>OY821521.1:74950964-75550964 GCA_963682025.1 Cordilura impudica
ACAGTGAAAAATATCAAATGAAAAAAATATAAGAAAAATCGGAAAAAAAATTTATTGAAATAAAAAAAAAAAAATATATGGAATAACTTAATATAATAAAAAAAAACAAAAAAAAAAATTAAAATAAAGTGGTAATATTTATACAGAAATTACAAAATTTTTTAATAATAAAAAAAATAAAATAAATAAATTAAGTGAATATTTTTTTTTGTCTTATGTAATATTAAAATATAAATAAAACACTTTTTGTAGACCATTTTGATAAACCCAAAAAAATTATAAAAATATAAACAAACCGGCTAATAAAACGTGATAAACAAGTTTATGAAATTTGTTTATAAATTTTGCTCATATTTTCATACTTAAATTTAAAAAAAAATTATTAAAAATTTTATCTCAGTACAAAGAATTGTTTTAAAAATAGTTTATTTTTTCAATATCGAGTAAAGAGAGCAAATTATGATGCTCTTATTAGATCAAGCTCTTAAATTGTTATAATGTTAATATGGATAATGCTAAGGAAATGGTCTCGAAAATAAGCGATTTTTTTTGACAATATATTTAGCTATTTGTCGTAATAAAATTATGTTTTACACTTATAAAAACAGAAAATGAAAAAAAAAAAAATATTGTTGCTAACTGAAACGCTTATGCTGAAAAAGCTTTTTTTTTACCTTTTAAGAAAATAGAATCAATGGGGAGAAAAATATAATTGCAAAACAGAAAAATAGTTCATAAATTCTTAGGATCTGAGAAATGTAATGCTATTCTGTAGCAAATGAAATTTGCTATGAATAAAAAATCCTTTTTCACAATATCAAAATAATTTTAGTACTACTTTCAAGAAAAACTTTCAAAATTATAGACGTTTAAATAATTTATTTTATTGTCTTTTGAGTGCAATTTCATATAAACTGAGGTCTTTTTATCCGGTTTTTATATGTTGTTTTTGAGCTATGCAATTTCAAAATCTTTATTAAAAAAATTTTAGCTCTTTATTTATTTAGCTTTAAATTTTAAAATTTAGTTTACAAGGCATTTTTTTAACAGGGGATATCATTTGACAATATTTTTTAGAACGCTTATAAGTAGTAATCTAACCCAGAAAAGCAAAGTTTTTATTAAAACTCTTTTTCTTTCTTATGCATATGAGTTTTGAATCTCTTCGTGACTGTGCGTGACTGTGTGTGACTATCTTAAAATTAATTAATTAAAAATAAATTAATTAAATTAGTCTTTATTCATAACAAGTCTATGGACCAAGTTTCTGATTGATTGGATGATGGGAAATGGGGCTTAAATCACTCCACGACTATACGTGACTATGCGTGACAGTGCGTGACTATGTCAAAGTTAATCTTTTTTCACAGCAAGTCTATCGGCAAGGTTTCAGATCGATCGTTTAAGGGGAATTGGGCTAATCACACCGTGACTGTGCGCGACCATGCGTGACTGTGCGTGAATATGTTAAAATTTATCTCTAGTAACAAAAAGACTATGGGCCATGTTTCAATTTAATTCGATGAGGGGAATGCGGTTGCCCCATGGCAGACAGACACACAGAGAGTCTGAGTTAAAAGAAAGTGTTTAAAAATATATGAAAATTTATGAGTTAGATCATTTTTCATTTCTCCACAATACAGATTTGATGTGTAAACATTACGTATTTTTTTATTGAAGGTTTGTTTATCTTTAAGATTAATTTCAAAACTTACGAAAACAAAATGAAAAAATTTGAATTTAATATTCAAATACTTTAATTAGATAAAATAATAGATCTAAAAAGTAATTATACCCTACTAGCAGATTCCAGCCCTTGAAATTCGAGCGCAAATTCTAGGAAATTTTAACATGAAAAATAAACTCATTTTTATTACAAACACATTAACAAATTTAATAAACACACACATAGCATTGTATAATTTTATGTATGTGTTAGTAGCAACTTTAAATGCAATTTACTCAAAATAAAGGAAAAAATTTAAAAATCTTTAAATCTGCAAAACGGCTAAAAAGGAATACCTTTCATATGATATACGTTTGGTTGAAATCGGGACAAAATGGTACAACAAAACATCAGTCACAAGAAATCGCCTAGCCTATTATACATACCACTGTGTAGTCTGATGACTTTGATAATGACTTTGTGCTGATGTTTGTAACTACCAAAAATATTTGATTCCATTTTACCGATCGACTTAGAATCACTTTCTGAGTCGATTTAACGATGTCCGTCCATCCGTCCGTCTGTCCGTCTGCGTGTCCATGTTAACTTTTTAATCAAACTACGGGTCGCAAATACGAATATATTTTGATGAAATTTGGTAGATAAACTTATATAGGTCATAGAATGAACGCTATCGAAATTGGTAAAAATCGGTGCATGTTCAGACCTAGACCCCATACAAACGACCCCTATGAATACTTAGATTATCATAAAATCTAAATTATGTCATAGATTTTGGTCAAATTGAGTTTGTGTATCTTCATTACATCCAATTATCAGTAGTCCAAAAATAAACCCTATACGACAATTGTTAGTCATAGCCCACATATAAAGATGCTTCCCGATACTCACTAAAATCTATCAAAAGACAAAAATATTGTACAGATTTTTTCTCAAATTTTGTTCGTATATTTTGTTTGCAAAAAAAGTGACCTTACCAAATGTGGTCAGAATCGCTCCATTTCTCGACCTAGTCCCCATATTAAATTAACATCTAATATTTTGACTTCTTTTCAACATCAAAAATTTTTTGACTTTTTTTCAAAAAAGGTATTTTTTTTTTGGACCCAAAAGAAAGCTTAAGTTTTTTGCTTTGAGAGCTTTTTGGTCGCTTGATTTTGAAAAAAAGTAAAAAAATTTTTTTTTTTTATTAATTTTTTTTCCGAAAGACTGAAGAAATAGCTATCTAAACTATTTGGGACAAATTTGCTAAGAACAATACGTAAAAAGTTGCACGAATGAGAAAAAACACCTGTTTGGTCAAAATGTCAAATTTTGACCCCCTCTAGCTCGGAGAGTTCTGGACCAATCTTGTTGAAAATTGTGTCTAAGCTACTATACAATAGGATCGGAAGACAGCGTTTTTAAAAGTTGGATCCCTTGACATGAAACGCCCCCGTATACATATATTAGGGTGGGTCAATTATTTTTACTCCATGGGTTTATCACTATTCTGGCACTATGGGCCATAACAAGTATATTTGCCCAAGGAATATTACCTCTAAAATCATTTTCGAGCCTGCCAAGATTTCGATATTTTTATAATATTTTCTTTATATTTGTTCATTCAAAGAGTAAATAAATAAAAACGAATTTTTGGAATTAAATTGATTGAAATCGATATAGGTCGTGTATGGGTACCCCACAAAATTTCAACGCAGAATATTTTGGGCTATTTTATTTAAATATGCGAAAGTTAACGATTTGTGCAATAATTTCGCCAATTTTCCCCAAAAGGTGAAAAAAATCCACAAAAAATTCACGAAAATGCCCTCTGGCACCTGTTAAAAAATAAAAGTGTATGTGAAAAATGGATTTCCCGACCAAGAAGACCCTCGGTATACAAACTTTCAATAATTTTTTTTACATTTGAATGAATAGTATGGAAAATATCGTAAAAATATCTTCATCGAAAAATATCAGGCTCGAAAATGATTTTAAAAGTAATGTTACTTGTTATGGCCCATAGTACCAAATTCGCAATGAATCCATGGAGATTTTTTTGTCCCCGTACAATTTGACCCACCCTAAGATATATAGATAGATATATTGAGAAAAGTTAGTAATTTTACCAAATATGGTCATGATCGGCCCATTCGTTGACTTAGTTCCCATATATGAAAATAACATCAGATATGAACTTTTTCAAATCATAATGCCACAAATTAATAAAAATTGCACTAATATTTGGTTTATGCTTATTTTCTATTTCCAGTTGTTGCTCCAGAAATGCTGGTTCCGGGTGCCACTCTCGGAATGCATGGTATAGGGTAGTGTATAGTCGATTTAGACCGACTATAATTTTCTTTAAAAACAAGTTATTTTTTGCTAAATTTTTCGGTTCATTAGATTGTTCAATGCGACTTTGGCTAAAATATTGCGCCTAGATTCTTAATTTTGTAAGCAAATTCTTAAGAATGGTTCACTTAAAATTTCATCTCACTCTGAACCCTTATGTAAAAAGTCTATCGATATTCCAATGCTGAAATATAATAATAAAACATACAACACAGGAAAAAAATAATGAAATACTGGCTCAAAGAGTTATTTCGAAATATTCAATATCATCAGTTATTAGCGATTACAACAGATGTAAACAATGCCATTAATCTTCTTGGAGCCACTTCAGCTGGTGCTGATGGCGATATTAGTTATAGCAAACAAAATATCATCCATAATAAAGAGATTTCAGTCGAAAAAAGTCCTGGTGCTGATGGGATAACTAATAAATGCCTAAATCATTGTCAAGAAGAGGTTTGAGATATATCACATAAGTTATAAACTCATGCTTACGACTGCGATATTTTCCTAATATATGGAAACGTTCTAAAGTTGTGCTGATAAGGACACCAAATTATATACTTTCCGATAGGTGGAAAACCTACGCAAAATTTTAGAAAAAGTGATTAGGGAAAAAATTAAACTATTTATTGAAAAAGAACATGTATTACCAACTCCACAATTTGGTTTCCGTAAAGATCATAATAGTGTTCAGCCAATTGTTCGAATTCGAAATCTTGTAAACTCAAATTTTAGACATGAAAAATCTGCTGGTATGGTATTTTTATATATTAAGGGCTTTTGTATCGGTTTGGCATAATGGTCTCATTTACAAAATGATAAGATTAAACTTTCCGCCAGCATTAAATAAACTAATACGCAGTTTTCTTTCTGAGCATAGTTTTAGCGTTTTTATTGGCCCCACTCATTCAATACAAATAGGAATATTAGCAATTTGTTCACAGGGCTCATGTTTTTCACCAGTATTATATAATTTATATACAGCGGACTTTCTAACATTAGATGGCTGTGTAACTTCTAGTTTTACAGATGAGACTGCGATGCTTAGCTCGGATATGCTTGCGACTGACGTTTTATCGAACTTGTAAACAGCACTAGCTTAAGTTCATGCATACTTTACGAAATGGAAAAAAGTTCATATCGGATGCTATATCTATATGGGGACTAGGTCCAAAAATGGACCGATCCTGATCATGTTTGGTAAAGTCTCTTGTATTTTACAAAAATATATACAAACAAAATTTGTGAAGAAGCAGTGCAATATTTTTGTTTTTTGATAGATTTAAGTGAAGATCGGGAAGCAGCTCTATATGGGACCTATGACTAAGAGTTTTCCCATAGGGATCATTTTTGGACTACTCATTAATGGATGTAATAAACGCATACAAACCATGGGCGATAAAAGCTTATATACCAAATTTCATCAAAATATGTTCATATTTGCGACCTGCAGTTTGATTACAAGTTTTGCATGGACACATAGACGGACGGACATCGTTAAATCGAATCAGATAGTGATTCTGATTCGATCGGTATAATAAAAGATGGGTCTAGGTTAATGTGATAGTTACAAACAGCAGCACAAAATCATTATACCCAAACCACATAGTGGTATAGGGTACTAAATTTGATACACAATTACTCGACACAACACCTCCACACATTAGCCAACGTTGAACTTGTAAATATTAAAATCCAATGACTCACAAACAATTTTAACTACAGATGTATCAACTGTGAGTTTACTTACATCAATGAGCTTGTCGCATAATCTTTATCCCTTATCCCTTTTTTTTCTTTCTTTTTATCTAAAATAAAAAAAAGTAAAATGTCCATAAAGGCTTTTTGAAAATTTTCCCCTTAACGTATTAATATTATTTAAATCGATACAGATTTTAAAATTACTGTTAGTATGTATCTTAGTAGAAAAGGATAAAATCCTACATCCGGTTACAAATCCTACAGCGGGTTACATTGAATGAAATTGAATGAACCCTTATGACTATTAAATTAAACAACAGACTAACAAAATTTAGTGGCATAAATTTTTATGCATTTTTCATTTTATCATATCACGGTTAAACGACGCAATATATGGTTTCCCTTTTTATCTTTTAAATTTTTAAATAAAATCTTTCGCAACTTGTAAATGTACTAGATGTAACCCGGTGTGTGTAATAAAAGGGCTCACGCAAAGTCCCAAGGCTCTCACCTACACAATAATTCAGATATATCACATATAATATTAAGTTTATATGGGGGTGCCACGCGCATTTGTCCAATCCCGCCCATTTTTTTTGTCTGACTACTCTCGTTAATAATAGATGACCTGCGACAAATTTGTAAAGCTCTCTCTATCATAATACTTAATATATATGATATTAAAAAATTACTTTGTATGGGAAGTGTCAGGCCCACTAAAAATATTTAAAAAAATGAGCCTGTAGCACTTTTCATATCCGCAGTAAGACTCTGTGAAAATTTCAGGTAGATCAGATGGGTAGTTGCGGAGATTACCTCCTACAAACAAACACACACACATTAACTCTTTATTATACTAGTATAGATTATTAGTATAGATTTTTTTATTTCGACACTTGCTGATATACAATGTTTTTTGTTTTTTCAGTACAACAATTATCAGATTTTTCGGCGTTCCTACCCTGGAGGTACATGTAGCTGCCCATGAGAAGAACTTGGGTATTCTAAATTAGATCTGGCAACACTTAACTATTGGCCTTAAACTTAAAATATCATTTGGCAATTTTTTTTTAGCGATTTTTTGATTTTGCCCATTTTTGATTTTGAAGCTTTTTTTGGGCGATTTTTATTTTTCGCTATTTTTGGTTTTGGCGATTTTTAATTTTGGCGATATATTTTCCACGACAAATCACATTAATAACTAATGTATTTGTCAAAAGGCTGTCGCCTTCGTAGTACTTCAAATTTTTTATATAGGAGGTGCCACGCCCACTAATCCCATCCCGCCCAGTTTTTATTGGACTACTCACATTAATATCTGATGGACTCGTGCAAAATGTCGAGTCTTTCCTTTTATAGTACACCAGTTATATCCACTTTGTATGGGCGGTGCTACGCCCACTGCTTCGATCACGCCCCTTTTTTTGTTCGACTAATCATGCGAAGAACCTATGGGCTCTTGCAAATCCACAAAGCTCTCTATTTTACATTACTCAAGATATATGACATTAAATAGTTACTTTGCATGGAGAGTGCCACGCCCATAGGTGTGAGCCCGCCAATTTTTGTCCGACTACTCATACTAAGATCTGATGGGGTCGTGCAAAGTGTCAAAGCTTCCCTTTTTTAGTACACCAGTTATATGATATCATATATTTACTTTGTACGGGCGGTGCCACGCCCACTGCTCAGATCACACCCATTTCTTGTCTAACTAATCACATGAATAACTTATGGGCTTACACGAAGTCCCAAGATGCTCACTATTACAGTACTCCAGATATATGGCATTTTATATTTACTTTGTATGGCAGGTGCCACGCCTATTGCTTCTATACTGCCCATTTTTTGTCCGACTACTCCCAGTACTCGAGATATATAATACTGAATTATTACTTGTATGTGAGGTACCACGCCCACTTATCCGATCCCGCCAATTTCCGGCGTAGCTACTAATATTAACAATAGGTGACCTCACACAAACTTGCCAACCTCTCCCTATCATAGTACTCAATATATGTATGTATATGATATTAAAAATTTTCTTTATGTGGGATGTGCCACGCCCACTAAAAATATTAAAAAATTATAGCCTATAGCACTTCCCATATCCGCAGTAAGACTCTGTGAAAATTTCAGGAAGATCAGATGGGTAGTTACGGATGGGTAGTTACAAACATGCAAACAAACAAACAATCAATCAAACAAACAAACAAACAAACAAACACACACACATTACCTCTTAATTATATTAGTATAGATTATTAGGAATTTATCAGAAGAAATACTGAGCATATTATTGGCACAATTTTGTTCTGAAATTAAAACCGAAGTCCACGTGCACATTTTTAAGAACAAATTCCACTTATTTCCTCTGGTGGAAAAATAGGTAATATTAGTTTCAGTTTGCATGATACCATTATTTCTTTTGTATGTAATATCTTAAGAAATAATAACAAAAACATTTTTTTTAGGAATTTCTAATTTTTTCCCCTAACCCTTAATAATTTATCGGATGGATGTTGTATTATTCATTTGTTTAAACTTTCATCGTGAATTCGTTTAAAATATTAAATTTTTTTGTATATATTAGCGTCTCCTTACACTTTGCTCAATCATTAATTAAAATCGCCTAATGATGTAACAAAAAAAAAAAAAAAATCGCCAGTTTTCAATACTATTCCCATCTATATTTCTCTTAAACAACTAATTTTATTCTTGTATCTCTTTCTAATCTCCAACTCACCAGAAAAGCAAAAGAGTTCGCAATTATATAATATTGACTACGCTGTGACCTTTTCCAAAATGCCAGAACCAAGTTTTCTATCCTTATATTCGATGACACCGGAGCCACCAAAAACATCATCCATCATAAAGCAGTCTTGTGGCATTGGTGATACTGATGGTTTTCCCGCTTTTGATGTTGATTCAGAGACATACGCAACGAAGGATGACTCAAAATGGGGTTTCCTTATTACGGGTGGTGCTGAATTTCATATGCCCCTAACGGTGTTTCAGGTGAGTAAACAACAAAGGATTATAACTTTGCAACTTCAACACGTTCCACTATTATTATCTTATCAAGCATACATAATGTTTGTATTTATTCACATCATTTGAATAAATTTTAATTTGTCATTTTCTTTTTATATGGTTCTATTGTCACTTGATTGTATAAGTTAGTGAACTAGGTAAATATATAGAAAATACCCGAACCTCATGTTACGGCTGCACGAATTATAGTAGTTATGTATTTCATTTAAACAATTATTGAATATCTCAGACAATTTTTTATTCATAATTTTTAAAAATTTAAAAATATAATAATTGTTGAATGTGTAAATGAGCGATTTGCAAGAGAGGAACCATACTATAATTACCCTACGTTAAAAGTCATACGAATTGATCCTCGGACCTGCTACTTTTACGTGGTGATGTCTTTACAAATTGGCTGCATATTACGTATCTATTATTTTTTGTGTTACAGGCCACAAGCGGCCAGTTTTCTTATTCTATGACAACGCCATGTAAAAGTGATAAGACCGATGGATACCACTTTTGCCCTAGAGTTTGGCTTTAGATTTTATTACGCGTCTATTTGCCAAAGCGTAAACATTATAATTTTGTTGCAATGGAAGGCGGCCAAAATTTATTTTTTATGGTTACCGATTTTGAAGCTATGTAAATCATTTGAAGGAAAATACGAGTTAACCTCGGGAGCCAAAAAATTGCGACTCTATTTCAACTATATCACACCGAACAGGGTCATCGAAAATGGACTTTATCAGTATTTTGCTAAAATTAAAAATTTCTTTGTAAATTTTAATTTTTAAATGCCTGTTACTTTTTTGTTTTAAGAGATTTTAAAGCAAAATAAATTTTGTATAAAATTTGTAAATTCGAAGCTATTAATGTTAGAAATACAAAGTCAATGAATCATTTAGAAATTAAAACAAAATTTTATTAAAAAAGGTCAAAATTTGCCGAAAATCTCTTACTTAAAAGAGCATAACTCATAAAAAAACCTTGCCACTTCTGTAGTCTGAACCCTCCCCTACACTACTATACCCCATTACGTAGCCGCCAGTTTCCGCCCGTGTGCACCAGAAGAATTTTTCTGACCCAAGGTCAGATATTTTGTGCAAAGTTTATGAATAGAAAATTTTTCCGTTTGAAACTACCTAAAATGTTGGACCTATACCTATCTTTTATTATACGGATCGATTCAAAATCACTTTCTAAATCGATTTAACTATGTCATTCCGTCCGTCTGTGCGTTACGAATACAAAAGTTGGCGTACTGACAGAAAAAGGAAACGGTAGAGATGACACGAGTTCTTATATACTGCAGAAAGATTGCTAAATATGCTTGATACTGATCATTTAAAAAAATTGGAAGTGGCAGCGTTACTTTAATTTCTAAATGGAGTGTGGTGGATCCTCTGGTCAGAAACAATACCAGCAATTTAAAGCCGAAAAATCATCAGATGATATTCCTTCTTCATCAAAGTATTGCAGAGTAATAAAATTTGCATTCAAAAAGGAAACTAAAGATGTCATTACTTAATAACTTCAAAAAATAAAAGACCAAATTAAAGAACTTCAACCAGTAATATTTGAACTTGATGACCAAGACATTGAAGAGAAATTTTAAAATGTGTCTCAGAGTGATTGACAGAAAAGTTGCACAAGCTTTCACTGAAACAAAGTCATCGTTAAGCTGCATTATATGCCAAAAGACATCAAGTCAATTATGCCAACGCCCATCACAAGACTATAGTTTTAAGGAAGCCTATGAATTTGGAATGTCCCATTTTCATGCTAGAATAAGTTTTATGAAGCATATTCTTAAATTGGGTTATGATTTGGAATTTGTTCCGTTAGGCAAAACAGTGAGAAAAATAAAGAAAATGAAGAAAAAATAAGCAAAAAAAAGAAACAAGTTCAAGAATAATGTCTACAGCTAAGCCTCATAATCAACCAACCAAAACAAGAAGAAGGAAACTCAAATGATGGAAATACTGCAAGGAGATATTTTCCGATCCAGAAAGAGCAGCATCATTCATAGATCCAGATAATGCATTAATAAGACGATTGCAAATCATATTTCCAGTTCTAGTATGCAACAGAAAGTTAAATGCAAAAATATTTGGACAGTACACCAATAAATCAGTTATAGTTTATTTCGAAAAATACTCTTGGAGGTATATGCCATCCATAGTTCATAGAATTTCGTACCATTGGGAACAAATAATTCAAAACAATATGCTATCAATAGGAGATCTATTTGAAGAAGCGCAAGAAAAAAGGAACAAGGACTACAGATTCCTTCGCGAGCACAACGCAAGTAAAATACACTAATGAAAACCTTATCACTATTTTGTTGTGCACTTCCGATCCATATGTGTCCAACATTCGACAAAAAGGGAAAACTTCCTCAATTGAATTAGACAAAGAAGCTAAAAAAAAACTTTAGAATATATAGTTACTAAAATTGTTTGACTTATAGTAGTTTCTATAGTTAACAATTATTTTGTGATTTAAAAATGTATGTATTTTATAAATTTACAATAAAAATTGATATAGAGATATTTAAAAGACAATAAAAAATTTTTTAACTAAAATAAAAATATACGACATTTTCTTTGAAACTTCTATATCTTAAACCAATGTCAGGAAACTTCTACGTTTGCTGCTTAATAAATTATATTTTAACTCGGGATCTTTCAAAAAAAAAAAACCAACTTTTGGCCTTTGTGAACATTTGGACTAAAAACTTTGGCATTTTCTGACAAAATTTTACTTACAAAATTTTTGAAAAGTATTAGTTGCAAAATGAACTGCAAAAATAAGACATAATAAAAAACTTTTTTACCTTTTAACGCTTTATTTATATACTAAAATTCAACTAAAACTCTATAACTCAAAAAATTTTTTTTATTATCGGTCGATATTTGCGTTTTGTAGGCTAAAGCTCCATCTACTAGACAAAAAAGCAGCATATTAAAATTCCAATCCAATCAAAATTTATGGATTTTTGACCGCCTTCTCGTAAAATGGTCCACTGTGCTACGTGTCAAACAAATATAAATTTCAGGAATTTTTCCCCCTCTTCCTCAATTCTTCGTTAAGCATCGAACTATACTCCACCGGTGACTATACTCCACTTTTAAAACGCGTCAGTTCTGGTTATGACGCTATAAAAATACTTATTTTAAAACGACAGACCCGGAAAAAAGACAAGAGCTTTAGGCTCCACACAGTCAAACGTCGTATCAAATGCAAGAAAAACTTACAAAATTATTTCACGTGATACTGTCAGTAATTTCCAAGCACATAAAATAATTGGCACTTATCCCCGAGGAATTTGTGTGCCATACGAGTTGCATTCAAAATATATTGGGACACCTTTCTGCTGTCTGAATTGTTTGCCGTTTGTTGAAAAGTGCATTAATTATGATAACTCCAGCGGAATAGGAGACTGAACAGGAGACAATAATTTTAATAACCCATACCATAATGTGGTCATGAGTTTGTGGTGAAATATTTGACCTAGACCCATCCTTTATTAAACAGATTTGCTCAGTATCACTGTCTGTCCGTCCGTCTGTTTGTCAATGTAAATTTTGTAATCAATCTACGGGTCACAAATATGAATAAGTATTGCCATAGGATGAACGGTCTGGAAATTGGTGAAAATCCGAGCATGTTTAGTCCAAGTCCCATAAAAATAACCCCTATGAGATCGATTTAAATTGCCATGATATACAAATTACCACATCGATCTCAGTCAAATTTGGCATGTGTGTTTTTATAATACCCATTAAGCAATAGTCCGAAAATAAACCCCATAGGACAATTCTTAGTTATAGCCTCATCTTCACTTAAATATATAAAAAAAACTAAAATTTGTTGGTTTTTTATATATTGTCGATCTTGTGATGTAATAATAATTAGTTATTTATTGTTCGGTTCGATATCATGTATACATTTTCTAATACTAGAAAAGATAATACTTTATGCAATGTAAGAAAAATTTGCAAAAATTGAAGACAGCGCTAGATGGAGTAGCTATTTTAGAACAAAGCTACTTGTTCATCTTCAGCATCCTTGTGCCTATTACTGCAACTCATGCTTATTCAACTATTTAGCTCAACATTAAAACTAAAATATTGTATAGATTTTTCTCAAATTTTGTTGTTTATGTTTTTGGAAAAAACAAGTGACTTAACGAAATATGGTCAGGATCGGACCATTTTTTGACCTAGTTTCCATATTTGTATATTGGGGTGAAAGCGGTTTGTATGAAAAAAACTTTTTGGTCGAATTTTGAGGCGTGCCGATCAGATTATTTTGACACTGGATCCAAGACTTTAGTGCGCAAAATCGGACGATGCTTTCTGGATGTGCATTGAGTTCAAAGTTCAAAATTATAAAAATTATAAAATTATAAAAATTATAAAAAGAATAATTTTTCACAAAAGTTTTGATATTAATAATATTTCATTCAATTAAATTATTTACCAAACCTAAATCTAGAGTAAATTACACTTCTAATGAAATAACAAAATCTACTATCGTTTGAAAAACAGCCAAGTTATATCAAGTTCCCCAGGCAATAAATGCACCGCAGCCCGCTTGATCAAGAAAATCGACTTCACATTTTAAAGACATTAAAATAATTTACAACAACAACATTTTTGCATTCTCCTGATCCAAAAGTGATCTTACGTTAAGTATTTTGCATCTCGTCTGCTGTTATGCCGTTCTAAATTAATGTAAAACGGTACGCACTTTTTGCACTATTTCAAAATCTCTAATTTTACTTTATCAAAAATTTTGTTCAAGAAATTTACCGAAATCAACGTTAGGACTTTAGGATCTTATTAACAAAACACATGTGATAAAAAATTCTAAATATTGGAGGTATCCTGTTAATAATTTGGTGAGGACAGCGTTTTTATACCCTATACCACTATGTGGCTTGGTTATAATGACTTTGTGCTGCTGTTTGTAACTACCAAAAATATTTTACCTAGACCCATCTTTAATTATACCGATCGAATCAGAATCACTAACTGATTCGTTTTAACGATGTCCGTCCGTGTGTCCGTCCATCCGTCCGTCCGTCTGTGTGTCCATGTAAATCTTGTAATCAAACTGCAGGTCGCAAATATGAATATATTTTGATAAAATTTGGTATGTAAGCTTTTATTGGCCATAGGATGAACGCTGTTGAAACTGGTGAGAATCGGTCCATGTTCAGACCTAGCCCCCATACAAATGACCCCTATGAAATCGACATAAATTGCCATAAGATCCAAATTGTCATATACATCTTACTCAAATTGGGTTTGTATGCGTTTATTACATCCATTAATGAGTAGTCTAAAACTGATCCCTGGGACAACTCTTAGTCATAGGCCCCATATAGAGCTGCTTCCCGATCTTCACTTAAATCCCAAATTTTGTTTGTATATATTTTTGCAAAATACAAGAGACTTTACCAAACATGATCAGGATCGGTCCATTTTTGGACCTAGTCCCTATATAGATATAGTATCCGATATGAACTTTTTCATATCTGCAGCCAAAAAAATTGATAAAAATCCCACTCAAATTTGTTTTATGCTTATTTTCTATTCCCAGTTAGTTGGGCCTATGAGATAGGGTCTCTAAACGCATGGTATAGGGTATCATATAGTCGGTCTTGACCGACTATAATTTTCTTACTTGTTATTTCTGCGGATTTGAAGAAAAATGTGATTTTTCATACTTTTTGAATTTTTAGCCTACATCTTTTTGGTGTTTTCATATTTCAAATATTTTTTATCAAAATATTTTTATCAAAATATTATACTACTTGATATAATTTCTCAATCTTGTAAATTAAGATTAAATTGCAACACAATAAACCGTCCCTATTTAAGATCAAAGGTCAAATTTAAGGAGATTTACATTTTCTGAATACAAAATATCGAAATAATATATATTTGTCGAAGGATTTCGATAAAAGTTGTTAATAATATTTAAGTTATTTTCGAAAATAATATTCTGGACTTATTTTCTAAAATTAACCCGTGCGGTACTCTTGATGTCAAATTGACTCTTTATGAAAATTTATAAATATTTTCTTCATCAGAATTTTTTTTATATAAAACAAATTTAATGTACTCATAAAATTCCTCAAATTTATTCCTTATTTTATGGAAATATGTAGATTAATTTGTTTATATATTTAATAAAGTATAAACAAATTTGTATATCGAAGGCTTATTTTCAAAAAGTGCTACCTGCATCAATAATTATTTTAAAGAGAGGGTGTAAAACCAATTTATTAATAAGATCTGAAAGTATTTGTCGATCGATTTGTTACAATTTCAATTAAGAAATAGTCGTAGGAATCATGTATGATATTAAAATTAATATTAAATATGACAGTTATATCAGAGAACAGTTCGAAATTCGCGTGTCCCAAAATGTGTCCTAGTTTTAATTATACCCTATACCACTATGTGGTTTGGGTATAATGACTTTGTGCTGCTGTTTGTAACAACCAAAAATATTTGACCTAGACCCATCTTTAATTATACCGATCGAATCAGAATCACTATCTGATTCGATTTAACGATGTCCGTCCGTCCGTCCGTCCGTCCGTCCGTCCGTCCGTCTGTGTGTCCATGTAAAGCTTGTAATCAAACTGCAGGTCGCAAATATGAATATATTTTGACGAAATTTTGTATATAAGCGTTTATCGGCCATGGGATGAACGCTATTGAAATTGGTGAGAAACGCTCCATGTTCAGACCTAGCCCCCATACAAATTACCCCTATGAAATCGACGTAAACTGTCATAAGATCCAAATTGTCATATAGATCTTACTCAAATTGGGTTTATATGCGTTCATTACATCCATTAATGAGTAGTCCAAAAATGATGCCTTTGGCCCCATATAGAGCTGCTTTCCGATCTTCACTTAAATCTATTAAAAAACAAAAATATTGCACTGATTCTTCTCAAATTTTGTTTGTATATATTTTTGCAAAATACAAGAGACTTTACCAAACATGATCAGGATCGGTCCATTTTTGGACCTAGTCCCTATATAGATATAATATCCGATATGAACTTTTTCATATATGCAGCCAAAAAAATTAATAAAAATCCGACTCAAAATTGGTTTTTGCTTATTTTCTATGTCCAGTTAGTTGGGCCTAAGAGATAGGGTTTCTAAACGCATGGTATAGGGTATCGTATAGTCGGTCTAGACCGACTATAATTTTCTTACTTGTTTTTATTCTGAATTATTGTATTCAAGGTATATCAAAGACCGTTTGCTTTTCAGACAAAATATGTCGCATTTTATTTGCACTTTTTTATATATTCTAAAGTACGAGCAACATTATTTTATACATGAATCGAAAGGTCTCAAAGTTGACTACTTTCAGGTCATAGTGTGAGAATATTTCCACATTGTTCCCCTTTTTTGAATATTTTCACCCCATGACTTCAAAGAGGATAATAATCAAAATTTTTTGCATTTTATGAATACAGCACTTTGAGACCTTTCGATTGATGTATAAAATTAGTTTACTCTTAATTTAGAATATATAAAAAAACATACTTTTCGAAAAAAGTGCAAATAAACTGCAACATTTTTTGTCAGAAAAGAAAACGGTCTTTGATATACCTTTATATGAATACAATAATTCAGAAGAAAAATTAAAACTAGAACATTTGACAGCTACATTAATTTTTGATGTCAAACTGTTATCTGATATAACTGTCAAATATGATATTAATTTTGATATTATGTATGATTAGTACGACTATTTTTTTTATACAATTTGTGGAATAATTTAAAATTTTGCGGCTTCTTGAGTAAAATGGTAGGCATTTTCCTCCAACGAGGATACCCCATATGAATTTGTCTTAACTATTGTTGGGTTTGCCAGTTCGAAAAATGGAGTATTTCGACGGGGAACATAAAACTGTTAATATCTCGAAAACTAGAGCAAAATGGCTGACATTTTACATCTTACTACAACACCCCACATGTAATCGGCAATAAATATATTGAGGGAAGCCAAAATTTTAGTGCAGGTCGTAGAATTGCTTGGATCTCGAAACTAAGCATATTAGAGTGCAATCTTTGACATTTTGCCGCTTGATACGGCATTCTATTATTGAAATGGGCAGTAACTATTTTTAAGGCTTTCAGATTGAAAAACGAGGAATATAAAATCGCTTATATCTCGAAAACTAAATGTTGTGCACCAAAATTGTTGTCAATTTTCTTCTGTAAAAATAGGGTATAAATATTTTTAGAAATATCAGACGACAAACGCAAAATAGCTTACGGCTTGAAAACAAAGCAGCGTTAACAAAACAAATTACACTTTGCCTCGAACTACAGTATAAGTCGGGTGATAAGTATTTTTATGGCTACCCGATCAGAAAGGTAGGACTTTAGTGGGGAATATAAAATCGATTGTATATCGAAAACTAACTAATGCCCCCTAGTTTCAGCATTTTATATATATTGGGGGGGGGGGGGGGGGGGTGGAGTGGAATATTTTCAGGATTTCCAGACGACAGGCGCAGTATTTTGCCTGAGAACATAAAACAGCTTATATCTTCAAAACTAAACGTCGTGAACAAAATGGTTGAAAAAATTGGCTTTTATAGAAAGTTACTTCTTTAAGAAAAGCGTTTTTTTATTATTTTTCAACCGGCGCTTAAGTGTGTGTTCAACAAGTTCCTAATTTTACACAGTTAATGATAAAACTATAACAATTTTTTTTTATAAAAATTAGGGGAAAAATCTAAAAAAATTTCCCAAAATATGACAGTCTTGGAGGTAAATGCTTGAAATCATTTCATAATTTACTCTGTACAACAAAATTAAAAAAAAATTATGGGAGTCCGATCACAGGAGATATGTGTAAACATCTGGTGATAAATAAAATGCATAAAACAGCGACAAAAAGGTTATTACATATCATAATTTTTTCACCAAACAATCATGTCACACCGATTTGTCTTAATTCTCACATGTTACGCGTAAGATCTTATGCTCACATATTACACTGTTTTTATGATTGTATTGTGTATTAGAAATTTATCCCCCTGCGCGTATAGATGTTTACACATAAAAAAAAAAAAACAGATGTCTTAAGAGGCCACAGTGTATTTAGAATATCGTTGGGTATATTTGATTTTGTGCCATTGGTATTCATGCTGATTAAAGGGATTTTTTACTTAGGGAATTTAAACACAATACATTTGATATTCACTACTTGGAAACTTTTCTTTCGAGTGCGTGCTTGATAAGCACATCAAGCAGAATTTGAGATAAGACTTCACTCATTTATGTGTATTTTATTAAATGTTTTCTTGTTTGGTTATTCTTTTCAACTTGTGAATCTTGTTTATTATTGTTATTTTATATATATTATGTTTGTGTTTATGGTACAAAAGCAAATAATAAAACATATATTTGCATACATACAGTAGATGTCAGTCAGTTTTGTTTTTAATATTTTTTCTGTTTGATCCTAAAAATTCAGCAGTTCCCAAAGTTTTGGAAAATAATTGGAAATTTTTTGAAAGTGTTTTAAAACACATGATATTCTTTTGTTTAAAGAAGAAGTTACTAATTAGAAGTTTAACCAATATACGTTTATATATTAACTATAATTTATATTATGAAATAAAAAGACGAATTTTGAATTCGCAATCAATCTTTTTTCGTAGCAAAATATATGAAACCAGAATGCCTAAAATATGGAAACTAATATTAGAGTCGAAAAACTGATTTTTTTTGGTTCTTTAGTCAAATATGTGATTATTTGTCTTTAGATGAGGTATGAATAATACATTATATTTTCGTATTTTATTTCGCTAATATAATTTGTTTTATATATTGCATGGTTTGATTATAATCTAACAACATTTTCATAGTACAGAATACAATTTTCCATTCACTATTGTGAATCGCTGTTTCAAATGAACAATAATCTATTCAAACAGATTTGATAAAGGTCATCTCATATATTTTTTCATAAATAATTTATTAAAAATTGTGGACAGATTAAAACCACAAAAATGTTAACATTTAACAAACTTTTTTCATATGAATTCATTTTAAATAAAACTAAAACATAGGGGAAACTAGATATATTTGATCCCTATGAATACTTTTTCTACAAGTAGATAATTTTTGAGTAATTTTTGAAGAAATATTTACTGGAATATTTTATATTTGAATTAAGCTTACATGGGCTATATATTTATAATATAAATAAAAGTTGTTTTTATACCCTATACCACTATGTGGTTTGGGTATAATGACTTTGTGCTGCGGTTTGTAATTACCCAAAATAATTTGATCTAGACCCATCTTTTATTATAGTGATCGACTCAGAATCATTTTCTCTGAATCACTTTCTGAGTCGATTCAGCGAAGTCCGTCTGTCCGTCCGTCCGTCTGTGTGTCCATGTAAATTTTGTAATCACACTACAGGTCGCACATATGAATATATTTTTATGAAATTTGTTATAAAAGCTTCTATTGGCCACAGAATGAACGTTGTTGAAATAGGTGAAATTCGGTCAATGTTCAGACCTAGTCCCCTACAAATGACCCCTATGAAATCGACATAAATTGCCATAATATCAAAATTATCATATGGATCTCAGTCAACTTGGGCTTATATGTGGTTATTATATCCATTAATCAGTAGTCCAAAAATAATCCCTACAGGACAATTCTTAGTCATAGGCCCCATATAGAGCTGCTTCCCCATCTTCACTTAAATCTATCAAAAAATTAAAATATTGCACAGATTTTTCTCAAATTTGGTTTGTATATACTTTTTCAAAATATAAGTGATTTTTCCAAATATGGTCAGGTGAACTTTTTCATATCTGCAGCCAAAAAAACTAATAACAATTCCACTGAAGTTTGGTTTATGCTTACTTTCTATATCCAGTTAGTTGGACCGAAGAGATAAGGTCTCTAAACCATGGTATAGGGTGTGGTATAGTCGACCTAGACCAATAATAATTTTCTTACGTTTTCTTATAACATTTTTAACAACGTTTCGTCAATTTTTTGTTGACTTTTTCAAAGGACGTCTGTTGAAATAAAAAACATCATAATATTACAAAATAATTGTACTGTACAACAATTACTGGAACAATTTAAAAATTTAAGTAACTAATAAATCCAATAAATTTATATAAACTAAACTATTAAGATAAAAAGTTTCTTTTCAAGCTAATAAATACTTTCAGAGACGTTGGTGTTCAGAGAGTATGTAAAGTCTTTCATTCCATGTAAAATAATTAAAAAAAAATTGGACCCCATAAAAGATTCATATTCTTGGTCCTTATAACAAGCAGAGTTGATATATTTATGTCCGTCTGTCCGTCTGTGGAAATTGCGATCACGCTCGCAATTAATCAGCAGTGTTGTTAGTTTTTAAAAAATTAATGCACTGACATCCTGAGCAGATTCTTGTGTAAAATCATATAAAATAGTTCACAAAATCCTGAGATTTCAATGAAAATTAAAAAAAATACTTGAAATAATACGGTTTTGTGTATGTTGTTAGTTTGTATATAATTGCTGTTATTGCATTGTTGTTCTGGTCTTTTTTTTTTTGAAGCATTTGTTTAGTGAGAGTGTATGTATCATTACACTTCACGTATTGTATTAGTTTAGACTGGTAATACAAAAATCGCCAGTATTGAAATTAAATAAGAATAAAGAAAAAGTTTGTAAAAAAAGGACTTAGTCGGTCTAGAAAATAAGCATAAACTAAACTTTGAGTGGCATTCTTATTAATGTTTTTGCCTTCCGATATGAAGAGTGGGATATGGGGAGTGGGTCGAAACATAGACCCATCGTGATCGTATTCGGTAAGGTCACTTATATCTTGCAAAGATATATACATATGCCCAATTTTGAAAATTTGTGCAATATTTTAGTTTTTCGATAGATTTAAGTGAAATGGTCAGTGTACATGGGGTTTGTGACCAAGAATTTTATTATGGAGTATATTTTGGATCACTGATAAATGGATGTAATAAACCTACACAAACCCAATTTGATCGAGATCTATACGATAATTTGGATATTATGACAATTTAGATCGATCGTATAGGGATAATTTTTATGGGGACTAGGCCGGAACATGAACCGATATTCACCAATTTCAAAAGCGCTTGTCCTAAGGCTGAAAGAAGCGTATGTAATAAATTTCATTAAAACATATTCATATTTACGACCTGTAGTTTCGGTAAAAGATTAACATGAACATACAGATGCATCGTTTTTCACTGGCCAAAATTCTGTAACTTTTGAACTGATCAAAATATTTTAGTAATTTTTTTTAATGGATAGATATTTAGCTGAGCTTGGGTCAGTTTTAATTTCATTAAAATTGATTGAGAAAGTTTAAAGGAATTCTAGGTCAAAGTTGAAAATTTAATTTTTTTTAGCTTTTAGCACGAAATATGGTTTTTATTTTTTTATTTATAAAAAAAAAATGTCATATTTCGATTTTAGTAATAATTATAAGAGGCGTTTCATGTCACGTGATCCAACATTTAAAATCGATACCTTCTGATCGGGATGAAATTTGCACTAAGGTTAGTCCTATTGGATAGTTGCTTAGACACAATTTATCAACAAGATTGGTCCAGAACTCTCTCTGACATTTTGACCAAACAGATATTTTTTCTCGTCCATGTAACCTTTCACCTATTGTTCTTAGCAAAATTTGTCGCAAATTGGTTAGATAGCTATTTCTTCAGTCTTTCGGAAAAATATTAAAAAAAAATGAAAAAAATTTTTTGGCTTTTTTTCAAAATCTAATTTTTGTTGACTTTTTTTCAAAAAAGGAATTATTTTTGGGGCTCTAAAGAAAGCTTAGGTTTTTTCTTTTAAGAGCTTTTTGGTCGCTTAGTGGGATGCGAGTGGGATATCTATCAAAAAAAAAATGTTTTGTACTCAAGACAACGGTTTTTCAATTTTTACCATATGCACTAATTTGAATTTTTTCCAATTAGTGTGTAAGTGTTTTAAAAACCATAAAAATAAAGCATACACTGACAAACTAGACAAATTAACCTTTCCGGCGGTATGTAACGTACCTAACTAAAATTTCATACCATCGATTCGCCAATACCCGTAATATGTTAACCTCAGAAAAAAATCACTATAGAAATGTTGAAAGATTATTATTTTTTTTATTTATTTGTAATAATAATTAAATTAATATATAAAATCTATACCATAACTATTTTTAATTAATTTATTGCAGCTGATGAACTATTTAAGTTTTGTACATTTTTAAATACCCAGTCTTTCATCCAGCTTATTAATCGGCTTTATTTGATGCTTTTTTGCCAATCTTTTCTTGGCGTTACTAGGTTCAGCTGTTGATTTAGCTGCTGGTTTCTTTTTTTTTTGGCTTTAGAAAGAACTCGCTTTGAGTGGAGGCAGGAAACTTGGGTCTTCCATCGACAAGTGGTATAAAAGCATGCCATCGATTGTTATCGCATCGAATCTGTTCTTCAGTGTTTTCAATATTTTCTCATGATCCTCTTTGCTACTAAAAACTAAATTAGTTTCTTTACAATAATTCATTGCCCAATGGAATAAAGCAGTCGCATCTAAGATGCGATCTTGATGAGAACACTGGAGGCTATACTTGACGAGCTACGTCCGAAACGTAGTATACCTTCTCTACTGTAAATTTAGATTTTAGATATTTTAGTATTATCTTCTGGTACTCATAAGCTGCAATGATATCATGTTTTAAATCGTGGGATATGATTGCCACACCTTTGTGTTCCACTTTTTCATCTCTCATGTAGTAAATAACTACTGCGAATACAGTTGCTTGGTCGTTAGTGAAGTAGAAAGCTTGTATGGCATCCTGAAGAACATATTTATAGTTTTCTGCGAAATCATATGAAATAACGAATTTACCAGGCTTAAAATGTATCTTCAAATACTTGAAGAATGACCATTGCTCTTTGACTAAAAAGTCATGAGTTCTCAGGTTTAGCAATCCTGTACACTTTTCTCCCACAAAATCATCCACATTTAAAATTATTGTTTTCAATGTGCATCTGTCAATCTGAATCCAAGATTCAAATTTCACCTCCTCAATATATCCGCGATCAAAAGAGTTGATTACTTTTTTTTTTTGAAGAACGTGGTTTCGGGCAATTTAAACTTCACTTAAGTGGCAAGAAGTTGTTGCATTAGGACACATAGTCAATTTCAGGCAATCGTGGTATTCGTGTAAATCTTCTGGCGAGTCATCCTTAAGCACTTTAAGTTGATATCCTTCAACATCAGTTTAAGCAACAGCTGAAACTAGTAATGCCAAGAAAAGATTGGCAAAAAAGCAGCAAATAAAGGCTATAAATAAGCTGGATGAAAGACTGGGTACTTAAAAATTTACAAACCTTAAATACTTCATCAGCTACAATAATAATATAAATTAATTAAAAAATAGTTACGTTATAAATGGGTCTAATAAATCAGTTATTTTTTTATATTTATTATTATTGTTATATATTAATTTAAATATTATTACAAATAAACAAAAAAAATAATTATTCATCTTTTTTTCTATAGAAATAGAAAAGTGATTTTTTTCCTGAGGTTAACATATTTCGTTTATTACAGTATCGAAGGTATGAAATTTTAGCTAGGTGTGTTACATACCATCGAAAAGGCTATTTTGTCTAGTTTCTCATTGTATGCTTTATTTTTAAGGTTTTTGAAACATCTATACACTAATAGGAAAAAATTCAAATTAGTGTATATGCAAAAAATTGAAAAATTACAAAATATTTTTTTGATAGATATCCCACTCGCATCCCACTAAGCGACCAAAAACCTCTTAAAGGAAAAACCTAAGCTTTTTTTGAGCCCAAAAAAAAATTTCCTTTTTTGAAACAAAGTCAAAAAATTTGTGAATTTGAAAAAAAGTTAAAATTTTTTTTTTATTTTTTTAAATTTTTTTTGCGAAATACTGAAGAAATAGCTATCTAAACTATTTGCGACAAATTTTGCTAGGAACATTAGGTAAAAATTACATTGATGAGAAAAACAACTGTTTGGTCAAAATGTCAAATTTTGACCCCCTCTAACTCAGAGACTTCTGGACCAATCTTATTGAAAAATTGTGTCTAAGCTGCTATATAATAGGACTAACCTTGTTGCAAATTTCATCCCGATCGGAAGACATCGGTTTTAAAAGTTGGATCACTTGACATGAAACGCCCCATATGCATTTTTTGTAATAACGGAATTTTTTTAATGTTTGTACTCAAAAAAAATTTTACAATTCTTAAAAAAAAAAAGTAAAATCAAAGAATGTTTACACTCAAAAAAACGCTAATAGTATTATCTAAAAGTTTTGCTGTCAAATTTATTAATTTTTAGCAATAGAAACTGCAATAAATTTTAATAGCATTTGTAACAATGGGAGGTTCCGTTTATTATTATTTTTTACTAATACTATGTTTTTCGTACTTAAATAACAATTATATAATTATTCATTTTAAAACTTGCAGGGCATAAAAATACTATTTTGAATTTTTTCCTATTTGTGTGTAAAACCTTACAAATAAAACTTATACTGAGAAACTAGACAAAGTAAACTTTCTGAAGGTATATAACATACCTAACTAAAATTCTATACCCTCAATACTGTAATACCCAGTATATGTTAACCTCGGGAATAAAATCGCTTTTTTTTCTATAGAAATGTTGAAAAATTATTATTTCTTATTTATTTTTAATAATAATTAAATTAATGTATAATAATAATACTAAAAATAAAAAGATAAATTATTTATTAAAATTTAATCTTAATTGCATTTGATCCATTTATATCATAACTATTTTTATACTTAATTTACTGTAGCTGATGAAGTATAAGCTTTCTTATGAAAAAAAAAGCCCTTTTTGGAAAAAAGGCAAAAAATACTTTAATTTAGCAAAAAAGAGTCTACAATTTTTTTTTTTTTTTTAAAAGTATTTTTTTCCGAAAAATTGAAGAAATAGCTATCTAAATTCTTTGGAAGAAAAATTTCTAAGAACAATAGGTAATAAGTTACATGGATGAGAATAGACACCTGTTTGGGCCGGACCGGACCGATATTATTGAAAAATTGTGTCTAAACTACTATCCAATAGGACTAACCTTGGTGTAAATTTCATCCCGATCGGAAGACATCGGTTTTAAAAGTTGGTGCACTTGACATGAAATCCCCCATTTATATATTCGGAAAATTCTGAAAATTTCTAATTTTGTTACTAGCACTAAGGAGTAAAGGCTAGAAGTTTCAAAATCATGAATTTCAATGTTATTTTCTTGAATTCTTGAGTTCTTCCATAAGTTCTTTAAAGACTTACTGGGATAACTTCCCATTGAACAAAATTTTCAAATTCGTCAATTAATGTTAAGTATCACAACACGCTCTATATGGACCAAAAACACAATTTTATTTATTTCAAAAATTTTTGTTGCAATATTTTAAAATTTCCATTAATGATGTGCTAAATTGTAATTTAACATCGCAGTTGATCGAACAACGTCTTCATCACTTAAACAAAAAATAAGAAGAATAAATCAACAAACAAACAAAAATTTCTAGCACGCGCCTTGCTCAATAATTGCTGTAGCTAAATATAACATAATAAAAGCTTTTTATTTTGAAAAAAGAAACAGTTTCTACTTTTAATACTTCTACAGACGCAATAATTATGTATTTGTAGCACGGCAAACAAAAAAAAAAAAAAAAAAAAAAAATGGAATACATTTCAGCAAAATTTGGCACAGATATCATGCGGTCGTTAAAAAGTGTTATTTAAATTACAGACGCGGCACAGTGGGATAAAATCAATATGTAGTGTGATAATAACTTAAATATTGCTTTTTGCTTTATGAGGTTATTGTAGTAATGTTTTAGAGCTTACGAATGAGATTCGCCAATCAACTCATTTCGTAGGTCACTATCTTTATGTTAACCTTCAATTCCATTTATATTTATTGCCAAAATAGTGTGAATAAGGCACGATAATAATATAAACAGTAAAGGGTTTAGTCACTGCTGACTTTTCTATTTAAATATAAAATAATAATTCAACTAAGAATTTAATCAGCTTAAGAACTAATGGCATATTATAAAGAGATTGAAGGCGTAAACTTGAAAAGTGTGGTGATATTATTATTGATCATTTTTAAAAGTTTATTTTGGAAAAATTGAAGACTCTTTAAATTCAGATATACTTATACCCAAGAGCAACATAAAATAATATAGCATGGAACACAAATTTCAAAATTATAAATTTATTCTCAATATATAGACTGAAATTACGATGTTCAATTTTAGCTACCTCATCCTAAAGAGAAACTAACGACATTTTTGGGAATATGGCATAAACCAACATCATTATCTAGACACAATGAAAATTTGCAAATTGTAGGGTGACGCAATTTCATTTATGACGTGCTAAGGCAAACGAAATGAAACAAGTCAATTTATTTATGATTTTCAATTCTGGGAAGCCAGGATTGCCACATTTTAGGAAGGCATTAAAACTTGGACAAAAATGTATAAAAATACGTACTGAGGAAATACCCAATATTTTTTTTTTTTTTTTTGGAAATATATATTTTAAAACGTTTTTATTATGTTGCTTTCTTGCCTGCGTGTGTGAGTGTTTGTATGTTCCGTGGGAATCTTGGAATTGATTTTAAAGTAATTTCCCGATAAGCTAGAGACTTGCAATTTTCAACAGAACTGGACGACAATGCAATAGATATCAAAATTTTTTTGTGTGTGCGTGGCACCGCCCACAAATAATGATATATTTTTAAAAGTAACTTCCCGATAAGCTAAGGACTTGAAATTTTCAACATAGCTCAGAACTGGATGAGTATGCAATATTATATCAAAATTTTTCCTGTGTGGGTGTGGCAACGCCCACAAGTAATGAAATATCTCGGCACTTGTGTTAGCAGTGTTAACGAATTTTGGTATATTGATACATACATTCGTTTCCAACATTTTTCCTATATGTGGTTTGCGTTGGACAATGCGGCGTGGCCCCGCCCATACAACTCCAACTTTAGGAATGCTTATCTCGGCTAATTTTACAGCAATATAAATGAAATTTGGTATAAAGTTGTTAATAGTCGTTTCCTATATTCTTGTCATATGTGGTATGATGTTACTCACAACACTTAAACTCACCAAACTCGAACAGACCACACTCAAACTCACCACACTCAAACTCAACACATTCAAACCCACCACACTTCAACTCACCAGACTCAAACTCAATACATTCAAACCCATACAAATGGTCACGAAAATTTTTGATTGTGAATATATAATTTATATGAAAATACTAGTAAGATTTAAAACTTAAAAAAAAAAACGAAAGTAATAGTGATCACTATCTACCTTTTATTTTGCAAACCATATTGTGAAATTTGAAAATTATCATACAAACATACTTTTATAAATAAATTTATAATTTTATAAATAGTGTAATAATGACAATTTCTTCGAACCGCGTATCCAACAAAAATAGCTTAACAGCAAAAAAAAATTGTGGAGTGAAGGCCTGCATAGTCCATAGAATGCAAGGATGTACAGTGGACCATGCTGCTGTATATCTCGGATCTTCACTATTTTCTAAAGGAGAGACCTATGTCGCATTAAGTCGTGTGACATTATTAGACGGATTAAAAATAGAGGAGCTCGGCTGTTCAAAACTCAAGAAACCGTGCAATGTAGAGGCATTGAAGGAGATGGAGAGAATGCGACAACTTATACCTTAAGACTGCAATTTTATTAATATAATTTAATTGAAATACAAATTTTTAAAAACGTAATATTGCTAACTTCTTTGTTTTATTTTTATGATAGGTAGATATAAAAATTTTCTATTTCGGATATGATCAGGTGAAATTAATTTGAAATTTACATGTCTCTGTTATAATCATATCAAAGTGTTTAAAATCAGTTGAAAAATTTTACACACACAAAACTAGAAATCAGAAAATAATTACTAAGTAAAAATTTTTTTTTAAATATTCAACGTTCTTAAATCGGACGAAAAAGTATAAAATAATTTTTCATTGCCATAAACAGATTTCGAAACCAATGTAGATGGTCTTGATAATTTTTGATTGTTAATTTTTAATTGATGGAAATACTAGTAAGATTTAAAACCAAAAACGTTGGGCACATACATTGGGTAATTGATGCGTGCTATCATATTCTACTAACAAAACGTGAAATCCCCATTTCTCTAGAACTGTTTTTTAAAAAGTGATTAATAAGAACATATTGACCTGAATCGTAATCAAGCCCCATTACGTTTATATAAAAAGTCATTTTTCTCGAAAACATGATTTTCGACTTAGACGGTTAATGCTTGTGACCACAGATATATAAAGGAGTTCCGTGTGTGATTATCATCGCCCAGACTAAACCCTTCGACCTAGAAACTTGAAATTTGGACGTAGGTTTACCGTCAAAAAGGGGGAAATGGTAAGGAATGAATTAAGGAATATGAAATTTGGTGTCTAGACTCCATCCAAGAAACAAACCTTGAATCAGAATTAATTTTTTCGAAACTCAGTCATTTGTCAACTGTTAATCTATATATATGAATTTTGCTATACAGACTCCAACGTGGGCATTAGTTGGTAATTCTAACTTCTAGGGCAGGAAAAATGGCCAAAAAAGAATAGTAAGTGTACATTTGGTATCTTCTAAACAAACGAATATAAAATACAGTTTGTGGATTCCACTATAGAAAGAAACATCAGATGAGAGGAAAACTTTTGGAAATTCGGATGTAATGGGGTGTAAAGATGCCCAAAATGGAAAATGGGTACCTTTTTAATCTTATTTAATTTAGGAATATGAAATTAGATAAGTAGATTCCACCAGGGGCACAAACATCGAACCAGAATAAAATTTGTTTTAGTTCGAGCCTTTGGGGTACAAAGGGCCAAAAACTGGAAAAACTGGTGCTTTTAGACTGGCAAATTTTCATTTGAAAGTACATTTTCTTAAAAAAAAAACAAGTAAGAAAATTATAGTCGGTATAGATCAAACATTAATTTTTACAAATAGATCTCATTTTTGATCTTTATAATTTGAATAAGTTTCTAACTTAATATAAATTGAAAATTGGAACTTAAACAGAGTAGTTGGCAATACTTTGGAAACTTTTACAAAATTCTAAATTTGCCATTTTTTGTTTAATAATTTCGCGTTCAGTCCTAAAGGTATGTTTTATTTCGCTATTTCACTATTACGTCTATTCTCTATCGAAAGATAAAAAAATTTGTTAAAAAAAATGTAATTAAAAAGTAGTTAAACGAGAAAAGAAATATTTTTTTGCTGATGCCAAAACAGTGGAAACTTTTAAACTTCTTTACCAGAGTTGATTAAAGCAGTAAAAATAGAAGTAAGCGTGAAAGAAAGTGTAAAAAATATTATCCGTTATTTAAGTATTTATACATTCTGACATTTTGTTTCAAAATAGTGGCTAGAATAAAGCTTTTGAAGGGTTAAAAACCAGAATAAAAAATAATTTTAGTGTAAAATAATATAATACAATAATATATGCATAATTTTATTTTATGGCGCAGGCCCAATAAACCACTTTAAAATGCTATTTAAATAGGTCATTAACTATCTGAAAGTAAAATTATATACTCGAACTCTTTCTCGATGAGCAATTGAGGCTGATCTTGCATGTTATCGTCCTCTAAGGGAACCACTGAAAAATCACCTGGCTAGCATTAATCTTACAAAAGAACACATCAACTGGATTAAGAATACTGTTGGAGAATAGAGTTGGCGAAAAAGTTAAATATCTATACGACCATAAAATTTGCCTATACCCACATAGGACCACAGGGTTCTTACTATAATAACCTTATATAATCGTTCAGTATAATAACCAATCCACCCCCAAGACCATGACCACCATTTTATTCTACAGTGTTATTGTATAGAACAAATACAGCGGAATATTAAAGGTTTCATCTAGTTTACTAGAACAATACATTATTTTTAGGTATTTACTTTTTTTAAATATGCCAAAATTCAAAGTTTGGCTTCGGCAAGGAATGAGTTTATGTTGTTCGATTTAGTTAAAATTTTTAGCCTGGAAGACTTACACATCTAAATATTCAATAGCAATTCAAAATATTTGAATTTTTGAATAAGTTGTCTTTTATTAGCTTGGGGACGTATGTAACCCAAAGGGTCCAAGAGGGTTAATTATTTTTTCCAACCATAGGCTATTAAGATAAATATAACATCTGAAAGTAGGAAACTTATAAATTTTTGATACAAAGTACTTAGAAAGAATACCTTTACTGAACAATTCACAAAAATCTAATTTTTCTCGAAGTCCACAAAAAATAAATCATTGAAAAAACAAATTCTAGCAGAGGGATCTGCCTAAAAATTCACACAGTGAAACTCCGACATACATTTAAAATTTTTAAAACTTCAAAAATGACTTCAGTTAACCACGTGGTAATAAAACAATACTTCACATCTGAGTGCTGACAGGTATAGAGACGAAATAAAATCTTTGGCTTTAGTCAATTTCTTAAAGTTGAGAAAAGTGCAATCAAATGTTATGACCTAGTGGTTTTTGGAACAAGAGTGGTCTGGGGCATTTGTTATTTCTTGGCGCGATTTTATTCGATTTTGTAGTTGTGTAGCTTTTTGAAAAGACACTTTAATTCTGAAAGCGATTCATATAACAGCCTGTCTAAAAATTTAACTGTAGAACGACACTTTCGTAAAATATTCATATGGTCCCAATATAAAATAAATTATTTTTAACAAAAATTTTTATATTAATAATTGCGTTTCAATTAAATTGATTAATAAATCATAATCTAGAGTAAATTATCTCTCCAATCAAATAACAAAATATATTATCGGCTGAAAAACAGACAAGTTATATTAAGATCCCCAGGCAATATCTGCGCCGCAGACCATTTGATTAAGAAAATCGAGCTCACATTTTTAAAGACTTTGAAATAATTTTCCACAAAAACATTTTTGCATTTTCCTGACCCCAAAATAATCTTATTTAAAGAATTTGGCTTATCGTCTATTGTTATGCCATTCTAAATTAATGTCAAAATGGTACGTATTTTTTAGCACTATTTCAAAATCTCCAAATTTACTTTTTGAAAAATTTTGTTCAAGAAATTTTCCGAAATCAACGAATGGATTTTAGGGTCTTATTAAGAAGATAAATGTGACTAAAAGTGGCAAATATTGTAGGTATCCTGTTCTTAATTTGGCGAGGGCAGCGTTATTATTTCAGCGGATTTGAAGAAAAATGTGATTTTTCATACATCTTTTTGGTGTGTTCATATTTCAAATACTTTTTGTCAAAATATTATACTACTTGATATAAGTTCTCAATATTTGAAATTAAGGTTTAATTGAGACTCTATAAACTGTCCTGCTTTAAGTCAAATTTAAGGAGATTTACATTTTTTTAAACAAAAATCACTTAGCCAATTCACAAACCAACACTTTTTTGGTGTAATGCTATTGTGAATGAAGATAACAAACTGATTAACAAACACATTAACAAATTTAATAAACACACACACAGACTTGTATAATTTTATGTATATGTTAGTAGCAACTTTCAATGAGCATTACTTAAAAATAATATTCCACACGGTGCCAATCTGTAAATCTGGTGGACAGCAAAAAAGAAATTCCTTTAAAATGAGGGATGTTTGTTCAAAATACGATTAAAATTGACGAAGTCACATCTGTCATAAGAAATTCCAGACTTCAGCGCTCGAAATTTGAGTGCAGTTTCAAGGCAGCTTTATTTTTCAACTTAGCCGATTCACAAACCAACACTATTTTAATGTGTCATTATTGTGAGTGAAAAAACAAACTCATTAAGAAACACATTAACAAATTTAATAAACACACACATAGCATATGTATAATCTTATGTATGTGATAGTAGTAGATTTAAATGCAATTTACTCAAAATAAAGAAAAAAATTAAAAATCTGTGAATCAGGTGATCAGCAAAAAAAAATAGCTTTCAAATAATATACGATTGGTCAAAATCGGGACAAAACGGTAGAACAAAACATCGGTTACAAGAAATCGCCTAGCCTATTAATATTAAATATTTGTTGAAGGATTTCGATAAAACTTTTTGATAATATTTATAAATTCTAAAAAATAATATTCTGGACTTATTATCTGAACTTAAACCGTGGCGTAGATGTTTGTGCAGGAATTGTGACAAAACTTATTCTCGTTTTTTTTTAAACTATTGTTAAAAATTACGATTTATAAGATTATTTATTTTTTAAATTAAATAATTTATTCCTGAAATAAAAAAGTTTTAAAATTTTTCATATACCATTCGCATGTCTCAAAATTTGTCCAAGTTTTAATTTGTTTTTTTTTTTTCAGAATTATTATATTGATATAAAGGGCTTATATTCAAAAAGTGCTACCTACATTTGACAGCAGTATTAAATTTTGATTTTGAACTATTCGCTGATGAAACTGTCAAATATAATTTTAATTTTGACATCATACATGATTAGTACGATTATTTCTTAATATATATTATAGCAAATCGATCGATAAGTACTTTCAAATCTTATTGATAAATTGGTTTTACACACTCTCTTTAAGATAATTATTGATGCAGATAGCACTTTTTGAATATTAGCCCTTGATATACAAATTCGTTTAGAGATAGAAGTGGAATAGATTTTGATGTGTTAACATCTATATGGGGGTTAATTTCTATTTCACAGTGCAATCACAAAAACATGTGAGATGTGAGCTCACATATTACGCTGTGAGCCGTAAGAAAAGTCGGTGTGACTTATGATTGTATTTGTGAAAGAATTATGATATGAAATTGTTTCAGCTAATTCAACAACCTTTTGCTGTAAAACGACAAAATTTCACAATATAAATGTATAAAATATACATAATTCAACATCCCCACAAGTATAACCAGAGTCCCTGCAGTTGTTTGCTATAAGTGATACATGTATAACGCTTTCTGTCTGATTTTAAAAAAGTGACAAAAAAATCTTTAATTACTAGATGTTTCGACATCTCCCCTGTGATCGGACTCACATGATTTTTTAATATAACCGGCCTTAGAATATCCAGAGCCAAAGTGAAGGATCAACTGTGCAATAAGTTTAGAGCTCAAAAATCATGCTTTATTTAAAAATAGTTTTCAAATTACTCTAGATTAAAAATCATGTTAGTTTTTTTTGCCATATGTTCGGTGTTTTTATCTGGAGGGTGAGAAATTCGAAGTCAGGTGAAAGTACGAGGACAGTATAGAAAAACCTCCAAACGGTTTGACGTTCTCTATCCAAACTTTTTTAATGACCATTTATATATTTTCCTTATCTTGATGTTTGTTTGCTTAGTTTTTCAGCTATAACCCAAGAACCATTATTGATTTATCATTTCTTTCTTTAGCAAAATTGTAGCTATGGATTCAATAAATAATTTTTATTAATATAGCCATGTAAAAATATAATAAAAACAAGTGAGAAAATTATAGTCGGTCTAGACCGACTATACGATACCCTATACCATGCGTTTAGAAACCCTATCTCTTAGGCCCAACTAACTGGACATTGAAAATAAGCAAAAACCAAATTTGAGTGGGATTTTTATTAATTTTTTTGGCTGCAGATATGAAAAAGTTCATATCAGATGCTATATCTATAAAGGGACTAGGTCCAAAAATGGACCGATCCTGATCATGTTTGGTAAAGTCTCTTGTATTTTGGAAAAATATATACAAACAAAATTTGAGAAGAATCAGTGCAATATTTTTGTATTTTAATAGATTTAAGTGAAGATCGGGAAGCAGCTCTATATGGGGTCAAAGGGATCATTTTGGACTACTCATTAGTGGATGTAATGAACGCATACAAACTCAATTTGAGTAAGATCTATATGACAATTTGGATCTTATGGAAATTTATGTCGATTTCATATGGGTAATTTGTATGGGGGCTAGGTCTGAACATGGACCGATTCTCACCAATTTCAACAGCGTTTATCCCATGGCAGATAAAAGCTTATATACCAAATTTCATCAAAATATATTCATATTTGCGACCTGCAGTTTGATTACAAGCTTTACATGGACACACAGACGGACGGACGGACGGACGGACGGACATTGTTAAATCAACTCAGAAAGTGATTCTGATTCGATCGGTATAATTAAAGATGGGTCTAAGTCAAATATTTTTGGTTGTTACAAACAGCAGCACAAAGTCATTATACCCAAACCACATAGTGGTATAGGGTATAAAAATTCTGATATATGATTTATTTAATATTGAAAATATCACCCATACGTATACATATCTTCTACTCAGGGTTGTTAACGCAATGCTTTTAGCACTCTTTTTTAGTGCTTTTTTATTGCTTTTTGAAACATCAGTGACACCAAATCTTTATTTTACCATTCCCCACACAAATCGTATATAATGTTGTATTATTGTAAATTATTGGAGATTGATGGTGAATGATCCACCTGATGAAATGAAAAATGTTGAATTCACAATGCAATTTTGAAATGAAATGACTGCAATGGATTCAAATTCATTTAAAACTTTGGATAATCTTGCTATTAAACTATTGTCGCTGCCTTCTTCAAAACCCTGCAGTTAAAAAAGTTTTTTTTTTAGTGACATGAACCTTTTCAAATTCAGAATATGAAATCGAATGTCATCGCATTCAACTAATGTTTTACTTCACATTAAAAATTTATTGAAAAGAAAAAATTCCTGTTGTGAAAGATATCAAATACCTAATGAAGCAAACATTTGAATTAATAGTAATGAAGTTTGTAACACATCAGAAGTTAATACCGTTTTATGGCCGGATGAAAGTGATGAGAAGAAAACAATAGACTTTAATAAAGTATGTGATATTTTAAATATAAAAACTTTAATTAAAAATTCTTGGTTTATGTATTCTACAGATGAATATTTTAGAATATTTGATATGTTTCTTATATCATTTTATTTTATTGTTAGTCCTTTGTTTTATGTTATTTAATGTTTTTTTAATTTGTTGTTACTTTTCACAGTAAAAACTGTGTTTGTGAATTAATTTTTTCATAAAAAAAATATATAAATAAAATGCATATAGTAGAAGATCAAGTTCACATGCTGGATACCATAGGTGCGTTTTTGACGTCAGTTCATGCTCAAAAAGAGATTAATCCAGAAAACATTGTACATCACCAAATTAGTAAGATTTTCATTAGGTTTTTAGATATAAAATCGGTATTCAAAAGCAATAAAACCACATTTACTAAATTTAATGAAACAAGACTATCAGATAATTTAGAGAAAGACAAACTGATGATGCTCTCATAACAAAAAACAAATTATCATATATTTTTTCTAGTATTAGGAATAAACTATCATTTTGTATTGATAGTATACCAAATATTTTATTAAAAAAACTCCCACAAATAATGATTAACGACTTTTGCAAATTATTTAAAAATATGCTTAACAATTCATATTTTCCAATAAAAAGGATAACTGCAAAGGTAGTACTACTGGCAAAAAAAGATAAGGAACCTAATAACCCAAAAAATTTTCGTCCAATAATCCTATTAACAAATATTAGCAAAGTTTTTGAAATGTGCATCAACAACAACATTAACAAATTTTGTATAAATAAAAAAATATAAAAAGCGAAAAACAATTCGATTTTAAATACAAGTACTCTACGGTTCACGCTATTCATGAGCTTACATCATTTATAAATTGGAATTGGAATAAGAAGCATTGCACGGGTGCTTGCCTTATTGATATGGAAAAAGCATTCGACAGTGTATGGGTACCTGGTCTGATATATAAATTATTTCAATAGAATTTTCATTTAAATCAAATTATATTGATATACAATATGATAAGCAACAAAGATTTTATAATTTATTACCAAAATAAAACAAGCAAAAACAAATTTTTGATTTTTAATGGATTACAACAGGGAACTGTAAACTCTTCCATTCTCTTCAATTTATATATAATGGATCTTTTATCCGAAATAGATAATATAATCTCATTTGCAGAAGATATTATTATAAATCACGCTGATGATAAAATCGAAAGTATTAATGAAAATCTCCAAAAACAATACAATAAAGTTGAAAATTACGCAACTAATTGGAATATGAGTATTAACGCTCAAAAATGTGAAACAATACTCTTCAGACCACTAGTTAATAAATGCAAACATAACATTAGAAAAAACTGGAAATAATTTCGAATCACGTCTAACACGTTCAGTTGCAACATTTCTAATAGAGAAATAGTTAAATACTTAGGTGTTTATTTAGACAAATTTTTGTATTTTAATCAACACGTTAAGGAAGTAATTAAAATAGCAACAAATGCCTTCTTTATATATAGATCACTGTTTTATTCTAAATATGTGAGTTCTAAAATTAAAATATTAATGTATCAGTCCTTAATAAGACCCATAATAACATATGGTTGGTTGTCCAATATGGTTTAACATATCACCATCAATCATGGAAAAAATTAGACTTTTTGAAAGGAAATGTTTAAGAACATGTACATCGCTTTATAGATCTCCAGAAAGCAATTATATTAAATATGTATCTGATAAAAAATTGTACAGCCAGGCTAATATTATAAGAATTGATAATTTTATAATTACCCTTATTAGAAACAATATAATAAGATATACACAATGTATTGATAATAATTGTATAATGGCTCCTTATTATACACATGAAGGATATATTATTAGAAGTTTACAGAACGGATTTGTTCCTCCTGAAGCCTTTATTTCCCTTGACAAAAAACATTTAATATAAAATGAACATGGCTACCCATCTTTTACCATAATTATAGACGGGCAAATATAAAAGCAGTGGACTGCAACTTATCAAATTTGAATATTATATATGATACAAATATATCAAGAAGAGATTTAAATTCCTTAAAAGAATCAAAAACCAAAAAGTTTTCGTGGTTATCGGAATAAGAAATAAATTTTTCGTTTTTAACTCTTGACCCTTTTTAACCCTTTTTACAAAAGTAATGTTTCTTTAAACTTTTCATTGCAATATAAAAATTTAATTTAATGATATGTGGTTCATATTTAATAAGAAATACCAATATTTATTTATTAAAATCATTTATTACCATATTTATAAAACTAGAGTACTCTATCCAGGGTCATTGTATATACCAAAAATATATATTGTTAACTATTGTTTATTATAGTGTTTTATATTTCATTAGTAATCAATAAACGAAAAAAAATAAAAAATAAAAAGCAAAAATAAAAATGGAAAATTTAGTACTTTTTTATGCTTTTTATACTATATACCACCATGTGGTCAGGGCTTTGGAATATGAACTTTTTCATATTCAGAGGAAAAAATTAATAACAATGCTACTCAAATTAGGTTTATGCTTATTTTCTATATCTAATTAGTTTGGCTAAGAGATAGGGGCTCTAAACGTATGGTGTAGGGTATCGTATGGTCGGTCTAGACCCACTATAATTTTATTACTTGTTTCTATCAGTTTTGATGCTTTTTTAATGTTTTAACCAGTGATAACCCTATTTCTACTCTATAATCAAATAATAATAATACGCCCAGTATGTTTTGTAACAAAACTTTTGTTATTAAAAAAATTTGTTAAAAAAAGATGAAATAATTGCTAAATAAAAAGACTTTTTTCAACGTTTTTAAAACGGGCTGAAAATTATAAAATAATTTTTCATTGCCATAAAAATATGTCGAAACCAATATAGATGGTCGTGATAATGTTTGAGTATTAATTTTTAATAGACGGAAATGCTAGTAAGATTTGAAATGAAAAACGTTGGGCGCATACATTGTAAAAGTTGAACAAGTTCTTGTTCAACAATTTATTCTGCATTTTCAAGAAGATTAAAAGCATGTGCGTATGCGCATACATTGGGTAATTGATTCGTAAGTACTTCACCTAAGTCACTAAATATTTGATTGTACTGCCTATTCTTTGATTTAAACTTGTTTCAACTAAAAAGTAGATTTATATTTAACCTTAATTAGAATTTTGTTGCATGCTTCGTGTTTCGATCCCAACTATTTTAAGTACAATTTTATTGGATTGAAAATTATATGAACTGTTTTTTTAACACAACTACTCTTTACTATTATTTTGCGTCCATCGTTTTAGTTTTAAATCTTACTAGTATTTCCGTCAATTAAAAATTCGCAATAAAACATTATCAGGACCATCTATATTGGTTTCGATATATGTTTATGGCAATGAAAAATTTTATTATACTTTTTAGTCCGTTTTAAAAACCTTGAATATTAAAAAATTTTTTTTACTTAGTAATTATTTTCTGATTTTTAGTTTTGTGTGTGTAGAATTTTCAACGGATTTCAAACATTTTGATGAGTGTATAACAGAGACATGTAAATTTCTGGTTACTTTCACCTAATCATATCCGAAATAGAAAATTGTTATATCTGCTTATCAATCTCTTTATTTCTCCTGAAATATAAAATAAAGAAGCTATCGAAATAAATTTAAAAAAAAATTGTATACAATTTTTTTAAATAATTTCACATTTTTATCAATATCTCAGGAACTAACATGAGCTCACTCAAATTTTTGGGCACAAAATGCAGAGGAGACTATCACGATCAACATATATTTTCTTAAGAATTTTAAAAATTTCATTTTTTGAGATATAGTTTCCCAAGTTTTAAATCGTGTGATAGTGACCTTTGACCTATCGGGAAAAAAATCACTGAACTTAGTTTTAAAGCTATTTTCAATACCTATTAACTGTCACAAATTACGACCTTCTACGTTTAAAACTTTTGAAGATTTAAGCAATAATGGCAGACCACTTATGTGTGTTTTTAATGAATTTTCTACTTTTTGAGGTGCCATATTTCGGAAACCACTAAAGCTGGAAACCCGAAATTTTTTAAATTTGTACAATTCAAAGAGGATAAGGTCGAAAGTGGCACTTTTTCGTTGATTTAAAGTGGAATTACCCTTTTTAGAGAATATATCGAGGGTTTACTAACGCAACCTCTTATCGCAACACCTACTACTTTTCAGGAGAGACAAAAAACGCTTTATAATAAGCTTTTGCCATTTTTAACAATTTTTTTGTTAAATCTACAAGTAATGGAAATGTCAATAGATTTTCAAAACAACTGTAATATTTTAAATATTCTGCCTTTCTTTTTTCGCCCGTTTTTTTGAGATACGTGTTTTCTGCACAGAAAAATTGCTATAAAGCGTAACATACGCGATTGCGTTATTCTGAAATAAGATTATTTAAATTAGCTTTTCGAATTATTTATTTTAAAACATATTACTAAATTCATTAATTATTTTTAATCAAATAAAAATATTATTATCACTGACATTTTTTTTAATTATAACAAAACAGTACTTCTCATAACTTTTTTTGTGAGATAAACAATTGGTCTTATTAATAGTAAATACTTTAAAAATACGTAGTTTCTATAATACTTTTAATCACAGCAAGTAACTTAAAAAATTAAAAAAAAAATTTGAAATGTTTTATTTCAACACTGTTAAGAGATAATATTTAGTGTTGTAGAAGAAAATGTGTTTATTTTTCATGAATGTATTGTAAATTATCATAAAAGTATGGTAATCCTTTAGTATCAATGATTTTAAATTGTATTTTTGATTAGTCAATGGAATTTCTTCTTTAACTCCGGTGTCAATAGGATATTTACTGTTTAAACGCTGACGAAGAAGTTCCCATTCAATAACGAAAGATAATTTAAACATTAATTTATCTTAGCAGTATTTTAATCCTCTTAGTATTTTAATCCTCAGTAGTTTAATCCTTCCAGGCCGAATTGATTTAAAATATTTCACATCAGAATAACTTTTGAAAAAACTTTAATCCAGATACTTAACTGTGTACGGTCTTTCTGTCGTGATTGTTCAATGATTTTTACAAAGTCACAAGGTGCATACATTTCTCGGTCTTTCTCACGTCTTTCGATAGCAGAACGAATAGAATCACATTCCTTTTGGGTGTGACCCTTAATCAAATATTTTTGGAAGATCTCGATATTGTTTTCTGATGCGAATTGAATTAAAAAATTAGCTATGGTTACATTTCGATTCTGGGCACTACAATTATCACTGTAAAATACAATCGGCGTAGTAAGCTCAACTTCAGTTTTTAAAAAATCAATCAGGTAGGATGCAAAAACGTTGCTATCATCAATGCCGCTTTCACCCTCGTGCCATACATGACATAATACATACCCGTTAGCTATGTTGTATTCCGTAAACTGATGACATTTTAGTTTTTGTTTAAAATAAAGAGCACCAGCATGTAAATGTGGTATCATCGGCACAGCTTGGACATCTACCGTGAAAGCTTTTAGTTCTCCAGAAATTGCTTTGATTTTGTCATTATCTTTTTGATTCCTACCAGGGTTTTTTTTCTATTACATGATTATTATACTCGTCTGCAGATATCTTTTTATTTTAGAAGTACAAAAATCTTTTTGAGGTTTAACAAGTAAGAAAATTATAGTCGGTCTAGACCGACTATACGATACCCTATACCATGCGTTTAGAAACCCTATCTCTTAGGCCCAACTAACTGGACATAGAAAATAAGCAAAAACCAAATTTGAGAGGGATTTTTATTAATTTTTTTTGGCTGCAGATATGAAAAAGTTCATATCGGATGCTATATCTATATGGGGACTAGGTCCAAAATGGACCGATCCTGATCATGTTTGGAAAAGTCTCTTGTATATTGCAAAAATATATACAAACCAAATCTGAGAAGAATCAGTGCAATATTTTTGTTTTTAATAGATTTAAGTGAAGATCGGGAAGCAGCCCTATATGGGGCCAAAGGGTCATTTTTAGATTACTCATTAATGGACGTAATGAACGCATACAAAACCCAATTTGAGTAAGATCTATATGATAATTTGGATCTTATGGCAATTTATTTCGATTTCATAGGGGTAATTTGTATGGGGGCTAGGTCTGAACATGGACCGATTCTCACCAATTTCAATATCTTTCATCCCATGATCGATGATTATATACCAAATTTCATCAAAATATATTCATATTTGCGACCTGCAGTTTGATTACAAGGTTTACATGGACACACAGACGGACGGACGGACATTGTTAAATCAACTCAAAAAGTGATTCTGATTCGATCGGTATAATTAAAGATGGGTCTAGGTCAAATATTTTTGGTTGTTACAAACAGCAGCACAAAGTCATTATACCCAAACCACATAGTGGTATAGGGTATAAAAATGTCTATATTCATCAATTGCATTTTTTTTAACTAAAAACCCATAGCAAGCTCTTTCATTAACTAGAATTTTACGCTCTTCCATATATTTTAAGAAATCACGGTAAACTTTTTGAACAGATTTTGTATATAAATTATCTAAATACAACTTTGCAGTATCTTTACGACAGTAGTGTGACTCGATTTTGGGCAAATTATTTAAGAAGTCTTCTACATGTGACTGTTTTTCTTTAATGTTTATTGAGTCTTTTCTTCTTAATTTCCGATGGCCGAGATGGACTTAAATCGAGATGAACTTAAGACTATCTAGCATAATATGCGTGATCATCAGACCATCAGTGATGCAAAATCTACCTACTTATGTATTTACTTTAAGATACGATGTTGCGCTTGACAATTTTGTACTAGTTGAGATATGAGTTTGCATTTTTTGATTTAAAAAAACTAATTAATATCTTTATTTATAACTTTGCATAATTATGCGACGGTAGTTACTATTTACTTTTCCGGTTAAAACCCAAAATCGAAAAAAATCGTGTTACGAGGTTGCGTTAGTAAGCCCTCGATATGTGCATACGGTTTAAAAAGAATTGTTGCCACACGTAGTGGATTTCATTTATCAAGTCTACGGAAAGTAACCTTGTATTAACTTGTCTTAAGCTTTGCTACATTTGCGGTGATTCTATAGCACAAATATTAGAATCTGAAAAATTTATACATACGATATGCATGATTTTAATAATCTGAGAGTTTTCTACAAAAACAAATATCCTAAATTCGTCTAAACATGACAATTTGTATACGAAAGATTTAAGATTTTTTCAAATGCAAAACTTTGAGATATTAACGTTTTTCTGTAGGCTTAAATTAAGAGTTTTTTAAAAATGAACTCTTTATATTTAAAATGTTGAAAAAAAAAAAATAAATATATATACATATATGACAATATGATTAATTTTAATTTTTATTAAAATCTATAAACTTTATTAAATTTTTTATAAATAATACGGTATTTGTTTTAAAAGCATGTACTTTCGAAAATGATTAATATGCCCCATAGTATCAGAATCGCGATGAGCCCATGGAGATTTTGTCGGCCCCCTACAATTTGACCCACTCTAATAACCATACATCTATACTCCATAAATGTACGCTACATATACAACGACCACAATAACAACTACAATTACAGTTGTCACACACAACAATAACAAGAACAACTTAAAAAAGTAAGAGTTTGCTTTAGATTTTCACCGAAATCTCGGGAAGTATTATATAATGGTGGTGCCAATATTAACTCCTTTTTTATAAGGATATATATTCTTGATATATTTTATGAGGTTGAAATTTTCCCCCTAATTATTGCAAACTAACTAACAAACATTTATAATATATTCATTCTGCACACTGATGTGGAGGGTATAAGGAGTTGAGATATTTATCCTATTCGTCAGCTTTACTATTAAAGAATTTATTTATTTATTTATTTATTTATTTAAATTTGGTATCCTGTTCAACAAGACATGAAATCTTCAAAACAGAACAGGTTTAAATATGTTAGTTGGAGTTTGATTTACAATACAACTTAACATTAGTGTGACAATATAAAATATTACTAATAAAAAATAAAATATTGATTTATATACAAATAATAGATATTTATAAGTGGCATATATAATTTAAAAAACAAATAAAAAGTATACAGTAAAAATTTTCAATATATATTTGTTAACAGCAAGTTAGTATATGTGCATTGTAAAAAAAAAAAAAATAATAAAAATTTTCTAAATGTAATGTTGTAAAATTTTCTTTTTGAAAATTGAGCCGTTGCTGATTCCTTTAATTGTAGAAGGTAAACCATTCCAAAGACGTGCTGCATGTATGAAAAACTGCCATTCAGATACCAACGTATGGTGCCGAAATTGAATTAAATTGTTATTTCTCCGAAGCCTACTAAAACGCAATCGGTTATAAAGATATTCTGGTCCCTGGTTACTAATTATTTTGTGTAAAAAAGTAAGACATCTTATTTTTAATAAGTCATCAAAATTGACACCGAAAATTTGCTTTGAATAAGATGAAATTTGATCGAACCTTCTGAGCCCGTAAACGTATCTTGCGATATTGTTAAACGTTATATTTAGCCTGGACTTACTTTTAGTATCGCAACTTGCAAATATTTCACATGCATATAGTAGTGTTGGTATTAAGTATGTCTTTACAAGTAACAAGCGTATATTAATTGGTGTACAATATTGGGTAGGCCAAAGTGTTCGTAACATCGAATACGTTTTACCACAGGCAGCAGCGACATGGTCTGACCAAGTCAATGTTTTATTAAAGATAACACCCAAATTTTTTGCTCGTTCAACGATTTCGATTTGTTGATCATTTATATATATGTTTAGATTGTCTGAGATTCTTGTCAATCTGTTACGCACCAAAATACACTTTGTTTTTTGTGGATTGAGACTCAGTCCATTTGCAGCTGCCCAACGAGAAACACGTTCTAAGTCATCATTCAAATTTCTACTGCAATCTTCAATTTTTTCTTTCTTGCTGCTAATATATAGCTGTACGTCATCAGCATACATTCTTATATTGCAGTGAATTAACTGTTTAGGTAGATCAGAAGCATAAATTGAGAAAAGGAGAGGACCAAGAATAGAACCCTGTGGTACACCTCTTACCACAGGAAGGAACGTCGATGCAATTTTATTAGTTTCTATGCATTGCGAACGATTTACTAGGTAAGACTTCATAAGTGCAACAGAAGTTGGTGAAAAGTGCATCATGTTCTTAAGCTTTTGTAGCAAAACTGTGTGATCCACCGTATCGAAAGCTTTTGAATGGTCTAACAGCACTAATATTACCACGCGGCCATCATCAATATCTCTCCTTATATCTTCTGTTACATCAGCTAAAGCTGTAATACAGCTGTGTTTGGCACGAAACCCAGATTGACGGTCGGTAAGCAGGTTATTATCATTTATGAAGGACGTTATTTGACAATGAAGGAGCCGTTCAAATGCCTTCGACAGATATGGTAATATAGCTATGGGCCGATATTCAGTTGCCGACTTTGGAACAGGTAAGATCTTAGCTTGTTTCCATCGTTGGGGAAAATCACTCACCGTAATTATTTTATTAAAAATGTGCGTGATATACGGCAAAAGGAAGGGAAGCAGCATTTTTAGAAAAATAGGGTGAATACCGTCAATTCCTATTGCATTAGACTTTATAGATTGACAGCTCTTAAGTACATCGAAGGGACTAACGCAGTCAAATGAAAAAAGGGTTTGTGGGACATAATTAGGGGTATAGTTGCCATAATATGAGTGATCAGCTTGAGGCATTGGAATATTAATAAAATTCTCGTTAATTTCATTAGGGTTTGATATGAAATTTTCTTCTATACCCTTCCTCTTTCCAACCCCAATTTCTCTAATTGTTTTCCATGTTTTTTTTTGCATTAATTGATGTTGAAAACTTTTCAGCATAGTATGTGGCCTTAGCTTTCCTTATGCTTTTATTGACAATTTTTCTGGTTGTGCGATAAAGTTCATGAAGTGCGTTTGTTTTAAACCGCTTCCATCGGAAAAAGGCTTTATCACGATTTTCTATAAGTTTTTTAATTTCCGCTGTAAACCATGGTGTTTGTCGCTTGCTTATTGTTTTTACTTTGATCGGAACAATAATATTATATAAGGCTGAGACATGATGTTCCAAGAAGGCCAGCTGATCATCTACAGATAACATAAAGTATATCAAGTTCCAATCGATTTGGCAACACGCTTCCTCCAACTGAGTGAAATTTGTGTTTTTGAAGTCTCTGAATTCTATTGTTTTCTTAGGAACTTCTAAAGGAATATCATAGGTTATAAAGATTAGGTCGTGTTTAGAAAAACCAGGTGCAGATAGTTGGTCATACATCAGTGTGTTTGCTTCATCAGAGACGAAGAATAAATCTAGTAATGAGTTGTTAACGGTAGTGAAATGTGTTGGTATATGCGTGTTCACGGGCGTAAGACCAAAAGATTTCATATTTTCGACCATACTACAGTTTTCCAGCAGGTTTGAATTATAGTCCCCAGTTAATATAATATTATCATAAAAAGGTATAAAATCTTCCGCCAACATTTTATAGAAATTCCCAAGGTCTATATTACGATTTGGTCTATAAACACTACCAATAAGAATCTTGCCTCCAGCTGCACACAATTCTAAAAATAAATGTTCTACTTTATCATTTTCATTACCAATTCTGCGTTTAACTTTGCTAATTAATCCACTTCTGACATAAATGCCTACTCCTCCGTACCCATCTGCTCTGTCAGCTCTATAAAGATTGTAGCCGTCTACTGATACCAAAGTATCTGTGATAGATTCGTCAAACCAGGTTTCAGATACACATACAATATCCACACCAGAATTTTCAAAAATGTGCCGAAACTCGTCAATTTTCCTTGCGAGACTCTGTGCGTTTATGTGGCAAATTTTAAGACCATTTTTTTGTTTAGCCAATATTTTAACCATATTTGCAGTACTGTCTTTGGAAAATGTTATATTATTACGTAACAAAGTCATACGGATCATTAAAGAAATACGTACCAACAGCAACGCTCAATTGTACACGATTTATTTTAGTGTTTAATAAGAAAATAGTTGAATCATATAAGTTAAGTTTGATTGAACATATGTTTAAATTAAAAATTATATAATTAAGAAAATAATAAATTGAATTAATTGAAACGAAGCACAAATTAATAGAAACAATTATATAAAAAAATGGTAAAAAATTAGGATTATAGCAAGATAGTAATATTAATGTATACATCATTTGGCTAACGAAAAAGCTGGTTTAGTTGTTCAATAAATTCAATTAGTACTGGTTCCTCCGAATCAAACTTCCTTACGAATACGAGTCCACGTTCAGTAAATGTAGTTTTAATCTGGTTATTTTTTTTTAAGTTCAAGGCGGATTGTAGTATTTTGTGATTATAAGGCGTTAAATTTTCATTTACGTATATCGGATCATCACAATTAAAACCAGCATGTTTTTGGCACAACGTAATTTTATTTTCTCGTCTAAACTTAGCAATTGTTCTTAGAAGAAAGTTTTTTTCGTACGGAGAATGTAATTTAGCAACTATAACTTCATCACTAGGTGAGTATGGTTTATTTTCTCTATATATTTTTTTTAGTCTATATATATTTTCTAGTTGAGGTGTATCGATTTTTAAATTATCACATATAGAACTAAAAATGTCAATAAGATTTTCATTATCATAGTAGGGTACACCACGAATTCGTATACCGCCGGCCACTACCGAGTTCTCTTGTTTTAATATTTTTCGTTTTAAATCAAGTATATCGTCTTTCATATGTTTCATTTCAGCGTTCTCTGTTTCAAGTTTATTTACTCTACTTCTAATTGCATTTAAATCACTCTTTATTTCATCGAATCTCTTATCGAGCTCACATAAGAGTTCATTTTTATATTCCACAAATTTTGTTTGCATTATTGTTTGTATTTGTTCTGTTAATTTGTCAAATCGCTTGTCCATTATTGTTATGAATTTAAGTGGTGATTCTGTATCGGTTAGTCTTGGTGTTTTTGTTACATTACCAAGAAGAGAGGATTGTAGAACATCTCTCATTCTCTTTTGCGCGGGAGTAATATATTTCAGTTCACTATTTTTGTTTCTGTAAAGACTATTAAAGATTTTCAATATGCTAAACTGTAGATCTGTCGAAATAAACCTGTGAATTATTTCAAAAAAATTCTGTGAAATAAAAATCAGTATAACAATATCATGGATTCTTAGAAAAAATGCTAATGATGTACATTATCAGCTTTTAAAAATTTTATGATCTCATAAATATAAGCTCTTATCTTGATTATTTATGCTTATATCGCATTTTATTTAATTTACTATAAATAAATAAAAAAGAAACTTAGTCATTCTAGAAAAATTTTCGTGAAACCACAAAATCTGGGCACATACATTAAACCAAAAAATATTTGAAGTGTAAAGACATTTACCTATTTCAAAGTAATTCCGACAACACAATAGCAGAGCAATCATAACGCCCTTACATACATGGCAACCATCAGAAATAGTCTGCTTATATTAAATGGTGTCATCTATTAAACAATTGTTTACAATAACTGAAACAGAACAATAAAAATACATTTTAAATATTTTTTTGATATTTTCTTTTGCCAAAATTTAAAAAAAAAAAAACAAACTACAAAAGGGTTTTTATTTATTTATTCCGTTTATACGAGTACTTATTACGAATATATCTGTGCACACGTACGAGTAAGTACTAAGTAGTAAAAACTACAAAAACAAAACAACAACAACAACAATATAAAAAATAAAATAAAATAAAATAAAGGAAGCAAAAAATTCTTGTGCTGACGTAAAAAACGTCTGCAATAACGCCACTCACAGATCATGTCATAAATGCTGTAGCCTTTGAAACGCTCCTAATATTAAGGAAAATACATTTCAGCAATATACGCATATTACTTTTTCGCTAGTGCTGAAACAGGTTCATCAAAAATTGGCGGATTTTCTGAGTTTATGTTAATTCCTTTTGTTATAATAGTAATTTGTGTGTTGTGCTTATCTAGTGTTCAAATAAGTTTCCGCGGCAATATTTAGATATAATAAAACTTACATCTGCCTACAACAAAACCTTTAAATATTAGTTAATTTGTTATCAAAATCATTTTGTGCGAAACTGTTTGAGTCGAATAAGCATTATTTGCGTTAGCGTTTGATATACGTCCTTATATATCTTCAGACTACCTTCATTTAGAAAAGTAATCGTATGCTCCTTAAAACGTTTAATATTCGTACCAAATGCAAATTACTCAATTATTGGAAATTTTGGTTTCATTGACCAAAAGTAAAATTTTTTTTTCAGCACTTTTTTAAATTTTAACGCCATTTTGTAGCTAGTATATCCCGATTAAGGTAGCCAGAAAAATTAGGGTAAACTGTTGCTAATTGTGGGCGTGGTATGCTGTCAAACTCAGCTGTTTTTTGAACTCGGAAAAATGTAAGTTTTTTGTTTTTTTCTTTTTTTATCAGAAATAAATGGTTACTACTCGCAAGTTGTCTTCGATAATGACCTGTGGTTCCTTTTACAAGGTTGATAGGATTGCAGTCTTTATCTGTTGTAAGTGGCCGTACCCGTACCGTTCTTTTTTTTATATTAACCAACACTCACAGGATGCCCCCTACAAATGTAGTGCATTGTATTGATTTCAGGAAAATAGGTTATGGGAAGGAGGAAAGAGGGAGTAGTGTTTGTGGATATTTGACTTAAATTTTATTAAATTATAACAGCCAGGAAAGACCTCTGCGGGGTGTTTATTCCACATACGGCTAGTTCGACTGATAAACGAATTCTCTCTCAAATGCGTTGTGCGGTCGGATGTGATCTACTAGAGAAGCGGGTAGAACGAGGGCGCTTAAATTGCCATAAGATCCAAATTATCATATAGATCTCGGTCAAATTGGGTTTGTGTATGTTTATTATATCTATCTATGAGTTGTCCAAAAATAAACCCCATAAGATAAATCTTTGTCATAGCCCACATATAAAGCTGCTTCCCGATTTTCACTTATATATATCAAAAAACAAAAATACTGCACAGATTTTTCTCAAATTTGGTTTGCGTATGTTTTTTCAAAATATAAGTGACTTTACCAAATATGGTCAGGATCGGTCCATGTTTCGACCTACTCCCTATATGAAAATGGAATCCGATATGAACTTTTTCATATCAGCAGCAAAAAAAAATAATTAATAATAATGCCACTTAAATTTGGTTTATGCTAATTTCTGTATACGGTTAGTTGGACCGAAGAGATGCGGTCTCTAATCGGTTTAGACTGACTGTAATTTTCTTACTTGTTTTTTTTTGGTCTTGATGTTTGCTTGCTTAGTTTCTCAGCCATAACTCAAGAACCATTGATGATATCTTAGTTCATTCTACAGCAAAACTTCGTTAAGCTTTTAATAAATAATTTTTATTATATATGATATAATATATTCATCAAAAAAAATGAACAAAAGGTACTGATGTATATGTGTTATATTAAAAAAAAAAATATGTGAGTCCGATCACAGGGGAGATGTGTAAACATCTATTTACACATCAATTAAAATCAAACAGAAAGCGCCATCTATGTATAGCAAGCAACTGCTATGGTTGTTATACCTGATGTTGTTTGCTATACATTCATGGCGCTTCATGTTGGTTGTTGAATCAGCTAAATAACTTTAAATCATATTCTCTGTATGGATACACTTACATATACTCACACCGATATTCCCTTAGCTGTTTTTGTGATTGTATTGTGAAATAGATTTTTACCCTCTGACCGCATAGATGTTTACACATCAATAAGTTAACATTAACAAGTAAGAAAATTGTAGACGGTCTAGACCGTTTAGAGACCCTATCTCTTTGGCCCAACTAATTGGATATAGAAAATAAGCATAAACCAAATTTGAGTAGCATTTTTATTATTTTTTTGGCTGCAGATATGAAAAAGTTTATCGGATGCTATATCTATATGCAGACTAGGTCCAAAAATGGACCGATCCTGACCATGGTTGGTAAGGTCTCTTGTATTTTGCAAAAATATATACAAACCAAATCTGAGAAGAATCAGTGCAATATTTTTGTTTTTAATAGATTTAAGTGAAGATCGGGAAGCAGCCCTATATGGGGCCAAAGGGTCATTTTTAGATTACTCATTAATGGACGTAATGAACGCATACAAAACCCAATTTGAGTAAGATCTATATGATAATTTGGATCTTATGGCAATTTATTTCGATTTCATAGGGGTAATTTGTATGGGGGCTAGGTCTGAACATGGACCGATTCTCACCAATTTCAATATCTTTCATCCCATGATCGATGATCATATACCAAATTTCATCAAAATATATTCATATTTGCGACCTGCAGTTTGATTACAAGGTTTACATGGACACACAGACGGACGGACGGACATTGTTAAATCAACTCAAAAAGTGATTCTGATTCGATCGGTATAATTAAAGATGGGTCTAGGTCAAATATTTTTGGTTGTTACAAACAGCAGCACAAAGTCATTATACCCAAACCACATAGTGGTATAGGGTATAAAAATGTCTATATTCATCAATTGCATTTTTTTTAACTAAAAACCCATAGCAAGCTCTTTCATTAACTAGAATTTTACGCTCTCCATATATTTTAAGAAATCACGGTAAACTTTTTGAACAGATTTTGTATATAAATTATCTAAATACAACTTTGCAGTATCTTTACGACAGTAGTGTGACTCCATTTTGGGCAAATTATGTAAGAAGTCTTCAATATGCGACTGTTTTTCTTTAACGTTTATTGAGTCTTTTCTTCTTAATTTCCGATGGCCGAGATGGACTTAAATCGAGATGAACTTAAGACTATCTAGCATAATATGCGTGATCATCAGACCATCAGTGATGCAAAATCTACCTACTTATGTATTTACTTTAAGATACGATGTTGCGCTTGACAATTTTGTACTAGTTGAGATATGAGTTTGCATTTTTTGATTTAAAAAAACTAATTAATATCTTTATTTATAACTTTGCATAATTATGCGACGGTAGTTACTATTTACTTTTCCGGTTAAAACCCAAAATCGAAAAAAATCGTGTTACGAGGTTGCGTTAGTAAGCCCTCGATATGTGCATACGGTTTAAAAAGAATGGTTGCCACACGTAGTGGATTTCACATATCAAGTCTACGGAAAGTAACCTTGTATTAACTTGTCTTAAGCTTTGCTACATTTGCGGTGATTCTATAGCACAAATATTAGAATCTGAAAAATTTATGGGGGATTTCATGTCAAGTGCACCAACTTTTGAAACCGATGTCTTCCGATCGGGATGAAATTTACACCAAGGTTAGTCCTATTGGATATTAGTTTAGACACAATTTTTCAACAATATCGGTCCGGATCTCTCTGAGTTAGAGGGGATCAAAATTTGACATTTTGGATAAACAGGTGTCTATTCTCATCCATGTAACTTATTACCTATTGTTCTTAGAAAATTTTCTTCCAAAGAGTTTAGATAGCTATTTCTTCAATTTTTCGGAAAAAAAATTAAAAAAAAAAAAAAAAATTTGTAGACTTTTTTTTTTGCTAAATTAAAGCATTTTTTGCCTTTTTTTCCAAAAGGGGCATTTTTTTTTTTTTTATAAGAAAGCTTAGGATTTTTCCTTTAAGAGCTTTTTGGTCGCTTAGTGGGATGTTAGTGGGATATCTATCAAAATAAATGTTTTGTAACTCAAGACAACGGTTTTTCAATTTTTCACAAATGCACAATTTTGAATTTTTTCCTATTTGTGTCTAAAACCTTACAAATAAAACTTATACTGAGAAACTAGACAAAGTAAACTTTCTGAAGGTATATAACATACCTAACTAAAATTTTATACCGTCAATACTGTAATACCCAGAATATGTTAACCTCAGGAAAAAAATCGCTTTTTTTCTATAGAAATGTTGAAAAATTATTATTTTTTTATTTATTTTTAATAATAATTAAATTAATGTATAATAATAATATTTAAAATAAAAAGATAAATAATTTATGAAAATTTAATCTTAATTGCATTAGATCCATTTATATCATAACTATTTTTATACTTAATTTATTGTAGCTGATGAAGTATTTAAGTCTTGTAAATTTTTAAATACCCAGTCTTTCATCGAGCTTTTTTGTTGCCTTACTGCGTTTTTTTGTCAATCCTTTCTTGGCGTTACTAGGTTCAGCTGTTGATTTCGCTGCTGGTTTATTTGTTGTCTTTGGAAAGAAATCGCATTGAATAGAGGCAGAAAACTTTTTCAACTTGAGTCTTCCATCGACAAGCGGTATAAAAGCATGGTATTGAGCGGTGCCATCGATTGTTACCGCAGCATCGAATCTGCTCTTCAGTGTTTTCAATGTTTCCTGATGATCCTCTTTGCTACTAAAAACTATTTTAGTTTCTTTACAATAACTCTTTGCCCAATGGAATAAAGCAGTCGCATCTAAGATGCGATCTTGATGAGAGCACTGGTGGCTATACTTCGCTGCATTTCTTTTAAGGTTTGCTCCAATACCATCACATGCTCCTTTACCATGAGCAGTAGGATGAAAATGCCACTCAGCTGGCATTCCAAAATCTTTTTCATGGGCATAAGATTTGCCAAGCTACTTTTGTTTTTAAAATGTTGACGAGCTCCGTCCGAAACGTAGTATACCTTCTTTAGTGTAAATTTAGATTTTAGAAATTTTAGTATTCTCTTCTGGTACTCATAAATTGCAACGGTATTTTAAATCGTCGGATATGATTGCCATACTTTTGTGTTCCAGTTTATCATCTTTCATGTAGTAAATAACTACTGTGAATATAGTTGCTTGGTCATTATTGAAGTGGAATGCTTGTATGACATCCTAAAAAACATATTTATAGTTTTCTGCGAAATCATATGATATAACGAATTCACCAGACTTCAAATGTATCTTCAAATCCTTGAAGAATGACCATTGCTCTTTGACTAAAAAGTCATGGTTTCTCAAGTTTAGCAATCCTGTACACATTTCTTCTACAAAATCATCCACATTTAAAATGATTGTTTTCAATGTGCATCTGTCAGTCTGAATCCAAGAATCAAATTTGACCTCCTCTATATATTCTCGGTCTAAAGAGTTGATTAAATTTTCTTTGATGAATGTGGTTTTCGGGCAATTGGTACATTCACCTAAGTGGCAAGAAGTTGTTACAATAGGACACATAGTCAATTTAAGGCAATCGCGGTAATCGTGTAAATCTTCTGCCGAATCATGTATTAAATACTTTACGTTGATTTACTTTAACATCAGTTTAACATTTTCATGGTAAATGCAAACGCATACTGTGTGAGTTCCGCTGCTTTCTGCCAAAACGCAATGTTTTGGCCTCATTTGGGTTAATTTCGTGCAGCCAATTCTAACATCCTCGTGTTCAGATTGAAATATTGCAAATAACTCCTTCAGGTTACAGAGAACCATTTTCTTCTGTTATGTTATGAAGGTATGTTACATACCTTCGGAAAGGTTACTTTGTCCAGTTTCTCAGTATAAGTTTTATTTGTAAGGTTTTACACACAAATAGGAAAAAATTCAAAATAGTGCATTTGTGAAAAATTGAAAAACCGTTGTCTTGAGTTACAAAACATTTATTTTGACAGATATCCCACTCCCATCCCACTAAGCGACCAAAAAGGTCTTAAAGGAAAAATCCTAAGCTTTCTTATGAAAAAAAAAAAAAATGCCCTTTTTGAAAAAAAGGCAAAAAATGCTTTAATTTAGCAAAAAAAAGTCTAAATTTTTTATTATTTTTTTTTTTCCGAAATATTGAAGAAATAGCTATCTAAACTATTTGGGAGAAAATTTTCTAAGAACAATAGGTAATAAGTTACATGGATGAGAAAAAACAACTGTTTGGCCAAAATGTCAAATTTTGATCCCCTCTAACTCAGAGAGATCCGGACCGATCTATTGTCTAAACTACTATCCAATAGGACTAACCTTGATGCAAATTTCATCCCGATCGGAAGACATCGGTTTCAAAAGTTGGTGCACTTGACATGAAACCCCCCTTATACATATGACATGCATGATTTTAATAATCTGAGAGTTTTCTACAAAAAAAAAAAAATATTCTAAATTCGTCTAAACATGACAATTTGTATACAAAAGATTTAAAATTTTTTCAAATGCAAAACTTTGAAATATTAACATTTTTCTGTAGGCTTAAATTAGGAGTTTTTAAAAATGAACTCTTTATATTTAAAATGTTGAAAAAAAAATATATATATACATATATGACAATATGATTAATTTTAATTTTTATTAAAATCTATAAACTTTATTAAATTTTTTATAAATAATACGGTATTTGTTTTAAAAGCATGTACTTTCGAAAATGATTAATATGCCCCATAGTATCAGAATCGCGATGAGCCCATGGAGATTTTGTCGGCCCCCTACAATTTGACCCACTCTAATAACCATACATCTATACTTCATAAATGTACGCTACATATACAACGACCACAACAACAACTACAATTACAGTTGTCACACACAACAATAACAAGAACAACTTAAAAAAGTAAGAGTTTGCTTTAGATTTTCACGGAAATCTCGGGAAGTATTATATAATGGTGGCGAGCTCGGTATTTCCACAGATGGACAGACGGATATTGCCAATATTAACTCCTTTTTTATAAGGATATATATTCTTGATATATTTTATGAGGTTGAAATTTTCCCCCTAATTATTGCAAATTAACTAACAAACATTTATAATATATTCATTCTGCACACTGATGTGGAGGGTATAAGGAGTTGAGATATTTGTCCTATTCGTCAGCTTTACTATTAAAGAATTCAGTTCACTATTTTTGTTTCTGTAAAAACTATTAAAGATTTTCAATATACTAAACTGTAGATCTGTCGAAATAAACCTGTGAATTATTTCAAAAAAATTCTGTGAAATAAAAATCAGTATAACAATATCATGGATTCTTAGAAAAATTGCTAATGATGTTCATAATCAGCTTTTAATAATTTTATGATCTCATAAATATAAGCTCTTATCTTGATTATTTATGCTTATATCGCATTTTATTTAATTTACAATAAATAAATAAAAAAGAAACTTAGTCAATCTGGAAAAATTTTCGTGAAACCACAAAATCTGGGCACATACATTAAAACAAAAAATATTTGAAGTGTAAAGACATTTACCTATTTCAAAGTAATTCCGACAATACAATAGCGTACCAATCACAACGTCTTTACATACATGGCAACCATCAGAAATAGTCTGCTTATATTAAATGGTGTCATCTATTAAACAATTGTTTACAATAACTGAAACAGAACAATAAAAATACATTTTAAATATTTTTTTTATATTTTCTTTTGCCAAAATTTAAGAAAAACAAACTACAAAAGGGTTTTTATTTATTCCGTTTATACGAGTACTTAATACGAATATATCTGTGCACTCGTTCTAGTAAGTACTAAGTAGTAAAAGCTACAACAACAACAGAAAATAAACAAAAAATAAAGGAAGCAAAATAATTCTTGTGCTGACGTAAAAAAAGTCTGCAATAAAACCACTCACAGATCATGTCATAAATGCTGTAGCCTTTAAAACGCTGCCTAATATTAAGGAAAATACATTTCAAAAATATACACATTTTACTTTTTCGCAAGTAACAGGTTCATCAAAAATTGGCGGATTTTCTGAATTTATGTTAACTTCCTTTTGTTATAATAGTAATCTGTATATTATGCTTATCAAGTGTTCACATGAGCTTCCGCGGCATTTTTAATATACATATATAAAAACTTACATATATAATTACATCAGTATTGTCAGGGTGAGCATCTGCCTACAAGAAAACCTTTAAATAATAGTTAATTTGTTATCAAAATCATTTTTGTGCTAAACTGTTTGAGCCGAACAAGCATTTTTTGATATACGTCCTTATATATCTTCAGACTACCTTTATTTAGAAAAGTAATCGTCTGCTCCTTAAAACGTTTAATATTCGTACCAAATGCAAGTTACTCAAGAATTGGCCATTGGACACCGCGTTGTGGCTGAAATTTTGGTTTCATTGACCAAAAGTATAAATTTTTTTTCAGCACTTTTTTAAATTTTAACGCCATTTTGCAGTTAGTATATCCCGATTAATGGTAGGATTGCAGTCTTTAGCTGTTGTAAGTGGCCATAGCCCTAGCATTTTTTTATATTAACCAACACTCAGGTGGCATCCCCTAGAAATGTAGTGCATTGTGTTGGTTTCAGGAAAATAGGTTATGGGAAGGAGGAGGGAGGGAGTAGTGTTTGTGGATATTTGACTTAAATTTTGTTAGAGTATAACTGTCAGGAAAGACCTCTGCGGGGAGTTTATTCCGAAACTCGGGCACTCGGAATAGGTTCGCTAATCTCAGAAGAACATTTCGACGATGTTCCAATGAGTCAATAGAGTTGGATACCCTACTGTCATTGATGAGCGCCAACGCCCTCCTTTGAAAGTGGTATAGATTTTAAGGAGATCAGAGTGAGTGAAGTAATTTTGTCACCGTTTTAGAAAACCAAGACACTTGAATGTTTCTTTCAACACTTGAAAAACATGCTATTCCAACGAACATCACATTAAATTCACATGTCTAGAACATCAAGAATATCCGATTGCTCAATACGTATACCGCCCATATATACAGATGACATTATTGATTCCATGGCCCTATGGGTCAACATACAACATTGAGTCTTCAGCGCATTAAAATCAACTCTATTCGCTTTACTCCACTCGGACTTTGTAAACAGATCTTGATTGAGTGTGTCATTCATTGTCTGTCTTTTGCTCTCAACCTCGAAGAGGCTTGGCCTACAATTAAAGGAAAATGAAAGACAAATGCTGCTGTCATCTGTGAAAGAGTATATAGAATTAAAAGTTCAACCCAGAAGATAAGAAAAGGTAAGGAAAAGAGAAGAAGAAAGAACGGAACCTTGGGCTACCACTGAATTAAGCTGAAACTCATTAGATGAGACCCCATCAATAACAACACGTATTGTTCGGTCTCTGAGAAAACTCGATATAAATCGAGAGAAGTCATTACCGACCCTAATGCAATAAGCTTTGATATCAATGAAAATATCCTTAAATTTGACATTTGACCTTAAAGGGGGACAACTTATAGTGTTTTAATTTAACCTTTATTTACAGGATTTAGATTTTATATCAAGTGGTATAATATTTTGACAAAAGATATTTGAAATAAGAAAACACCAAAAAGATGTAGCCCAACAGTTGAAAAAGTATGAAAAATCACATTTTTCTTCAAATCCGCTGAAATTAAGAACAGGATACCTACAATATTTAGCATTTTTAATTAAATGTGTTTTGATAATATGACCTTAAAGTCCAATCGTTGATTTCAGAAAATTTCTTGAACAAAATTTTTGTAAAATTAAAATTTGAGTTTTTGAAATAGTGCTAAAAAATAGGTACCGTTTTGACATTAATTTAGAACGGCATAACAATAGATGAGATGCAAAATACTTTACATAAAATCATTTTGGGATCAGGAGAATGCAAAAATATTGTTCTTGAAAATTATTTCAATGTCTTTAAAAATGTGAGCTCGATTTTCTTACTCAAGTGGTCTGTGACGCATTTATTGCCTGGGGAACTTTATATAACTTGGCTGTTTTTCATACAAACCACTGTCACCCTAATGAATATATTTTAATTAAATTTGTCATATGAGATTTTATTGGTCATAGAATGAGTGCTGTTGGAATTGGTGAAATTCAGTCCATGTTCAGACCTATTCACCATACAAAAGACCCCTATGAAATCGACTTAAATTGCCATAAGATCCAAATTATCATATAGATCTCGGTCAAATTAGGTTTGTATGTGTTTTTTTTACATCTATTTATCAGTTCTCCAAGAATAAACCCCATATGGCAATTCTTTGTCATAGCCCCCATATAAAGCTGCTTCCTGATTTTCACTTATATCTATAAAAAAACAAAAATATTGCACAGATTTTTCTCAAATTTGGTTTGTATATATTTTTTCAAAATAGAAGTGACTTTAGCAAATATGGTCAGTATCGGTCCATGTTTCGACTTACTCCCCAAATAAATATAGAATCCGATATGAACTTTTTCATATCTGCACCCAAACAATTAATAACAATGCCACTTAAATTTGGTTTATGCTAATTTCTGTATCCACTTAGTTGTACCGAGGAGATGCGGTGTCTAGTCGGTTTAGACTGACTATAATTTTCTTACTTGTTTTTTTTTTTGGTCTTGATGTTTGCTTGCTTAGTTTATCAGCTATAACTCAAGAACCATTGATGATATCTCAGTTCATTCTTCAGCAAAACTTCGCTAAACTTTTAATAAATAATTTTTATTATATATGATATAATATATTCATCCAAAAAAATGAATAAAAGGTACTGATGTATGTGTGTTATATTAAAAAAAAAATATATGAGTCCGATCACAGGGGAGATGTGTAAACATCTATTTACACATCAATTAATATCAAACAGAAAGCGCCATCTATGTATAGCAAGCAACTGCTAAGGTTGTTATACCTGCTGTTGTTTGCGATACATTCATGGCGCTTCATGCTGGTTGTTGAATCAGCTAAATAACTTTAAATCATATTCTTTGTATCGATACACTTACATATACTCACACCGATTTTCCCTTACGCTGTTTTTGTGATTGTATTGTGAAATAGATTTTTACCCTCTGACCGCATAGATGTTTACACATCAATAAGTTAACATTAACAAGTAAGAAAATTGTAGACGGTCTAGACCGACTATACGATACCCTATACCATGCGTTTAGAGACCCTATCTCTTTGGCCCAACTAATTGGATATAGAAAATAAGCATAAACCAAATTTGAGTAGCATTTTTATTATTTTTTTGGCTGCAGATATGAAAAAGTTTATCGGATGCTATATCTATATGCAGACTAGGTCCAAAAATGGACCGATCCTGACCATGGTTGGTAAGGTCTCTTGTATTTTGCAAAAATATATAGAAACAAAATTTGAGATGAATCAGTGCAATATTTTTGTATTTTTTTATAGACTTAAGGGAAGATCGGGAAGCACCTCTACATGGAGCCTATGACTAAATGTTGTCCTATAGCAACAGTTTTTGGACTACTCATTAATGAACGTAATAAACACATGCAAATCCAATTTGACTAAGATCTATACGACAATTTGGATCTAATGACAATTTTTGTCGATTTCATAGGGGTAATTTAATGGGGGTTAGGTCTGAACACGAACCGATTCTCACCAATTTCAATAGCGTTTATCGTATGATCGGTGAAAGCTTATACACCAAATTTCATCAAAATATACTCATATTTGCGACCTGCAGTTTGAATAAAAGGTTTACATGGACACACAGACGGACGGACGGACGGATTCGATCGGTATAATAAAAGATGGGTCTAGGTCAAATATTTTTGGTAGTTACAAATAGCAGCACAAAGTCATTATACCCAAACCACATAGTGGTATAGGGTATATGTAAATACGGGAGAAAATAATTTGGATTAGACCTCTATTATTATATTTTTAGCAATATATTTTTTAATTTTTGTAAGGTTTAAGTGAACACTGGGTTTTTGTTTTTATATATGGGGGATTTCATGTCAAGTGCACCAACTTTTGAAACCGATGTCTTCCGATCGGGATGAAATTTGCACCAAGGTTAGTCCTATTGGATAGTAGTTTAAACACAATTTTTTAATAAGATCGGTCCAGATCTCTCTGAGTTAGAGGGGATCAAAATTTGACATTTTGGCCTAACAGGTGTTTCTTCTCATCCATGTTACTCACTACCTATTGTTCTTAGAAAATTTTCTCCTAAAGAGTTTAGATAGCTATTTATTCAATATTTTGGAAAAAAAAAAAATTAGTAGACTTTTTTTTGCTAAATTAAAGCATTTTTTGCCTTTTTTTCAAAAAGGGCATTTTTTTTTTCATAAGAAAGCTTAGGATTTTTCCTTTAAGAGCTTTTTGGTCGCTTAGTGGGATGGGAGTGGGATATCTATCAAAATAAATGTTTTGTAACTCAAGACAACGGTTTTTCAATTTTTCACAAAAATGCACTATTTTGAATTTTTTCCTATTTGTGTGTAAAACCTTACAAATAAAACTTATACTGAGAAACTAGACAAATTAGCCTTTCCGAAGGTATGTAATATACCTTCATAACATAACAGAAGAGAATGGTTATCTGTAACCTGATAGAGTTATTTGCACATTTCAATCTCAACACGAGGATGTTAGAATTGGCTTCACGAAATTAACCCAAATGAGGCCAAAACATTGCGTTTTGGCTGAAAGCAGCGGAACTCATACAGTATGCGTTTGCATTTACCATGAAAATCTTAAACTGATGTTGAACGAAATCTACTTAAAGTGTTTAATAGATGATTCGGCAGAAGATTTACACGATTACCGCGATTGCCTTAAATTGACTATGCAACAACTTCTTGCCACTTAGGTGAATGTACCAATTGCCCGAAAAACACATTCATCAAAGAAAATTTAATCAACTCTTTAGATCGAGAATATATAGAGGAGGTCAAATTTGATCCTTGGATTCAGACTGACAGATGCACATTGAAAACAATCATTTTAAATGTGGATGATTTTGTGGAAGAAATGTGTACAGGATTGCTAAACTTGAGAAACCATGACTTTTTAGTCAAAGAGCAATGGTCATTCTTCAAAGATTTGAAGATACATTTGAAGTCTGGTGAAGTCAATAACGACCAAGCAACTATATTCACAGTAGTTATTTACTACATGAAAAATGAAAAACTTGAACACAAAAGTATGGCAATCATATCCGACGATTTAAAATACCGTTGCAGTTTATGAATACCAGAAGAGAATACTAAAATTTCTAAAATCTAAATTTACAGTAAAGAAGGTATACTACGTTTCGGACGGAGCTCGTCAACATTTTAAAAACAAAAGTAGCTTGGCAAATCTTATGGCCCATGAAAAAGATTTTGGAATGCCAGCTGAGTGGCATTTTCATCCTACAGCTCATGGTAAAGGAGCATGTGATAGTATTGGAGCAAACCTTAAAAGAAATGCAGCGAAGTATAGTCTTCAGTGCTCTCATCAAGATCGCATCTTAGATGCGACTGCTTTATTCCATTAGGCAAAAAGTTATTGTAAAGAAACTAAAATAGTTTTTAGTAGCAAAGAGGATCATCAGGAAACATTGAAAACACTGAAGAGCAGATTCAATGCTGCGGTAACAATCGATGGCACCGCTGAATACCATGCTTTTATACCGCTTGTCGATGGAAGACTCAAGTTGAAAAAGTTTTCTGCCTCTATTCAATGCGATTTCTTTCCAAAGACAACAAATAAACCAACAGCGAAATCAACAGCTGAACCTCCTAGTAACGCCAAGAAAGGATTGACAAAAAAACGCAGTAAATAAAGGCGACAAAAAAGCTGGATGAAGGACTGGGTATTTAAAAATTTACAAGACTTAAATACTTCATCAGCTACAATAAATTAAGTATAGAAATAGTTATGATATAAATGGATCTAGTGCAATTAAGATAAAATTTTAATAAATTATTTATCTTTTTATTTTTAATATTATTATTATTATACATTAATTTAATTATTATTAAAAATAAATAAAAAATAATAATTTTTCAACATTTCTATAGAAAATAAGCGATTTTTTTCCTGAGGTTAACATATTCTGGGTATTACAGTATCGAGGGTATAAAATTTTAGTTAGGTATGTTATATACCTTTGGAAAGGTTAATTTGTCTAGTTTCCCAGTATAAGTTTTATTTGTAAGGTTTTACACACAAATAGGAAAAAATTCAAAATAGTGCATTTTTGTGAAAAATTGAAAAACCGTTGTCTTGAGTTACAAAACATTTATTTTGATAGATATCCCACTCCCATCCCACTAAGCGACCAAAAAGCTCTTAAAGGAAAAATCCTAAGCTTTCTTATGAAAAAAAAAATGCCCTTTTTGAAAAAAAGGCAAAAAATGCTTTAATTTAGCAAAAAAAAGTCTACTAATTTTTTTTTTTTCCAAAATATTGAATAAATAGCTATCTAAACTCTTTAGGAGAAAATTTTCTAAGAACAATAGGTAGTGAGTAACATGGATGAGAAGAAACACCTGTTAGGCCAAAATGTCAAATTTTGATCCCCTCTAACTCAGAGAGATCTGGACCGATCTTATTAAAAAATTGTGTTTAAACTACTATCCAATAGGACTAACCTTGGTGCAAATTTCATCCCGATCGGAAGACATCGGTTTCAAAAGTTGGTGCACTTGACATGAAATCCCCCATATATGGATATTATGATTAAAAGTTTAATGATAATCTAACCCATAAAAACAAAGTTTTTATTAAAACTCTTGCTTTCCTTATGCATATGAGTTTTGAATCTCTCCGTGAATATGCGTGACTGTGTGTGACTATCTTAAAGTTAATCATTGGCCACAACACGCTTATAGCCAAAATTTCAAATAGGTTGGATGAGGAGAAATGGAGTTTAAAATACTCCGTGACCTTAAAATTAATCTCTGGCCACAATAAGCCTCTGGACATAGTTTCGGTTCGATCGGATGAATGGAAGTGAGGTTTTCATCCCTCCGTGACTGAGCGTGACTATGCGTGACTTTGCATGACTACGCCAAAATTAATCTGTAGTCACAGCAAGACTATGGACCAAGTTTCAGTTTAACTGGATAAGGGGGGTTGCCCGACGACAGACAGACAGACAGACAGGGAGTATGAGTTAAAAGAAAGAGTTTAAAAATAGTATTCACACATTCAAATGAAGTCATATTTTCTGACAAATATATGTTTCGTTTGTACGTAGACTCAGCGACCGATGAACGGATAGTCGATGATATATCGTCTATTGAACTCAAAAGTGATGATTAGTGAATAGTTATAATGAGTATGTAATTTAAATGACATTTTTAGCGCAACCTTAAATGAAAAATAGTTTAAGACTGGTTTCCTAAAATTTTTATTGTAAGAACCAAACTATTCATACATTGCTGTGATTAGCCTTCATGCAAAATTCTCGACATTAAAGTTAACAAATCCATATGTACTCATACGTCTGCAATCATAATGTACTAATAGAAAATATTGTCTTAAATTCAAAAGGAAAAAGTAGGTTAGGCAATCTTAATGTTTATGTGTTTAAAAGAAAATGTAAAATTAAAATTTATTCAAAATTTTTCATCATTAAAAATGTAAACGAACACACAGTATTAAATTCGTTTTCAAAGCAAACACAACGCATTCAAAAACTAATAGTGTGAAAAACTACCATTAAATTATTATAGAAAAAAAAAATAAGAATATAAAAGATTTCCTAAAACAATTTCTAGGTTACACCGGATGGTTTAGCTGATAAAGGAGGCATTTGCTTGGGTGACATAATATTGGAAATTAACGAGGAGGACGCATCAAACTTGACTTTGTCACAGGCTCACGAAAAAATAGACGGCAGCGGTAAAAAAATATTTTTTTTAGTTAAAAGGTAAAGTATCCTTCTTGTTGTCTGCTTCTTGTATTGTGTGATAAATGACTATCAGAGTTGACGATTAGTTGTAATTGAAAAACTTTGAACAGTTTAATATAATGGTGATAAATGTTCCATTTAACCCTTGGGGTTACAGCCATAAAATTATACATAAACATATCCCAATACATTTATGCAATACCCAAGTTTTTTTTTTTAAAATAAAATTAGGTACTTCTGTTGTTTTTTGTTGCAATATATACGATTAATAGCACAACTTTTAATAAAATAAATTTTTCCATGCACAGCCGCTTTTGAGGGCAGTATAGAAATGAACAAAAACTGCCAGAAAATTTAGGCCTACAAGCTAAAATGTATATATTTTTATTGGTTTTCATATCTTGGGAAGCTAACCTAAATTTGAGCTAACTTACAACATCGACAACATCAAATATATCATTTTTATACCCTACACCACTATGTGGTTTGGGTATTATGACTTTGTGCTGCTGCTTGTAACTACTAAAAATCTTTGACCATTTCACAGTGGGATTTTTGATACCAAAAGTGGGAATTAATTCGAGATAACTTTCCCTGTATCTAATTTTAACTTTTTTCAGTCAGATTCACTTTAAAAAGTAAAACTAATCAATTTTTTAATATTATTTAGTACAAATTTTATTTATTTTCATTAGTTAATTTTTTAACACATACTTATAATATTGATAAAAATTGTAATATTTACAAAAAAATAAAAGAATGATATTTATTCACACATTTCTGTTCCTGATCCGATTCTTTACCATCATCATAATCATCAATTATTATCATCATCATTATCACTATAATTAGTACAGGTATCATTATCATCATTATTGACATCTTCTTCACCATCGAGATTTGATTCAAATATTAACAATTGAATTGCTTTCATAGCCAAATTATGGGTTTTTTCTCTTTCAATTTTTTCATATTTGATATTACGGGATCTGAAGTAACTAATAATCTTTTAAATATCTCATCATTTGATTTTTCTCTAGAACATTTTCGCGAAAAATGCTCTCTAAAATTTTTGAAATCTTGGTTTCGAGCTTCTTGTGCTTTTTCCGTCAACTGTCCAATTGTTATTAAAGCGTGATTTATTATTTATGGTCCATGGATTAAAAATTTATGGATAGTTGGTGACATATAGTACCAGGGATACAGTTGTGCAAAATACCTTGCGGTAGCAAGAGCGAAATCTTGAAAGTCTTTAGTGTTTATTTGAAAGCCACTAGAAACGGTAGCCCTAATTGGATGCAGTTGTCTTATCAATTTTGCATCCAATTTTGTAATTTGCGCTGAAATGTCCGCATTCTGAAAGAAGCGCCGAGCTGTGTTGCCGTCATTCGAATTTCCAAAGCCAGGTTTCGGGTGATCAATAATAAGACCAGTTTTATTTTTGAACTCCTCTTGAATACGTGCTTTATTCTTTGCAACAACTTATTTTTCGATGTCCGATCTAGCTTGCCATTTCTTTATTGGAAGCTTGTATGCCAAATGGAGCAGTCATTCAAAAAATCAGATCCATCGATGCAGAATCGACAAACCGTACTCCAAGTTTTCTGTTTTTACTTGCAAAGCAATCGTTTTGTCAATATTATTCAATTCTTTGGAGGTAACACCACATAAAAAGCATTTTTGTATACTAGTAGTTTCTGTGAGTGCATTACATATTTTTCCATCAATTTTGGATAGGACCAACTTATGATTGACTTTTAAGCGTTTATCTCCATAAGAAATGACAGATTCTTTAAGGTTTTTTTATTTGCTAATCCACTCTATCTTCTTCGTTCTTAGCAATAAATTCCACTTTCAATGGCCTACAATATGTAATAAAAACCGATGAGTCAGTAGCATTCGGATCGTTGAATGCTTGCTTATAAAGTGTGCGACCGGAGCTACCCCATTTCGTGTATAGACAGAAACTGTTTAACACATCATCCTTTAATGCATCAATTAGACTGGTTTTGAGTGATATAATGCGCTCTACGGTATGGTCCAAAAGAGCCTGCAAACTTATTTCTGTGGATTTATAGAATAACCGCGTATGTCATAAAATTAAAATGTTCAGGGGAGCCAAAGAACGTTATATTTGAAATTATGGGCTCGAAATAAATATTTTATAGCTTTTTATTTAACAGCCCTGTAGATATGGGCAATAAATACTTTATATAAAATTTTGAGTCAAAAATCTTCAGAAGAATACATCCTAAAGAAGGACGAAAAACAATATGTAAATTACACTTATGTCGACAAATGTCGTTTTCTTTGAAAAAGAAAACTACCAATGCAACCCCCCATGTAGACATAAGTTTTTGTTGCTTGAAAAATGAATTTTTTTGTTCGTTAACAAAAAGTTAACGGGACTTAGGATGAGAATATAACAACGTTTCAAGAATAATAGTGACAAAAAATAACAGAAATAAACACACTAGTTTTTACAAGTGGTTATAAACTGAAAATTAATCCAAAATTATTTTGCGTTTTCTGAGAAAATAATTTGTTAGCGCTTAAACGTAGGGCGACATACGTCATTAGTGCTGCAAACTAATTTAATAAACATTTAAGTTACGTCGTTATTTAAAGAAAAACTCAGAAATGGCCAATAATTTTTTAAAAAAATTTAACACATGGAAAGAGGGTTAAAAATTAATATATTTGGCATCGTTAACTCAAAACTGACAAAAATTGACATACGCGGTTATTCCAGAAAACCACAGATTTTTGCTGAAGTTTCACAAATCGTAAGGCACTCATTTTTGGGGTAGCAATCCTTATTCGCTAGTTGCACTTGTGAATATGATGGAAATCTTTCATGAGCGGAAACACTGATAATATTATTATGATGTCGTGACAACTTGGCTTCAACTAAAACAGCCAATGCTTCCTCTCTAGACATTTGGGTCACTGTAGAAAGTTTTGAAAAACTTTCGTAAAATTTGTCTACATCAGATGGTGAAGTGGTTGTTATTTCTTTGACCATTTTGAAGTTTTTAATTTACCATTTGCCCGCAGACTCATTTGTGTCGCATGTGCCAACAAGGATGAAGGAATGGTTTTTCTCAAAGCACTGGTCTTCTTGTTTTTGCTTCGTTCATTCGAAATCAAGCTACTTTCTACCACGTTTAACATCAGATTGACGAGAGAAGCCTATCGAAGAATCCATCCATGTCTTGTTATTCAGAACAAAACGTTCCTTCATTCGCAAAGATGAAGCCCAGCGAGTCCTGAATTGAAAACAAAAAGCCTTCATCGTTTCATTGAAAACTTTTATGTTCGCTTGGCAATAAATGTTTCAGCATTTGTTCTTTAAGAAGGGTCAATTGTCCCTGGATATTTTCACAATCCGACTTCATCATTATTTTAAAAAGCTCTCGTCGAGAAATAAAAATCGTATTCGAGGATGTGGCTATGATTAAATAAATACGGTCCTATGATTTTATACAAGATTTAAAAAACGATTACACTTAATACACAAAGACAAATAACTACTTTTCAAATCACAACAAGTAAACCTATTTTTATTTGCTTTTATGACATAAAGAACTACCTAAAAACGTTTATTATTGTTTAAAATTTTTATTGTTATTGTTATTGTTTTCCCTTTCTTTTTTTTAATATGTTTTTATTTACTCTAATTTAATAATTAATTGCAAGCTCTCATGAAAACAAAAGCAATAATAACACTAATGTTTGTATTGCTTTTTATAAAAAGTTGATTTTTTTATATGTACAATGTACTTGTATGTATATATGTACTATGTACATTGTACATAGGTGCAACACTATATTTAAATTTTATTTTAAAATGTGCAATAAAGTGCAGATAAATTTTTCATAAATATTTTCAAAAGCGTTTATATTTTTAGATAAAATAAGGTTTTTCTCAATTTGGCTTTATTCACAACTATTTATCGACATATTTCCCGAAATCCACTAATTTGTAGGATTACGTGTGAAAATTAATTAAAAATAATAACACAAATTACACATAAAAATAAAAAAACATAAATTAATTTTACTAACATGAGCTTGAAGCTACCGTTAAAATATTTTTAATTATCACTTCAGAAAACAGAAAACATATTTATATTGCACGCGAGAAAAACGTCAAATAACTCAAACTTTAAAATTGTATAGTGACGTAACGGTAGTTGTCAAAACCAAAATTTTTGCACTAGTAATGTGGAATGTTGTGTACTTTTACCGACTACAAAAATTTATTCGGTTCTCCTAAATTTAATTTTGCAATCAATTCCCATTTTTGGTAACAAAAACCCCACAGTGCGTCTATCCGTCCGTCCGTCCGTTCTTCAAATCAAACTTCAGGTCGTAAATATGAATATATTCAAATGAAATTTGGTATATAAGCTTTTATCGGCCATAGGATGAAAGCCGTTGAAATTGGTGAAATTCGGTCCATGTTCGTACCTAGTCCGCTACGAAATCGCTCAGTCAAATTGGGTTTGTATGTGTTTATTATATCCATTAATCAGTAGTCCAAATAAAATCCCTATAGGGCAATTCTTAGTCATATGCCCGATATTCACTTAGATCTATCAAACAATAAAAATATTGCACAGATTTTTTTCATATTTGGTTTGTCTATATTTTTTCAAAATATAAATGACTTTACCAAATATGGTCAGGATCGGTCCATTTTTAGACCAAGTCCCCATATAAATATAGCACCCGATATGAACTTTTTCATATCTGCAATGAATAACAATAACAATAACAATGCCACTCAAATTTGGTTTATGGTTATTTTCTATATCCAATTAGTTGGACCGAAGAGATGGGGTCTCTAAACCATGGTATAGGGTATCGTATAGTAGGTCCAGACCGACTATAATTTCCTTACTTGTTTAAATGTAAAATATGACCAGTTATGTGCTTGTAGGTGCAAAGGTTCGTAACTAAGGAAAATACAATTTGAAAATAACAATTATCCCAAAAGAAATGTTCCGCATTTCAATTTGAAATCTCAATAAGCCACAACAATATTATGAATGTTTGTTTACATCATATTTCTTTGGGGTGACTTATAATTGTTATTAATCATCGGACAAATTATATAATTATGCGACATATGGAGAATAAATAAAATACTTGGGATAGATTCTTAAGGCGAAACTCATTTCTTTGTGTTAAATTTTAAATATTATGAAAGTTAAAATATCACTATAATATTGAGTGCTCTATTAAAGTGGAGTCTAATTAAAAAAGGTGTTTGATAACTACCTTTTATCAAAAAGTACCTTTCATCAGAAAGTGTCACATTGTAGCTTTTTCCAAAAAAAATACCTTTTTTAGGATATGTAGCGGTTTTGAATATATATCATAAAATTGAATCCAAAAGTGTTTATTTGCCGTGATATAAGTAAAATTATTTAAAAAAAATAAATTTAAGCGAATAAAATTTATTTATTAAATAGCTAAATTATTTAGAAAATCAACAAGACAGATTGTAAAATTCGGCTGTGCCCAATCATTAATATTCCAACCTATGTTTTAAACTCTATACTAGAGGACCCCTGCTGCTCCGCAGCATTATATTATATTAATTTTTATAATATAATACCAAAATTTGCCAAGAGAAGTTAACGTACAGTAATACCAAAATATGCCAAGAGAAGTTGACGTGCAGTAATACCAAATTTTGTCAAGAGAAGTCAACGTACAGTAAAAGCAAAGTTGATTCTCCACGCATAACTTTTCTCAAACCCAACGAATTTAAGCAGTTCAAAAGAAGGAGCTTGATCCACTGAGTGTTCTTAGACCTATGTCAACAGCCTGCGTTAATTAGAACTCTAGTTATAGAGGTTTGAGAGAAGAAAAATTTTGAAAAAAATCTTGAATGCAAAGTTTATTCATAAATTCTTTTAATATATAAGATTATAACCAATGTTGGGTAAGATTACCATTTTAGTACTGTTGCCGATACTTCTTTATATTCCAGTACCATTTGTATTTAAACTTACTAGCAGATTCCAGTGCTCGAAATTCGAGTGCAATTTCTAGGCAACTTTATTTTTCATCACAAACCAACACTATATTGGTTTATTATTATTGTGAATGAAGAAAACAAACTCATTAGCAAACACATTAACAACTTAAATATACACACACATGTCAAATTAAAAATTTTATGTATGTGTTAGTAGCAACTTTAAATGAAATTTACTCAAAATAAATATTTAAAAATCTGAAAGTCTGCAATACGGCTAAAAAAAAAATACTTTATCAATAATATACGTTTGGTCAAAATCGGGATAAAACGGTAGAACAAAACATCGGTAACAAGAAATCGTCTACCCTATTAATTTTATAGATGTGCTTGTTCGACCAGAATTATTTTTAATTTCTAATTTTTTTTTTCTTTTTATAAAAACAATGATTAAAATAATCTAACCCATAAAAACAAAGATTTTATTAAAACTATATCTTTCCTTATGGATATGAGTTTTTAATCTCTCTGTGACTGTGCGTGACTATGCGTGACTGTTCATGGCTAAGTCAAAGTTAATATTTTTTCATAGCAAGTGTATGGACTAAGTATCAGATCGATCGGATGAGGGATAATGACACTCCGTAACTGTCCGTGACTGTAGTCACAACAAGACTATGAGCCAAGTTTCAGATCAATTGCATAATTGGGATTGGGGTTGCCCTACGACAGACAGACAGACAGAGATTATGAGTAAAAAAAAAAAATTAAAAAGAAAATAATTTCTATCTGAACTTTTTTTTCCTATTAGTAAAATCTTTTCATAGGAGACCAAAGATAAATTCTTTTTTAACGCAGCCGGCTTCAGAATATCTGCAGTCATAGCAAGGGATAATACTTTGCAATGTTTTGAGAGCTTAAAAATTATGCAATATTTCATAAAATATAATGATTCACATTTGTTATGATTGAAAACCTTGGCTCATGAAGCCAATGCTACAAACACAACGACTACAAAAGTAACCACAATTACACCAGTGACACAAAATACAAATTTTGGAATAACAAGAAACACATAATGAAGTTTTCTAAAGCTGTTCTTTCAACTTTCATTGATATTTTGGTAACTACTATATTAACTACGCCACTATATTACCTCCGTTTGTTATAAGGCTCACAACAATATGTATATCTAAATTATGGGGTCCATATTTTTTTTCTACTTATTACAAATGGAACAATAGACTTATATATGCGCTTTATACACTGGTCTGGAATATATACAAAATTATTTGACAAAAGTAACATTTTATAATGCAGAATTTTAAAAAGTGCTTTATAGCAAAAAGTACCTTGTATCAAAGTGTACCTTTTTCCAAAAAGTACCTGTTTTAAATACTGTTAAAAAAATGTACCGATTTTGAATATCTGCATATATGTACATACAGTGGTTATCATAAATAATTAAACAAATTAATTTTTGGAACCCAATTGAGTACATTTCAAGTTTTATTTTCAGAAACTAAAAAGTAACATGTATTTCTGGATATACAATGGCTCATTATGAGTAATAAAAACCAATCAACAGAAGATTAAATTCAAAATATTACCAATTGTTAAAAGCGATTATAATAAAAAAGAAAAAATTTCTATGTGTCGTAAATATATAAATACTGCAGTTAATGGCCACAGTGACTGCTTTTATTTTAAGACATTTGAGCTAGCCGCTAGAGCTTTTTTCTACACAGTTTAAAAGGAAAACTATGCCACGTCTCAATAATTAAATTCTTCAATACACTCAAATGCTTTTCACTAATTTTGGTTTTAAGCCATGCCCATGCATTTTCGATTGGTGATAGATCTAGGATTGGAGGAGGCCACACCAATATATAAATTCTCTCATTAGCTATGTATTTTGAAACAATTTTTTGACTTATTAATAGGTGCGCTGACCTGCTGTTGAATGAAGTCGTCGCCAATTTGACACTTGTCTTCAGGAACTGTTACGTCTTTCATCAATTTAAAGTAAGCCTGCGATTTGGCACTGCATTCTAGTGCCACTAATTTTCCTACTCCATACGCAGAAATGTACGCCCACACCATTAAGCCCTTGTCGCCGGACTTAAGTGTGGGTTTTGTACACTTTTAAAGACAAAGCCTTATTATTTTTGCGCCAAACGTGCATCCGCCCACCATTATATTTCATTCAAAATATAGATTCATCAGTCCAGAGTATTTTTTCCCAAAAACTTTCAGGTTTTAGGACGTGTTTTGTATAGCACTTTAACCTCTCTTGGAGATTTATTTTGCCTTTCTCCGTATTTTTGATGAAGATGGTGTTCAGTTTACTGATACTATCATCGTCCTAGAGAATAATTACAGTAAAGCCATCCATTGGCTTTGAAGGTCTTAACCACTTTCAATATAGCAGCTGATGTTCTATTGAATATATTCCCTATACTCGTATATGTTTCACCTTTTTACGTCAAAATGATAGCTTAATTAAAAAAATTTTGGTTTTGAAATAATATAATCTTATATATTAAAAAAAATTATGAAAATTAATGTCAGTCCGTCTGGCCGTTCTATCCGGCCGATTTCCTTAATTTTTTTATGAATGTTATTTAGACACAGATATGTCATGAATCATTGAAATTTACTCAACTCCCACCTTACTCAAGTTATACTCAAACGCGATTCTTCCCTGTACATATCTTACGGGACACATTCACTCAAGCAATTTGAATTCTCATAGCTCCTCTCCAAATGAATTCATCTTGATCGTCTCACTCTCAGAACACTCAGTGGATCAAACTCTTTCTTTTGAGCTATTAACTGTTCAAATTCGTTGACGTTGAGGAAAGTTATGCGTGCACAATCAACTTTTCATTATGCAATACGAAAGTTAAAGTACAGATTTCATTACAATAATTGCATAAAACATAACCTGTGTTGAATTATGAATTGCCAAAATTTTTAATACCTTTTGGTGGCATACAAGGTGGCCTTTATTTCTGTGTGTTTATCAATAATTGTAATTTATTTAAAATGAAATAAACTTAATGAATTAAATAGATTAAGAAACATTGAAGGAAATAAATTGAATTATAAAATAAAATTTGCACTCGAATTTCGAGGGCTGGGCTCTGCTAGTATAATTTAATGAAATTTTTTTTATTTTATTTACGAAGCAGGAAATGCGTTCTGCTAAAATTATTAAATCGCTTTAAACCAAACACTTCACTTTTTTTTTAACAAATAATTAAAAAATTATGTAAAAGACTGGTTGTTTTTATACCCTACTAGCAGATTCGAGCCCTCGAAATTCGAGTGCAAATTCTGGAAATTTAATTTATTTCATTAAATAAAGACCATAAAGTTCTGCTTATCAATTATAGCCAATTCACAAATCAACACAAAAAACAAACTCATTTTTATTACAAAAACATTAACAAATTTAATAAACACACACATAGCATTGTATAATTTTATGTATGTGTTAGTAGCAAATTTAAATGCTATTTACTCAAAATAAAGGAAAAAAATTAAAAATCTGTAAATCTGCAAAACGGCTAAAAAGAAATACCTTTCATGTAATATACGTTTGGTCAAAATCAGGATAAAATGGTAGAACAAAACAACAGTCACAAGAAATCGTCTAACCTATTAATATTGTAGATACCACTATGTGGTTTGGGTATAATGACTTTGTGCTGCTGTTTGTAACTACCAAAATATTTGACCTATACCCATCTTTAATTATACCCATCGACTCAGAATCACTTTCTGAGTCGATTTAACGATGTCCGTGCGTCTGTCCGTCCGTCTGTGTGTCCATGTAAACCTTTTAATCAAACTACAGGTCGCAAATATGAATATATTTTGATGAAATTTGGCATATATGCTTTTATCGGCCACAGGATGAACGCTGTTTAAATTTGGTGAAATTCGGTCCATGTTCTGACCTAGTCCCCATACAAATGACCCCTATGAAATCCACATATTTTGTCATAAGATCCAAATTATCTTATAGATCTCAGTCAAATTGTGTTTGTATGTGTTTATTATATCCATTAATAAGTAATCCAAAAATAATGCCTATAGAACAATTCTTAGTCATAGGCCCCATATTGAGCTGCTTCCCGATCTTCAATTAAATCTATTAAAAAAAACAGAAATATTGCACAGATTTTTCTCAAATTTGGTTTGTATATATTTTTTCAAAATATAAGTGACTTTACTAAATATGGTCAGGATCGGGTGCCATATAAATATAGCATATATGTATGAACTTTTTCATATCTGCAGCCAAAAAAATTAAAAACAATTCCCCTCAAATTTGGTTTATGCTTATTTTCTGTATCCAATTAGTTGGACCGAAGCGATAGGGTCCCTAAACCATGGTATAGGGTATCGTATAGTCGGTCTAGACCAACTATAATTTTCTTACTTGTTTTTTTATTTTTGACTCGCGTGAAAGTGAAGTTTTTCATACTTCTCTCATAAATAACTAAAAATTAGCTTTTAAGTCATTTATATTTTTAATCAATATAAGAGAAAATAATTAGGAAATTGTAAAATAAGTAAATTTAGAAATATGGACTATTACATTTACCGCTATTCAAAGCAAAATAAAAATTAATAATATGTTTAGTTATATATGACAGCCCACTGTATATGAAGGGATGTACATGTGTATGGGTGTGGTTCCGTATGGAACAAATGCCTGTACTGATCTTGATTAAATTTTCTGGGAATCATCATAGTAGCCTGGCTGGTGATACTAATAAGTCTGGTTTTTAGTTTTATGTCTGTGGTCGGAGGGGCGTGACAAAATCATATTTTAATATTGTACCACTAATGGCATCTATCTATGTATGTGACCTTCTCCGAGAAAAGGGACCTAGTGTGCCAAAAAACGGGTCGTGTCAAAAACGGTGGATTCTGGTACCTAAAAGGGTGTAGAAACTTTAAATGCGTTTTTTTCCTCAAAACTTAATTTTCACGCATATTATATTTTTCACATATTATATATAAAAATCAAATGCTGTGTCTTAGACTCACTAAAATTCGAGACTTCTTTACCGATTTACAAACCAATATCTGCGTTGGAAAGGTCTACTTTCACCAATATTTGAAAAGAAGAACATCGAAAAATGCCTACGCATATGCATTTTACGCGTACACACACTTTTGTGTTAGTATGTTTTTCTTATAAAAAATGTGTGAGTTCATAATGGAATTTATTTTTAATTCTTTTTATGGCAGCTGCGGTAATCAATTTTTCGACAAAATGAATACAATCACGTTTTACACTGCCATAAGTTGTTGCTTCAGTACATTGTTTATATGTATGCTGAAATCAAAACTGAACGTTTAACTTACATCAAATATACCTAAACAAAACTACGTTCGGAATAATGCATTCATTTGTGGGATGCTATAAACAATGACGTGGATCCTACTGATATTGGCAATATGGTAATTTTACTACCGTCATCTTGGTGGACCACGACATATACATGAATATGCGCAAGATGTGCGTCATTAACGAGGACCTGATTTTTCATAACATTCACGTTAAATCCGCAATGGAAAGAAGTCAAAGAACATGCAGTTGAAGGTCAGGAGCCAACAGACCGACACGATATAACTGCACTTATAGTTAAGCAAAAGATCAAATCGTTAATGGACATGTTCCTAAAAATAAAAATATTTTGTGAAGTACTTTGCGGGATGTATTCGATTGAATGGCAAAGGAGAGGACTACCGCATGCTCACATTCTAATTCGAATGGTTGATTAAATAAAAATAACACCAGAATAAATTAATAGCATTATATCAGCAAAAATTTTTGAACCTGAAATTGAGCCGAAATTGTTACCAGAAACATGATTCGTGGACCATGAATATGAATTAAATATGTATGCAAGATGGAAAGTGTCCAACATATAATCCACAAGCATTAGTTTTTGAAACTATTAATGAAAATGATGACTATACAAAGTATCCAAAGTCGACAATCAACACAAGATAATGGTAGATCCATAACTGTCAAAGTGGGAACAAAACAAATCGAGTTCTGCAATTGTGAATACAATGTAGTTATGAATTTTTGTAATATATGCTTTTTTCTTCTCTACCACGAACCATTGAGACAATTGTTGGATTGTCCCACATTCTCTAATTTTATTAAAAACTTTTGAGACTGACATTAAAGTCGAATACTGCAATTCAGTTAAAGCGATTAAATATATTTTTAAATATATCACGAAAGGCAGTTTTGTTGAAAATGAAGAAATAACACATTATCGAACTGGTCGATACATCAGCGGTAATGAAGCAGCAGTATTTTTCGATACATGAAAAATAACTGGCCGATCAACAGTTAGTTGTTCATTTGAAAATGGCCAGCGTATTTACTTTAATGAACAAACTTCAGCACAAAGAACAATTGCGCCACCAAATACAACATTGGCCATATTTTTTAAATTGTCTCAAGAAGATTCATTTGTAAAAACATTGCTTTATGCTCAGGTTGCATCATTTTATACTTTGAATGCATAAAAAAATGAATTTCAACTTCAAAAGCGAGGCAAACCTGTTCGAGGTCATCCAAATGTGCTTGAACCTGATGATTTAGGTCGAATTTCACATAAGCAGTGTTTTCATTTGCGTTTGCTTTTGACTAATGTTATCAATGTTATCATCGCGAAGCATGTCAAAAATTATGATTGCTTGAACACGATATACATTGGGAAAATACATTAATTGGTGCGTTGGTATCAGCATATCCCAAAAATTGCAATTTTATTTTCTATCATTATCTCAACTTGCTATCCGGCTTATTCAAAGGATTTGTGTATGAAATTTCGTGATTAACTTAACTTAACTTTTAATTTTTAATTGCATTATACAGAGGAAATGTATAATGAGGCATTGATATTGATTGAGGTATCTAGGAACGACGAGTGAAGCTTTGGCTCAGTTAGGTATACCATCACCAAAGCGATCAAGAAATTATATTTTTATTTAAAATTTTCTTCGAAAACGGAATTACGATATTCTTAAATTAAATCAGCAGAAAGATTGGCTTACGAAGCAATCATGCAAGAAATTGATAATGGTAATGCTGGCATATACTTTTTATATGCACTTGGTGATACTGGCGAAATTTATTTTATAACTTTAATTTTAGCAAGTGCACTGCAGCTACTTTATTAGATGGTGGTAAGAGCGATAAAATTGCCTTTGAATATGACGATAAATGAAGCACCAGTATGCAGTTCATCAAAACCTCTGGTATTGCCAGAGTTTTAAAAGAAATTGATATTTTGTTGTAGGGAAAATGCACAATGACACACAAGAAAACAATTGAAGCTTTGAATCGTACAATGAAAGATTTCTATGGAAATCAAAATGTATTTGACAGTGCTTTGTTATTGTTAGCAGGAGACTTCAGACAAACACTACCAGTTGTCTCAGAATCAACTCCACCTGATGAAATAAATACATACTTGAAGCTATCAAGTCTATGAAGCTATAGCCAATGTATGCATGCCATGTTAAAATGACAACTAATAATGATGGTTTCATTACAATTCCCAGAGATTTTTGCATATTCACACAATCGAAAGAAGAACTAATCGAAAAATTCTTCCCAAACATACAACAGCAATACAAAAATCATGCTAAGTTGACTGAAAGAGCTACATACGTGTATTGGCAGGAAAAAATTAGTTCGCGAATTGATTTCATATTAATCTGTTGATACTGTGATAAATTAAGAAGACGTATTACATAATCCGACTGAATTTTTGAATTCTCTTAATTTGCCAGGAAATGCCAATTCACACTGAACGATGACGTTTTTGGTGTGGTTTTTGGGACGGCAGTATGCGTGATAGTTAGCAGTGAGCACAACCACGATATGACAACTGATTACTTGAGGCCGGTTCTTGAATTTATGAATCCTGACAACATTTGGTTTCAACAGGATGGCGCGCTGTGCCACACAAGAAGTAATACAATCGACCTTTTGCGTGGCATATTGGAAAACCACGTTACTAGCTATTTTGGAGGTGTGCGTTGACCACTGTGCAGCTACAATATAGCTCCATACTGTGTTTTACAAAAAAAAAAAAACTAGGTTGCTCGTATGGCCAGTCGATGAAGTACCTTAAATGAAATGGTGCTTTATTATTAAGTGCACGTATTGTACTTTTGAATAAAAGAACCAGAATGTAAAAAAATTAGTTTTTTTTATTGGTTACAAAATCAAAATCAAAATTTGTATGGGTCACAATATATATAGTTTCCTTGCAAGATATATGAAAAATTATGAAAAACAAGTAAGATACCCTATATCAAGGTTTAGAAACAATATCTCTTCGGTCCAACTAACTGGATATAGAAAATAAGCAAAAACCAAATTTGAGTGGCATTTTTGTTAATTTTTTTGGCTGCAGATATGAAAAAGTTCATATCGGGTGCTATATTTATATGTGGACTAGGTCAAAAAATTGCCCGATCCTGACCGTATTTGGTAAAGTCACTCATATTGTGAAAAAATATATACAAACCAAATTTGAGAGAAATCTGTGCAATATTTTTGTTTTTTTTGATAGATTTGAGTGAAGATCGGGAAGCAGCTTTATATGTGGGCTTTGGCAAAGAATTGCCATATGGGGTTTATTTTTGGATAACTGATAAATATGTATAATAAACACACACAAACGCTTTTTGACCGAGATCTATATGATAATTTGGATCTAATGGTAATATAAGTCGATTTCATAGGGGTCATTTGTATTGGTACAAGCTCTGGACCGAATTTTAATAGCGTTCATGCTATGGTCGATAAAAGCTAATATACTTAATTTCATTAAAATATATTCATATTTGCGACCTGCAGTTTGACTACAAAATTTACATGGACACATAGACGGACAGACGGACATCGCTAAATCGACTCAGAAAGTGATTCTTAGGCAGAAAGTTACTCTGAGTCGATTGGTATAATAAAAGATGGGTCTAGGTCAAATATTTTTGGTAGTTACAAACAGCAGCACAAAGTGGTTGACTGGAAGAGCTACATATATTGGCAAGAAAAAATAAGGATATCAAAATTTGGATTTTATCATTCAAAGTGAAATAGTTGGAAAATTGATCACATACTGATCAGTTGACACTGTGGTGAAGAAGGAAGACGTATTATATTAACTGAATTGTAGAATTCTCTTTGATTTACCAAGAATAACACAGCATAATTTACAATTGAAAATCGCATCTCCAATCAATATGCTTCTTAATATAAATCCACCCAAATTATGCAATGGAACAATAATTGCGATACAAAAATTAATGAATTACGCAATTGAAGCAATAATTTTATTTGGGAAATTCAAAGGCGATTACCACTGATATGCCATTTAAATTTCAGTTATTACAGTTTCCCGTTCGTTTGGCTCAAGGTCAGTCGTTGCAAGTTTGTAGCAAAACTTTAGAAGTTCCTGTATTTTCACACGGTCAACTGTATTTTGCATATTCACGTGTTGGGAACCCGTCGCGACGTCTTTAATCATTTTTTGTGAAAATGGCAATAACAAAAATGTAGTTTCCCATCAAGCATTACAAAAATTTTTTTTTATGTTCTTACTTTAAAAAATGTATGCTTTTTTGTTCTTATTTTCAGAAAAATATCAATTATTTAATACAAAAGCGTAAATGTTACTCTGTTGTCCAGAAATGTGGGCAGGGTTACTCTAGTTAAAAATAAAAATAAAATAAAACAAGAAAGAAAATATAGTTGGTCTAGGCCGACTATACGATACCCTATACCCTGGTTTAGAGACCCTATCTCTTCGGTCCAACTAATTGGATATAGAAAATAAGCATAAACCAAATTTGAGTGGCATTATTATTAATTTTTTTGTTTTCGGATGTGAAAAAGTTCTTATCGGATGCTATATTTATATGGGCACTAGATCGAAACATGGACCTATGCCGACCATATTTGGTAAAGTCGCTTTGAAGAAATATATACAAAACAAAATTTGAGTCAAATCTGTGGAGTATTATTGGTTTTGATAGGTTTAAGTGAAGATCGGGTAGCACCTGTATATGGGGCCTATGACTAAGAATTGTCCTATATGGATTATATTTGGTCTACTGATTAATGGATACAATCAACACATACAAACCCAATTTGACTGAGATCTATATGATAGTTTGGATCTTATGGCGATTCATGTCGCTTCCATAGGTGTCATTTGTATGGGTACTAGGTCTGAACATTAATCGAATTTCACCAGTTTCAATGGCGTTCATCCAATGGCCGGTAAAAGTTCATATGCCAAATTTCATCAAAATATATTCATATTTGCGACATGTAGTTTGATTACAAAGTTTACATTGACACAGAGACGGTCAGACGGACGGACAGACGGACGGACAGACGGACACGCGGACGGACGGACATCGCTAAATCGACTCAGAAAGTGATTCTGCAAAACTTAGCTAAATGTCTAAACCGAAGGCAGTTGGGAAATAAAATTTTGCTATATTTTCCGACTTTTATGATTTGATGATTATGATGATTTTATAATTTGACGTCATTAACCCATTTGTACTTTGCGCCACAAATGACCCCAAGCTAGTGTAGGACGATTAATTCAAAAAATTCAAATATTTTGTAAATACTGCTGAATTTTGGATCATTTTTTTGGAAATTTTTCATACAAAGTATTTAGAAAGAGTACATTTAAAGAATATTTCACAAAAACTCACTTCTCTCCAAATCCGCAAATAAATTCTTTTTAAAAAAAGTTCTGATAAAGGAATTTACTTAAAAATTCACACAGTTAATTTTAAGTATATATTTAACAAAATTTTAAAGTGCCAGATCCATTTTTTTAAATTTTGTTTAAGAAAATTTTTTAAAATCTATAAAAAGGAGTTTTCAAAATTTTATCAAAAAAATTTTCCATGTTTGTCTCACTTCGCAATAGCTTAAGAACGTGGTAATAAAACAATGCTCCATATCTGAGGACTTATAGGTATAGAGACAAAAAAAAAATTATGGCTTTAATCAATTTGTTAAATTTGAAAAAATGTTCATCACATATTTTGGCACAAAAGTGGTTTGGGGCATTTGTCATTTCTTGGCGAGTTCTTATTCGATTTTGCAGTTATATAGCTTTTTGGATATATAATTTAGTGCTGATATTGATTCATGTAACAACTTGTCGAAAAAATTAAACTATAGAACGAAATTTCCGTAATTTCGAAAAAAATTCATATTTTTCCCACATAAACACACGTGAATTTTCAGTCGCGTTGAAGTACCTCAAAATTTTTTTTTGATTGACCCAAAACTTTGTATTTCTCAGGTTTTTTGCTATTTGCATATTTCTTGTGGGTGAGACTTTAAATTCGAACACTTTTTTCCCCCCTCTGTATAATGAAGGGCTACCCTAATACACACCAAATTTTACCGATTTCCTTATGATTGTTTGGATATTTGGGCAATTTCAGCCCATCAAATTTGATGGGGCTAAGTCTGGATATGAACAAATTTGCACCAGTTTAAAAAGCGATCATCCTAGGTCCAACAAAATGTTATATACTAAATTTTATAGAAACACGACCTGTAGTATAAACAAAATCGGCATAGAAAGTGATGCTTAGTTGATCGGTACAATAACATTGGATCTTAGTCTGATATAATTGGTAGTTACAAACATCAGCATAAAATATTTAGAGCCTGACCATAGCGTGGAATAAGGTTTCACAAGTCCCACACAATGTCACTGCACTTTTATTTATTTTTTTTTTGTTAGTAAATATATTTAGTAAAGTCAAATTCAATCACTGATAGACAATATGCCACTTGCAATTGAAAAAGAAAAAAAATATTTCTTTCTAACTTATATGATTACTTTCTCTAGCATGGACGATGAAGAACCAATTGAGGGCTATGAAGCGGGAGAAGAAAGGACGGTTCTTTTAAGGGTACCTAAACCAATACCACCACCTCCAGGTAAGTGTTAGCAAACCTTTTTTAAATTCCCCAGAATTGCATGGATTTATTTGCTTGCTCTACTCCTCAATCTAACCAGTAAAGAAGATAGAAAAAAAGTAAAACAAATTAATTCTTATTTGTAGAATTTGTCCCCACTCCATTGCTAGGCTCCCGTTGTTGGCATCCCATTATGTGGAATGAACCTCCACCACCACCCAAACCAAAGAAAAAGAAAACAAAAACTACAATTGATGAGGAAGGCAATGAAGTTATCATAGAATTGAGTGAAGATGAATCTTCCGACGAAGAAGAGGAGGTATTGCCAACAACAAATATTTTATGTTTTTTTTTTTTTGTTTGTACCAACATTAACCCATTAATCATTTCTTGTATATATACATATAACTTATAATGGACTTACCAAAGGAGTTGCCGCATCATCGTATAGTACGAAATATAAGACGTTTCTTTGCCGAATCAAAAGACCAGGATTTGCGGTCTAGAATCATCGAAGATATGTTAATGGCTTTGCCATCAGCTTCAAAACAGAAATAATGAATGAAATTGTTTTTAAATTTTTATTTAGTTTTTTTAATTAACCTGTTTTTTTAATGACTCATTTTTAGTTTCGTAGACAAATATGAAAATAAAATAAAAAATTTTTTAAAGAAAAATATGTTTGATTTTGATTTTTATAGCTTCCGCCATTGAAAAACGTTTGCAAGAATTGCAAAGAAAACTTTCGGAAATTGCTGAAATTCCACGAATTTTATCATCCACCTTGGCAACAGTTACACAAACTTTCGATAAACTTACCACAAATATAACGCCCTGTCAACATTTAAATAACGGAAGTGAATATTACCAATATCTACAAGACCAAGAACTAAAACGTAAATTATCTTACGATGAAGATGTCTACGACTATGAACTAAGTGATGATTGTGAAGATGATGATAATGACAAATCTGGCATAGAAAAGGAATTTGATCCTAAGGAAGAATATTTGCAGCTAAAACGCTATGCGGCTAAACAAAGAAAATCAAAAGATGTTACACCAGAATCAGACTACGCATCGGAAAATAATTATCCACTAAAAGAAGAAGACGACGAAGATAAAACAGATAAAAAAGATGCAAACATAAATGAAGACGACGACGATATGGATGATGACGACGACATTTGTAATAAGTATAAACAGTTTAACTTGTCTGTACTTAAAACAGCTTCAGGTCATGCAAGTCAAGATGAAAGTGAAACTGAAGAAGAGGAGGAGGATGACGACGACGATGAGGCGGTGAATAGTGTTGATGAAGATTTTCTAACAACTACATTTACATGGAATTTACGTAACAAACCGAAATTACAAATAAATGGTAGAGATAATGATGTTATCAATTCACATCAACTAGATACTAAGAACGGTGCGGAACAAAAAAAGTCTTTAAATGACAGTCAACAATCTTCAAATACAATGAATGAAAATTTGTCCATAGAAAAATTTGTGGAGAAACCAACAGAACATAAGGTTTGTTAAAGGAATTATTTAGTGCTGTTAATCTTTTTTTTAATTCTATTCTTTTTATTTGCTGTTAGACAAATATAATCGTCTTGTTAGGGCAGTTCGGGTAATTTTTGATTGAGTGATTTTTTTTTTAAATATTTTTTATATCCTCCATTTAAACTACACTAAATTAGAATTTGCCTTTGATAGAGACATAATAAACTTTCCTGATTGTTCTTATGTGGGATACATTACCAACTATAAAGTCTTCAAAGCACAAGAAAATTCTTGAAAATCTGAAAATCACAGAATCTCCTTAGGAAATATTTGGAATTACACATTGAAGTTATGCATTTGGGTTCGAAAAATAAATCAAATTTATCAAACTAGATATTTTATTTTAGAATACAAAAGTAATTTACCTTAATATGATCTCGGGCAGACCATATAATAATAAAATCCCATATGAAGTTGTTTATATGGGAACTAGATCAAGCAGTTATTAAAATACTAGCTGATCCGGCAAAAGTTGTTTTGCCATATAACTTATTTCTGGTGAATATTTTTGTTGTTAATTGTGATGATATCTATTTACCATGTCTGGGAGGTGCCGCGCCTACTAATTTGATCGCACCCATTTTTCACATAACTTCTCACACTCATCATTCGTGAACTAACGCGTAGTTTCCAGACTGTCGCGTTTATAGTACTCCAGATAATATTTTTTGTATGGGAGGTGCCACGCCCACTAACCCAATCCCGCCTATTTTTGGAACGACTACTCACATCAACAACCAATTGACGTGCAGAAAGTTTAAAGACCCTGTTCACCATAGTACTGAATATATATGAAGATATGTTTTTGCCATGTATTGGAGGTGCCACGCCCATTGGATTGATTTCGCCCATTTTTCGCATAACTCCTCTCACTCGTCATTTGTGAACTTACACCTAGTCTCAAGACTGTGTGGTATATGGTACTCCAGAGAATTTTTTTGTATGTGACGTGCCACGCCCACTAAACCTATTGGTACAACTACTGACAATTAAAACCAATTAACGTGAAGAAAGTTTCAAGACTCTGGCCATCATAGTACCAGATATATGATTATATGTATTTACCATATATGATTGGTGCCACACCCACCTGTTTGATCCCGCCCATTTTAATCCCGACTTCTCATATTGCGAACCTATGTACTCCTACAGTGTTTCAGAACTCTTGCTATTATAGAGCTCCAGATATAGATGTTAAAATTTTTTTATATATGGTAGGAGCCACGTCCACTTCATATATTAAAAATATATAGTCTATTTTACTTTTCCGACACAAACTTAAACACTGTGGAAATTTCAAGGAGATCGGTCTTATAGTTTAGCCACCTATTAATGTCAAGTCTACGAACCCACAAACAAATTTTCCTTTTTGTGTATATTTAAAAGTAAAATATGTTGAACATGCAAGTCATTAGCAGACATTAGGGCGGGTCGATTTGTAGGGAGGCAAAAAAATCGCTCAAGTGACAAGGACAATCATATTCTAGGGATCAAAATAAAAAACTTTGCCCAAGGAACCATACCTCTAAAACGAATTCTGATGTCCCGAATTTGACCTGTCTGTCTGTTTGCCATGGGGCAACCCCATTCCCCTTATGTAATTGATCTGAAACTTGGCCCATAGTCTTTTTGTGACTACAGATTAATTCTGGGGTAGTCACGCAGAGTTACGCGTAGTCACGGAGTGATTTAAAAGTTATTTACCTGTTTTGAATAATATAACAAAGTCAAGGCGTATGCATTTTATTTATTAGCAGAGTAGAAGATACGTATACGTATGAGTGTTAATTTTAATATTAAATCAAACATAGTCAGCCCAATTCTACGTATGAGTGTTAATTTTAATATTAAATCAAGCATAGTCAGCCCAATTCTAAACAAAAAATGGTGATTTTTTGGAATCTTTGTTTGGGGACCCCCTGGGGGTGTGCCACTTGCATGAGTGGGTCGGCCCTCCAAAGTTAGTGGGGGTCGATCATACAATTGGGATCGATAGGGGCACTCTATATGGTTCAAAATGAGACAGACAGACAGACAGGTCAAAAGTCGGGACATCAGAATTCGTTTTAGACGTATGGTTCCTCGGGCAAAGATTCTTATTTTGATCCCTAGAATACGATATTCCTTGTCACTTGGGCGATTTTTAAATCGACCCGCCCTAGCCGACATATTGCACAGTACAAGAACCATTGTGGGGGGGGGGGGTGAGAAATTTCAAACGAAGGTTAAAGTACTAGACCAGTGTAGTAAAATCTCCAAAGGGTTTGGCGTTCCTAAGCAAAACTGTTTTTATGGCCTTTTATAATTTTTCCTATGCAAAATAACAACCGGTCTAGACCTACTATGCCATACTCTATACCATGCGTTTAGAAAATTGGTCTAAGGTCCAAATAATTAGGTATAAAAAATAAGCATAATTCAAACCTGAATGAACTTTTTATTAATTTGTTTGCCTGCAGATTTGAAAAAAATCATATTTACATGGGGACTAGGTCGAGAAATATATATGGTAAAGTCGCTTCTTTTTGCAAAAATATATAGGATTGAGATTTGAGAAAAATCTGTGAAATATTTTTGTTTTTGATAGTTTTAAGATGGAGAAGCAGCTTTATATGGGGGCTATGACTAAGAATTGTCTTATAGGATTTATTTATGGACAGCTAGTTGGTGGCTGTAATAAATACACGCAATTTAAGTCCATCTCATATGGGTCATTTGTATGGGGACTAGATCTGAAAATGGACCGATTTTAAGCACTTTCGATAGTGTTCGTTGAATGGTCGATAGAATCTTATATTTCATCAAAATGTATTTAAAGTTGCCTCCTGTAGGTTTATTACAGTATTTACATGGAAACACATACGGACAGACGGATATCGCTAAATCGACTCAAACAATGATTCTGAGTCGTTCGATATAATAAAAGAAGGCTCTAGTTCACATATTTTTGTTAGTTACAAACATCAGCACAAAGTCATTATACCACATAGTGGTATAGGGTATTAAAAACAAGAAAAATTTATATCGAGGAATACTTTGTACTTCTTCAAAAAGCAAATCTATGGATAAAAGTTATTGGCATTTATATTAAAGTGGAAAAATTAAAACTTTTATTTTTTTGTTATTAATTGCGGATTTCGTAGTATTTTTTGCGATCTACAGATCGAAAATATGAATATATTTAATCAGCTATATATTTAATCAGCTCTAAGCCGCTTTGGTATGGTTTCACATTTTACCGGCATGAATTGCTCTACATCCAGATTATATTATGTATCGGATCAAAAGTGGTTTCGGTGTATTTATTATATTTATACCCTATACCACTATGTGGTTTGGGTATAATGACTTTGTGCTGCTGTTTGTAACTACCAAAAACATTTGACCTAGACCCATCTTTTATTATATCGATCGAATCAGAATCACTATCTTATTCGATTTAACGATGTCCGTCCGTCCGTCTGTGTGTCCATGTAAACCTTTTAATCAAACTGCAGGTCGCAAATACGAATATATTTTGATGAAATTGGGTATATAAGCTTTTGTCGGCCATAGGATGAACGCTGTTGAAATTGGTGAGAACTAGCCCCCATACAAAGTACCCCTATGAAATCGGCATAAATTGCCATAAGATCCAAATTTTCATATACATCTTAGTCAAATTGGGTTTATATGCGTTTATTATATCCAAGTCATTACATTACAAGTCTTGGTCGTAGGCCCCATATAGAGCTGCTTCCCGATCTTCACTTAAATCTATCAAAAAAACAAAAATATTGCACTGATTCTTCTCAAATTTTGTTTGTATATATTTTTGCAAAATATAAGAGACTTTACCAAACATGGCCAGGATCGGTTCATTTTTGGCCCTAGTCCCCATATAGATATAGCATCCGATATGAACTTTTTCATATCTGCAGGCAAAAAAATTAATAAAAATTCCACTCAAATTTGGTTTAAGCTTAATTTCTATATCAAGTTAGTTGGGCCTAAGAAATAAGGTGTCTAAACGCATGGTATAGGGTATCGTATAGTCGGTCTAGACCGACTATAATTTTCTTACTTGTTTTAATTTTAAAAAAAGTGCAGAAGTAAGTTTAGTCATGGTACCCAAATAAAGCTCTTTAAATCATTCAAATTACTTGCAAGTATTACAAATTTTTTCAAATTTAATTTGTATATACACTTGCTAGAAAAGGTATTAGTGCACTCGCACATGAAAATTTTAAATCTATGCTAATATAATAAAGAGGTAATGTGTGTTTGTTTGTTTGTTTGTAGGAGGTAATCTCCGTAACTACCCAACTGATCTTCCTGAAATTTTCACAGAGTCTTACTGCGGATATGGGAAGTGTTATAAGCTATAATTTTTTAAATATTTTTGGTGGACGTGGCGCCTCCCACACAAAGTAAATTTTAATTATCATATACATATATTGAGTACTATGATAGGGAGAGCTTTGCAAATTTGTGTGAGGTCACCTATTTTTAATATTAGTAGCTACACCGGAAATTTACGGGATCGGATAAGTGGGCGTGGTACCTCCCATACAAGTAATAGTTCAATATTTTATATCTCGAGTAATGTGATAGAGAGAGCTTTTCAAATTTTTCTGATGTCACCTATTATTAATGTGAGTAGTCGGATGCAAAATGGACCAATAGGCGTGGCACCTGCCATACAAAGTAAATATAAAATGCCATATATCTGGAGTACTGTAATAATGAGAGTCTTGGGACTTTGCGTGAGCCCATAAGTAATTCATTTGATTAGTTAGACAAAAAATGGGCGTGATCGGAGCAGTGGGCGTGGTACCGCCCATACAAAGTAAATATATGATATCATATAACTGGTGTGCTAAAAAAGGAAGCTTTGACATTTTGCACGATCCTTCAGATCTTAGTATGAGTAGTCGAACAACAAATTGGCGGGTTCACAACAATGGGCGTGGCACTCCCCATGCAAAGTAACTATTTAATGTCATATATCTGGGGTGCTGTAAAAAGGAGAGCTTTGTAGCTTTGCGTGACCCCATAGGTTCTTTGTGTGATTAATCGAACAAAAAAATGGGCGTGATCGGAGCAGTGGGAGTAGCACCGTCAATGCAAATTAGATATCTAATATCATATAACTGGTGTACTATAAAAAGGAAGGACTCGACATTTTGCATGAGTCCATCAATTATGCAACAATTAAGTTACATCTGTTTTATTTTGGAAACTATATTATATTTCTTTGGAAACTATATTTTAAGAAGAGTACCATATAAAAGAGGTAAAAATTTTCATTAAATAGGATGGATCACAGTCAGAAATCAGTCCTCAGTAGAGTACCTCATTCCAAATCACAAATCCACCAACTCAGTTTCGTCGAAACCCCACCTAAGCAACTGAGCGCGAAAAACGAACTATTGTGACGTCAGTAAAATAGGGTCACAGAATCAAACAATGTTTCGGCAAAGACATTTATCCGTCAGCATAAAATTACCTTATGGGAATTGCTAGAAAGCGAAATTTGGGATAAATGAGGTAAACTAAGTAAAGAGGCTACTTTAAATTTGGTTAAGTCGATAACAAATCAGCTCATAGAGGCCCTAAAATGCAAAGGATATCCTACGAGTGACAAGCTTAAACAATATTAAAAAAATTTCAAAAAAAAAAAATTCTAATAAAAGGCCAAATAACTTTTTAGTAAAAAATAATTCAGCTTAGTTAATAGTTTTTTATCTCTTTCATATTATGTAAGTTTTAATGTTGGGACTACGCATACTTTTTTGTAGCAAGTGTAAATTCTTACTATATATGTTTTTGGAATATTAAATGACCTCACAAAATGTGGTCCTGATAAGTATATTTTTGGTAAGAATTAAACTGGCAATTTAAGTTCCTGTGAACGTCACATATAAAACATCAATATTTCAATATTTAGCTTTTATGATATGTTCAGACGGACAGCGAGGTTCGAGGTTCGCTCTCTCTCTCTCACGGTTCGCGCCACAATCATGATTGAACCTACATGATTCGCCATAAAAAATTTTGAGAGTGAACCCACTTGGTTCATTATAAATTTAGTTACGAACCACGCAAAATGTACTGTCATCTCCAATTTTGATAAAAAAAATATCGCTAGTTTATCCGAAGTAGCTGTCAAAATTATACAAAGAAAGAAAAAACAAGAAATTAGTGTGTGCAATAAAATATATAGAAACATTTAACAAATAAAAAAAATATATTTACATACTTATATGTATGTATGTTAGGGTGGGTTGATTTGTATGAGCGAAAAAAAATAGCAAAATCGTAATCTACGACAAATTCTAAGAAAATTTTTTTAGAAACCAAGGTTCTAAAATCAATCCCTGTTCCGCCCAAATCGACCTCAAAATTTGTGTTGTATGTTGATAAGTTTTCATTGAAATTTTTTTTTTAAATAGTATTTTTTTTTATTATGTTGTTAAAATTAATATAAAATCTAGTTTTTTAACTCTTTCTTGCACTCCATTCGAGCCATTCTTGTACGACTTTCCAATGTTACTGCTAGCACATCATTTCGATTTTTTTATGTAACTCGCTGTGAAACACTAGTCAAAAGCTGTACACATCACTCTCTTCTTTGAATGTGTAGTGGAATTTTTGGGTCAGCCAATGGTGGAGCGTCAAACCCAATGTACTCCAATAAGTGTCCGTAGGGAATGTTGGCTGTGAAGGGAGGCTCAGATAAAATGTTGTCATCATCCAACTCTATCATATTCATGTAGCCCAAGCATTCGAAATGATGCTAAACTTTTTGTAAATTCTAAGTTTAGCTGGATTATAGTGCTTATCGCGATAATGCAAAATTTTAACTATTGCTCTTTCACGGACACTTTTTCTTTCATCGAAAAGCATTGTTAGCAAGACGTTTTCAGGATTAGCAAAATATGGATTGTTTTCGACTACTTTGTTCACGATTTCTTGAAGAGTTGGTGGTAAATATTTTGTTGTTGATTGTATAAATTTAAATAATAGCAAACTTCCATTTGCAGCAGAACTTTAAAATTTGACATTAAAGTACATCGGCACATAAACTTTCATTATGAAATTTGCGAGCGTTTTTAGATTTACGCATGGTGAATTAGTCGCCACATATGAGCGTAAAAGTCTGCTGGCTTTTGTCAGCCAACGCGAGTGAACTATTTTTCCTGGCTTCATGTTAGCTAAGTTTTCTGGGCAAAACCTTCAGAAACCGCTTTTGCAAATCGTTACAAATATTGGACGTCACACAGTGGCGCCCGTAGAGCAAACGAGGTTGCAAAAATCAAAATTTTCATGTGCGGCGACGAAATTTTGAATAAACCCATGTTATAGGAAACTTTTCAACGATTTCAAATGTGCTACTCTTAATAATATCACATTTTTAGTTTAGAAGATATAACCGTTCAAAGTTGACCGACTTTCGGTTTTCAAAAAAACACACAATTATTAGTCAACTTGTTGCGATTTCACGAAAAATAGTTAACGAATCGCCTTATTTTGTGTTTGTATTGATTGATGTATTTATTAAATGTATAATGATAAAAAAAATTAACTGTTTGCTTTGTGTTTCTCCTGGTAAATCACTATTTAAAAACTATCCGTTTTTCACTATTTTTCAACTTTGACGGAAAATAAAAAAAATCTGTATTTTTCTATATTTGCCATATTTGCAAAACATGTTCTTTGAATATTTCTATACATAATTCAAAAGGAGTTATCTGCCCATACGTGCCCGTTTGGCTTCTAGAAGTAGAAAAGGTTAAAAAGACATGGTTGCAGAAGTTGTATGGCGTGCATCCCTTACATGTTTTGACTGACAGTAGTTTGATCTAATAGTTTGAAAATTTTATTTTAAGTCGGTTGTCTACCTGGGAGCCTCTGCCAAAGTCTACTCCCAATATTCTGTTACAGACACAGGATGCACAAAAAACTACTCATTGAAATTCGCAGGTACGCACCTCACTTAAAAATTACTTTGGAGTACAAATGGTCAAGAACAATATTGACTTATGGTCCCACCAGGTAGGCACAAATCTTATTTAGACACGAGCATAATATCAAAATTGCATAATTCAACCTAAATCCATATGTATGCAGGGAACAGGTAAATTTTTAGGCATGGTAGCATAAGCCTATACATTGCAAAATAAGCATAATGCCTGGATTAGTCTATGACTGAAAGTTGGCGCAACAATTACTGAAACCATGGCGTTAAACAATTTAAAATTATTTCAACTGTTTAGAAGGTCAACCACACCAAAGTTTTTCACGGAAGCTGCTTTAGAAGAACTTGATAGCTTATACGGAAATATTGAGAGAAGCGAAATTATAAAAAATAATTTTTATCTGATATATGCAAATATTAAGGCAAAATGGGTGAAATCTAATCGAACCATTCAGAACTTCAACTCCAAATACGAGGACTGGCTTAATGAAGACAACATCCTGGATATATGGGCAGTAGATAAACTCACCACATCAACCAGAGGAGCAAAAGGAAGGCCAAAAAAAAAGTATTGAGGAGTGTTCAATTTTCACAAGAAGGAGGAAACTTGCCGATGCCACCAATGACTTGACCACGAAGCATTTATCGGACGCGCTGTCTATTAAATATACAAAGGATAGTGAAAGAGTTAGGTCGCAGATTACAAAATCTGTTGCTGATACAAGCCCACTGCGACTAAAAAGGATTAAGGAAAGCATTCCCACGCCCACAAACGCACACATAAAAAAGTATGGTTCCGAAGAAGCCTTGGCCTTGTTTATAGACTTACAACTTTCCAAAGAAAAATATGAAATACTACGGGTATCCTTGATGCGACACGGGGCTGACGTTTTACCAGGATACAAGCATATTACGCAAGCCAAAATAAATTCACAACCACTGCATACGGAGTTTACGGAAGTCTCTGCGAAAGCCAATCTGCAGGATCTCATGGGCCATACAGCAAAACGGCTGTTGGAGAGTCTTCTTGAAAATGAGGTGAAAATTCTTCCTGAGAAACTGACATTGAACAGCAAATGGGGCTGCGATGGATCATCCGGACAAAGCGTTTATAAGCAAAGCATATCTTCCGATGACGCTACAATATCGGACGGAAATATGTTTATGACATCTGTTGTTCCTTTGCGGCTAAAATCTGATGTTTCCCTACTCTGGAAAAATCCACGTCCGTCATCAGTATATTATTGCCGACCAATAATGTTTCAGTTTGCAAGGGAATCGGCAGAACTCATAATGACCACGGTGAAGGACATTGAAGAACAAATAAGCAAGATTAAGCCTACAAAACTGCAAATTGGAGAAGGAAAATATATTGAATGTAATTACGAGTTTTCCTGGTTGACGGAAAAGTCGTAAACGAACTGACAGGAACAACCTCAACATTGTCATGCCCGATTTACAAAAAGAGTCAGAAGAACTTTGGTAATTTAAACGATTCTACAAACGAGGAGAATTACGAATATGGAATGTCACCATTGCACGCAAGGATAAGGTGTATGGAGTTCTTGCTAAAACTGGCGTATACCCTACCACAAAACTTCGATGAAAATACATCAATAATGGATAAGGAAAAGATCAGAAAGAAGCAAATACAGGATGCTTTTTTTAAACAAGTTGTACTAAAAGTAGACTGTCCCAAGCACGGATACGGCAGTAACTAGAATCACTGGAATTGACAATCAAATCGTGAAAAGATTGGGAACGATCTTGAATGTCTTAAACTGCAAAGAAAATGTCAATTCTACAAAATATGGAGAATATGCATCGAAAACTGCATCTATTTTAGCAGAAATGTATCCACAGAAGAAGTTGACCCCGACCGTCCATAAAATATTGGCGCATGGCAAAGATATATTTGAGTACCAGTCTTTGCCAATTGGAGAGCTTTCCGAAGAAGCACAGGAGTCTCTTAACAAATTTTATAAAAAATATAGATTGCAGAACACATTCAAAGCATCAAGGGTAAGGCAAAATGAGGACCTCTGCAACATGTTGGCAGCATCTTCCGATCCACTTATTTCTTCCCTGCGGCATGTGAAGTCACTAATAGAGTTAAAAAATAATTATAGTTTAGAAATGATTAGTCTTTCAGATATACCTTCTCTTATGAATTGTGATGAATATTTTACAGAAAATTGAAAAAATAAATTTAAAAAAGAAGTAATTTTTTTTTAATTTGTTGGGTAATAATTTAAAACAGAAAAACCTAAAGAAAAAAAATAAAAACAATCTAAAAATGTAAAAATAATTTTTTTTAGTTACCATAAAATTGGTTTTTCTACAAATTTTAAATTTGATAACCCATAAGTAGGCCCCTACAAAACTTAGCACCCTTTCCAAACGCTCATTTCATAGGCTGAACAGTTAGTTATCTATCATATGCTGTTTAAACTGTTCAATTATGTTATTCGGTTCAAAAGATATGAATTTTGTAACGAAAAAACTCAAATGGCGCCACTGTGCGTCAGTAGACAGAGCGTTTTCGTCACTAGATTCTATTAACGGAGGCATGTTTCCCAATGCAATGGCTTCAAAATCTGATACAGCCTGAAAAAAATAAAGTTTTGTATTTAAAAAAAATTGTCAAATGCATATTAACTCCCCTATACTGTACACTTGATAACATTGATAAACAGAACAGCTATGTGGCTTCAAATCATGGTGAACAGCTGATTTTGGCCATAAATATAAAAGATGATAAAAGTTTGCCTTTACAATTTATCAAGTGTACATAATAGGGCGGTAATTCTTTAGTCAAATAATCGTTTGCCTACCGGTGTTCACAAGTTTCAATTAACTTAGATAATTCTCCACTAGAGTACGTGGTCCACTTGAAGTTGATTTTTCTAATGCATTGAATAGGTGACGAAGCGGAAGTTTGTTGAAGTGCAACATGCAAACAAACCAGTGCAATGGCCTATCCAACGTTATTTCGAATCTTCTAAAAATTCCATTTTCGGTTCCAGTATTCGTTACTTCTCAATCACAACAAATACCCATCAGATTTTGAAGTTGCCTTTGTTTTGTGATAGCATCTTCAGCGGCTACTTTAATATAGCCCAAAAATATGTTTTTAAGTTCTTTAAGAACAACTATATGGGATTCTTTAGTCACTCTCTGATGGTGTTTTCCACTTATGTTTTCTTCGGTCAAACAGTTATTTTGTCTGCCATCAAAAGAGAAGGCCATCAAATCGAAATCGTTGCTTTGTTTTCGACCGAAGGAATCTCTGTATTTCTGTTTTTCGCGAGCCACTTTCGCTTTATCCATGACAATAAGTTCGCCATTTTCATCCTTATAATCTAGGTCTTTAAAAAGCGCAGTAGCCAAACAAGAAGCGACTCTGTCTGAGATACCAAACATATCGCACATCATGGCAAAATGGAAAGCGTCATATCTTTTGCAATAAATCTTTTTTTTTTTGGCGGTCTTGTGGATGGTGTCGCGAAGTCAATTTCCGATTCAATATCCATGTGCGATGAGGTAGGCTTGTAAGTGGGGTCGTGACTTGCTGGCGGCAATGTTGAGTGTTGGTCGACTGCGTTTTGAACATATTCGGGAATCGTGTGATTTCTTGCGCTATGCTGGTCCACCATAAAATATGCTTTATTTCATTTTGATACTTTTTAAGTGGTATTTTTAGTTTTTTTACAACACTTCTTGGATTAATCAACGAAATATTTAATTTGCTCCAAATGTTATTTAATTTTGCTGCTACTTGTGGAATGAAACTTGCGTAAGAACAGTTTCTTTTATTTGCTGTTTTTCTCTCTCAAGCTCGCTCAAGTAAAAGAAATAGTTTAACACATCCCGATTACTAGTTAAATTAAGCCCACTCAAATCACTTGGTAAACCAAAGTTGAAATACGGCAGAAAGCTTGATCCAGAAGTTGTTGAAAACACATCCATTTCTGCATTCGAAGAACCAATAGACATTGCTGACGATTCCATACTTCAGAATTGATTTATTGAAGAACGATATTAAGTATAACAACAACTTTATATGCAAAAACTACTTTCCGAATGATTTTAATAAAACATCGATCCACTTATGTATGTCTAGAAATATAATGCCTCTAAGAATTTTATCATTAGAAAATAAAAAAAATAAAAAAAAAAATTCAATTAAAACTTATCGTCATTGACAAATTTTGAGGTCGATTTGGGTGGAACAGGGATTGATTTTACGGCCATGGTTTCTGAAGAAAATTTTCTAAGAATTTTCTGTAGATTACGATTTTGCTATACCATTTTTGCGAAAATGAATCGACCCGCCCTAATGTATATATTCAAATAAAAATCGAAAAAAAATGATATAGTGAAACGTAAAGTATAGAAGGATGTCTTAAAATATTTGCACAAAAAATATAAACGTCAAAATGAAACAAGAACACTCGTCTGAACACCAAGGTTCGCAATCGTGATTCAGAGAGCGAATCAAGTGGTTCGTTTTGCCGTCTCAACATTTGCTATAATTATTGATTTATAGATAAAGTATATATATTTTTTTAAAGCACTTCAGCTCGTGGGCAGAGTCGTTGTGAAATATGTCTAAGTTCTATTCAGTACAGAGGGGACGAGGCTTACAGCAATCCTTTTAGGTTTAATGTAAAATTAGGCACTCAAATGTATGTATTTCAGTTTTTACTTGACATTTTTTAATATTCTAAAGTTAATCGTAACTATAAAACAGTTGGTTATCATTTATGTCGAACTTACCACAACTATAACTTTTGTCATTTGTCGCTTACTTAATATCATTAATTAAAATATTATTTTTATTTTCATTTATTATAAATATTTCATATGAACTTTCTTGTTTTCTTTTTTTTTAAAGCTAGATAAATTGGAGCGCTGTTGGCCGTGGGCAGATCGTGAGAAAATCATTTATAAGTAAATTTGTTCTATTTGTAGTTTTATACATAAACGTTGATGAATAGGTTTTTTCTATTATTTTCATTTCTCTTAGACAATCCACTTGTCATTTGGTGCCCCATAAACCTCTGGGCTTGATTGAACAACGCATACAATTGTTGGCTAAACGCAACCTACTGGAACATTTAAATAAAACCACAAATCCACAATAATTGCCAGCAAACAACTTGTAGCTTTTAGCAACAATAGAATATAGGACTCTGAAAGTGTTTAACGGTTCACTGCCATTTTCGAAATGTATTTTAAATTTGCTATGATATTATTGCTTTAGGTTGCTTTGCAGCATATAACTAAATAAAAATCGATTTAATAATAAAGTTTTCTATATACATATGTTATTTATAACAATTTTCGTGGAAATAATTGCGGCTCTTTTATGACCAACCATAATTTGTTATTTCTATGGAGCTCACTTGCATTTTGATGGTAACTATATGAAAAATTATAATGAAAATATGAAACTGTAATGTAACTTTTGACATATTTTGCCGATGATGCTAATCTGCATATATCTGATAGGCTAAAATTATTCATAGAAGAAGCATAAAACGATTAGTTTTTTTTTTGAAGTGTTTGCTTACACAACTATATGTATATATGTATGTGTTAGCCTGTCCATAATTAATGGCATTTTTAGTGAAATTTGAATGAAATTTATTTTGAGTATGGCAACACCAATGTCAGCTGTGTTGTGACAAGAAGAACGTTGGGAAATATTAAAAACTAAATTCCAAAGTGGTGACTTCTACCGAAAGTGCAATAAAATTGTGTTTAAAATTCGGTAAAATTGAAGCGCCTTCCAGACAATATGTGCACAATTCTGTCAGACGTATGCGTGCTCGTACAGTTCGTAGACACGAAATCATTACTGCTGCTGCCCAGATTGTACAAGAACATGTACCTCAACTCCCTATTATTTTCAGGAATTGAACATTTTACGAACTAATTGATTCGAACTTTGGATAAAATTTTCGGCACGACAACATACAAAGTTCAATTAGTGCACGGGCTGTCATTAGAAATTCGGTTTGTGATAAGAAAACCATCAATACAAGTTTCGTAGGGCGAGGCTTGATCATGGCACTTAGATTGAGCTAAGCTCCGCAACTATTCCTGATGTATGTAACTCGTGTAAAAATTTTTGTTAGTCCGGGAATGGCGTTTGCCGTCGACCCGACAATAAATAATAAATTTTGAAAAATGTATTATAATTAAGGCGAATTAAATATTTGCCTTTGAAAGCAGATCATACTCGTGATATGTTTATTTTGTTTCGGATCAAAAATTGTCGAAATTTCGACACGCAATTTTTTCAAATTTCAGTGCTTTTTTAACAACAGTGAGCCAAATCTGAAAAAAAGTTGTTTTTTTAAACACCAATTTTTTTACAGGGTAAATATTTTATGTTTCACTACTACTTTTGGATCACTGTATGCAGAGTTTATATATGTACTAAAAAACAACCATTAAAATCATACTGCTTTTTCCAACCCTAAAAATTGCAGAATTTTGTATGAATAAAATAATATACCGGTTCATTTATAATATGCGCTTAGTATGGATATAGGGGGTGTTTATTTTAGACTTGTGGTTTTCAAGAAGAAATAAAGCGCATACAATTTAATGTTATGGCCAAGAATTTTGCTTTATTGTAAAGATAAGTGTTTGCCATTATATTTTAAAAATGATTCGGGGCAAGTAGCTGCTGCGAGATGGCCACCGATCCCGATTTTCACAAGAAAATTTTTTTCAGCGATGAAGCTCACTTTTGGTTAAATGGTACGTTAATAAACAAAATTGTCGCATTTGGAATGATGATAATCCACAAGTCATTGTTGAGAAGTCCCCACGATGGTCACATTTTTGTGATTTTTAACATTTTTATGCACTATTACACGAGTAAATACTCTCATAATACAAAAAACTTTTATTTTTGCTCGAAAAAATAAAAATCAAAAAATAACTGTTATCATATGACTGATGAAAAAAGGAATAATTCCACAAACCAACAAGGTTTTGGACTGAAGCAACCAAATATCTTTCCTAGGGTAATTTGGTGGGCTGAATTCGAATCTGTAATTGGTTTTTCTCTGTCATGCCAGGTTTTCGAGATATAAGAAACATTTTTTTATTCGTTTTTTAAATAAAAAAATCATTAGTTTCTTTAAAAATCAAAGAATTTTCAAAAGTGAATGGCGTTATTTGAACGTCGTTTGTATTCTTTTGCTTCGATTTCACGTATTAGAGTCCAGCAATAATCTCCCAGCATGCTTTTGTCCCAAAATCCTTGATAATATCTTCAAATTTTCATTAAATCTTGGTGAGCACGCTCACCGCACCTACGTTTTGTAGAGAAAAATCTAAATGCGAATGAAGAAAATGCATTTTGTGCGACATTCGAGCACCTAATTCGTGATAATTTTTCAATAATTCAACAACAATTTGGCTGTAGTTTTCATTCTTATTATTTCAAAAAAAACTGTCCACGATGCTCTTGAGAGATTTCCAGGCTGCTTATTCTTTCTCCAATAAACAATTGGCATCATTCAATAGTTTTATGATCTGAGGGCGAATAAATGTTCCTTCTTTGATTTTAGCATATGAAATTTTAGGAAAAACCGCTAACAAATATTTAAATGCTGCACTATCTTTGTCCAGAGCCTTGAGAAAGTTCTTAATATGGCCCAGTTTTATGTGCAGCTGCGGAAGAATATTTAATTGAAATGCTTTGTTTTTCTGGTGAATACTCAGTTCTTGTTGGCCACTCTGTTCTGACATGTAACAAGACTGTCCCATAGACAAAGAAAAAACATCGATATTTTATGAAACCTCATTCCATACCAGTCAACAAACCAATGCCCTGAAATAGATTAATTTACAGTTATTTACGATGGTCTATACTATATATACAAAGATATTTAAATCACACACCTTAAGGTCACCACACATCTTCCATTTATGATCGTTGTATTTGAGTAATGTTAAAGTTTCAGTCATTGATTTCTAACTTTCCTTTGTATCAATGACATGAGCAATTGGTATGGATAGTTTTTCATTCCCACTATGCAAAAGAGGAGCCTTAAAACAGTACTTAGGGCTATCAATAAATAATCTCCATTCTGTTTTGTCATATGGCTGGTTCATTTTTTAAAATAATCCACCAACATCAGTACAGTATAGAATAGTATATAGAAATATGCAGCCAAATCCAAACTTCTACCTCTATAGATTGTTGCTTTTGTCCCAGTTGCAAGATTTTTCTACTGCTGCATGTGTGAATCTAGTATTTCTGCATCTTGCTTCGTTAAATGTAAGTCCCGAATTAGATCATTCAGCTCAGCTTGAGTCACTAAATGGCGCTCATCATCAGCCTTATACAATCTACCACTGCTGGTGAAAGATATTTCAGACTCGCAGCTCGTAGCACCAGGAATGCCTGGTAATGGATCATTTGGTGGACGTTGAACTGATTTGGAAAACGATGGGACATTCGCGTAAGTAATATTTTTCCGTTTTTCCATTTTGAATCCAGTAACTTTAGTTAAACAGAAATAACATTCGGTTTAACTCTCTCCAAAGTACTGGAATTGAAAAATCGAAATAGATCTTCTTGCCATTAGACCAATTGTATAAAACAGTTCTGCAGCTATTGCAAAACATTGTCGGTGTCAACGGTTTGTCCAAGTGTCTGACAGCAAAACCCAAATAAAGTAAATATGCATATTTTAATGATTCCGATATTGCATATCCCTTTTTTCCATCCAAATATTCACCACACACAAAGCAAAAATAGCTTGAATCAGTTACACACGATCTCCCTGACATGGTTAAACGCTACTATTATGAAGATGAGTGAATGTGGGCTTCTGTCAAATTAATAATTATGGAATTGTAGTGTCAGTGTTGACTGTTTTATAGTATTGCCAGCATGCGATAAAAAATGAACAAGACGTGATGGCCCAATTTTTATGCCAGATTCGGATTCAGCGTACTCCAGCAGCTCGAGTAGTTCGAGTAGGTTTAAGCTCTCTGATACAAATTGTATGAGTATATCTATTTATGACCTCGGCAAAGTTGGATAAGACCTTTTCTCGAAACTCATGGTGTACGGTATTGTATTATTCTGAGTGAATAATGTTAAAATCTCTTTTGGTTGGAGGGAAATGTCGCAATTTTTAAAGAGATGTAATTATAATTCCTCGAGTTGGAGTAATTATAATTGGGGTTATGGGACATAAAGAAAAAGGAGAGTTAGATTTCTTTATGTAAATTTAAATGTGGGAATTGTGATGCTCACCTTTGTGGGATCGTACACTTTTTTAAAAGAATTTTATGGTTTTTTTGATGCACAAGGTTTTTTTATTTTTTATTAATAAATTCAATTTTAGGTTGTGTACGATTGTAAATCCAAATGTTTAGAAAATTGGAAATTTTCTGTTCAATATTATGCTACTTCGTTTTAATGTACTTCGTTTTTTTTTTTTTTAATAAAATTGAAACCGCTGAATATATTTTTGAAATTACATTTACCCGATTACTAAATTTAACGGTTGGCAACTAATAATTCAAATATATATATTTTTGCCAGTTGTAGCGATTTGTCTTAAGCTAATATTACAATTAATATTAAAAATAAAAGATATTATAAATTCATTTTTGTTTTATTATTTTGGATGTCCAAAGTTGTTTGGACAGGTATTGTATAGACGGTCTGGAATGACTATAATTTTCTTTATTGTTTTATACTGGATTAAATAGTGTTCTAGAACTTTAATGAGATTTCGATAGTAGATATGAAACAATAAATTTCTATGATATCTGGTGCTTTTAATTAAGTAAAAAAATTAGACTTGTAGTATCGCTATGTGCTATGTGCTATGTGTTCTTCCAACTCTGGTTCTTCCAACTTCGGCCATCCTTAACTCAACCTAAAAGAATTTCACTTTCTTTTCTTCAAAAACAAGAACTTCTTTGAATATAATTTCAAACAACTTTTTATAGATGTCAATATAATTTTATTAACAAAATAGTTTGAGAATTTGAATGAATTTAATAAAGTTTTTTTTTGATGCTGATAAAATTATTCACTATGCAAAGTGATGTTTGCCATCACTGTGGACCTATGTATATGGACCAACTACTGAAGAGTGATTTTTCTGCCACATTTTCAATCCTAATTCGGATGCGACTAACATATTATAGAATACTATCAGATTTTATTGTTTCGTTTAATAATTTATTTTGTCAATTTTAGCCAATTCACAATTAAAAATTTTTATTATCGGATTTGTCGTTATTGGGTTATGCCCAAAATTATTTTTGTTTATGTCCAAAACTATTATTTAATTCAACACAGGTATTACTGCAAACACATTAGCAAATTTAACAAACATAAACACAGCATTTTATAATTTTATGTATGTGTTATTAGCAACTATAAATGCATTTTACTTCAAAAAAAAAAATAATTAAAAATTTAAAAATCTGGTGGACAGCTAAAAAGAAATACCTTTCAAATGATAAATGTTTGGTCAAAATAAGATTAAAACTGACACACTTACATTGGTCACAAGATATCGCCTTGCCTGCCTAGATGTTTTGGGAAGAAAATGATTCATAATAATTTTCCTCATTTTTATAGACTCCATTTATTTCATAATCTTGTAGCCTCTCTAGTCTCCTATATCTGAAAGACTAGGACTCTTGAATATTGCTTAAAAATAAGGCACATTCTAATGTACGTGAATTTGTTCTTACGTTGCCTAAGTTCTTTTTTATATTTTCTTCAGTTATGATGTCTTAAAATTATTCGTGTTTGTGTGAACATCTCTATAAAAAGCAATAAAGTTCCTCGATATTTTGTACTATCCACAAATTTTCTTATGTATTCATATTTTAGGTTTTTATTATTTTTGTCTATTTTAGATAAGTAGTCTATTTAGTATTATCTTCACATGACAGAGACTCTCAACAAACAAGTCTATTTATATGCAAATATTTAGATATTTATATATAAAACCACATAAACACATCTTTAGGTTGTCTGTATGTAGTTAAATACATATGTGTGATGTAGTTAAGTATGGGTTTAAAAAAACGTATGCATTTTATGGATGTTAGTTTCGATAGGTGAAGGTTTTTATATATTTTTTTGATGCAAGGTAAATCTTAATACAAGGAAAACCAAATTAAAAAATGTAGTGAACGAATCACCATACATAAATAGCAAACAACAATCAAGTATTAAATTTCGTTTTTTGTACCGTGCGCAAGTTTTTCCCTCTTGCTTGAAGGTTACTAATGTCAAACCAATCCCTAAAATGGGTGCGGCTAATAATCCTGAAAATTATCGTCCAATTACAATCTGCTCTGCCCTCTCACAGGTGATGTCGTATACAGTATTGAAATTAGTGAAAATCGGTGTACGTTCAGACCTAACACCCATATAAATAACCCCTATGAGATCAACTTTAGTTGCCGTAAGAATCAGATTATTATATAATTATTGGTCAAATTTTATTTCCATGTATTTATAATACGCACTAATCAGTACTAGCAGATTTCAGCTCTCGAAATTCGAGCGCAATTTCTAGGCAACTTTATTTTTCAGCTTAACCAATTCACAAGCCAACACTTTTATCGTTTATTATTATTGTGAATGAAGATAACAAACTCATTAATGAACACATTAACAAATATAGTAAACACACATATAGCATATGTATAATTTTATGTATGTGTAAGTAGCAACTTTAAATGCAATTTACTCAAAGTAAAAGAAAAAAATAAAAATCTGTAAATCTGGTGAATAGCTAAATCGAAATACCTTTCAAATAGTATACATTTGGTCAAAATCGGGATAAAAGAATAGAATTAAACATCGGTAACAAAAATCACCTAGCCTATTAATATTATAGATAATTGAAATTGCATAGTAATAGGCAAAGCTGAAGTACACTCCCAACTCTTGAGAGTAGAAATACAATGCTCGGTCTTCTGATCATTAGTTGATTTCCACCACAGTATTTGCTTGATGTGTACGTTGCGTCCGAGCTAAGGTGCTTATCTTCCCGATTGGCAAGGGTGGTCAAACGAGTGTTGATGTTGTTCGTTAAAAAAAAACAATCGACACAGAAAAATACGTTAAGTGCTATAATTTGAGTTGATATTGAAAACTTTTAAATATATATTCTTGCTGAACACAACTTTGATTTGAAATTAACTGTACTGCATCTAAGCGCCCCGGTAGGTGAGTAGGTAGCGTGCTCGCCTATAATGCGAGGGGTCGTGGGTTCGATTCCCACCAGAGGCTTTGGTCTGTCGCTGCAAAGAAAAAAAAAGTGAACACACTACTCCCTCTTTCCGCCTTAACCTATTTTCCTGAGATCAACAGAATGCACTGCATCTGTAGGGGGCATCCCCTGAGTGTTGATTAACAAAAAAAAAAGACCTTTTATCGAAATTATTTTCATAGGATATTGTATAGTAAGTACAGAAAGACTATAATTTTCTTACTTGTTTTAATACGAGAATCAATTTTATAGCCTTTCTTATAAAAAATATATCTTTCGGAAACAAAATTTTAGCCTCGAAATGGATAAGCGTTAAGGACATCAGAATTCGATTTAAAAAAATATTAATTGAGATATTTTTATAATATTTATAAGAAGTACTTTTTTTGCATAAAAGTATTTTTTAGAATAAAATTTTGAACTGCAATGGGTCCAATGGTTGCGTGCAATAAAATTATTTTTTTTTAAATCGAGTTATATATATGTATAATAGGGTGGGTCAATTATATTTACTCCATGGGTTCATTGCGATTCTGGTACTAGGGGCCATAACTAGTATATTTTCCCAAGGAACCAGACCTCTAAAGTCATTTTCGGGCCTGCCAAAATTTCGATGGAGATATTTTCATGATATTTTCCATAATACTCTTTCAAATGAAAAAAGTTATTGAAAATGTGTATAATACGGGCAGTGTTTTCGGTCGGGAAATCTATTTTTCACATTTATGTTTATGTTTTACAGCCGCGAGGGGTGTTTTCGTGCATTTTTGTGGATTTTTTCAACTTTTTGGGGAAAATTGATGAAATTGTTGCACAAATCTACGAATCTTTGACTTTCCCATATTTTAAATAGCCCAAACTATTCAGCACTGAAAATTATGTGGGGTACCCTTAAGGCTGGACCTTAATAAAGAAGTGTTAAATTCTCGGCCGCACCCCCTAGAAATATGCGAATAGCAAAAGAAACTGAGAAATACAAAGTTTTGGGCCAATCAAAAAACATTTAGAGATGGCTTAAGGCGATTGAAAATTTCAAATGTGTTTTATATGGGGAAAATATGACTTTTTTTTTCAGATTTTATGAAAATTTCGTTCTATAGATTAATTTTTCCGACAAATTGTTATACAATTCGGGATCAGTATTAAATTATCTTTCCAAAAAGCTGTAAAACTTAAAAATCGAATAAAAACTCAAAATCGAAGCAAATGCCCCAGACCACTTTTGTGCAAAAAAAAAAAAAACCTAGACCATGGCATTTTTTCAACTTTAAAAAATTAATTAAAGCCAACATTTTGTTTTAGTCTCTATACCTGTAAGTACTCAGATATGAAGTAGTGTTTTATTACCACCTTGCTAACCTATTAAGCATTGAGACCGAAAATGGAAATTTTTTTCGATAAAATTTTGAAAACTCATTTATTTTTCAAGCAAATAAAAGACATTTTGTTCAAAAGAATATGAAATATGAAATTAATATAATAATATAAAATTAAAGAAAAGCAATACTTATTGGTAGTCGTAAGTGATTACAGAATGCAATTTGAAACGCACACTTAATTTTAATTTTATATTTCGTATTCTTTTGAATAAATTGTCTTTTATTAGCTTTTGGTCATTTGTGGATCTTCTTATTTTATTTAAATAAATATTGATGGTTTTGATACATAAAATAATTTTATAACAAAATTGGTTAAAAGTTGATTTAATTTATATTCACGAGCAATAAGCAGATAATTGCACCAAAGATATATCACAATGGATTATTTTGATCCCAGGAGCACTGAAGGTTTAAATAAATAAAAAATATCTGAATTATTTTTCCTAGATTCCAAATAGTGGTTTGGTCGAATTTAATAGAAAAACTCGGTTTCCGTAATTTTTATTTAAAAATATCTTAAAATCCAAAGCTGGCCTTTGTGAATAATGGGTTATCGTTCTCGGATTTATCCCAAATTGTAGGAACAGCAGTTCTACACATTTGGTTATTATATTTTAAGCATCGCATCCAAAAACTCAACAGCACTTACAAAATATTTGCATTTTTTGAATAACTTGTCTTTTATTAGCTCGGGGTCATATGTGACCCTAATTCCAATAGGGTTAGTGGGGTCATATTATTTTTTTCCGAAACCCTAGGCTATTAATATAAAACATAACATTTAAAAGTAAACAAGTGATGAATTTTTGATGCAAGATATTTAGAAATAGTACATTTACAGAATATTTTACAAAAATGCCATTTTTTCCGAAATCCCCAAAAATAATATCCTTGCCAAAAAATTTCTAACATGGTGGTAATAAAACAATACTTCATATCTGAGTACTTACAGGTTGGCTTTAATTAATTTTTTAATGTTGAACGAATTGCCATCAAATTTCATGACCTAGTTGTTTTTTTTTTGCACAAAAGTTGTCTGGGTCATTTGCTATTTCTTGGCGAGTTTTGTCGGAAAAATTAAATTATAGAACGAAATTTTCGTAAAATCGGAAAGAAAGTCATATCTTCCCCATATAAAACACACTTGAAATTTTCAATCGCGTTGAGCCAGCTCTAAATATTTTTTGATTGGCCCAAATCTTTATATTTCTCAGTTTTTTTTGCTATTCGCATATTTCTAGGGGGTGCGACCGAGAGTTTGAACGCTTTCTTTTACTCCATATAATGAAGGGCCACCCTAGTACCCATATACGACCTATATCGATTTCATTCAATTTATGCCAAAAAATCGTTTTTTTTTATGTAATCTTTGAATGAACAAATATAAAAAACTAATTTTTTTTCTAAAATTGGAGATTTATCGACCATGCAGATTTTATCGACCTCATACAACTTGACCCATCCTAATGTATAATATAAATTAAATTTGGGCTGATATGGTTTATATGAATTGAACAGTTCATTAGTTACCTAGAAGGCTTTTGAAAATTTCAAAAATTTTTCTTAAATTTTAATGACCATCTACGAGTATATTCGTTATATTCAATATTGATAACATTTAATAAAATATGAAGGTAAATTGTTGCCATGATATGAAATAATTTAGCACACCAATAACAATATACATAATAATATTCTAGTTACACAAAAATTGTCAACATGAACTTACATCATATAGTTTCAATATTTAATTAAATAATGTCTTGTCACCTTTTTCAATTTTCCTTGAAAACCCTCTGTATACATAAGATATTAAAAACATTTTAACAAACATCCTGGTGTCAAGGTTAATCTTGGTTATTTTACAAAGATATGCAAGCCCTTTATGTATGTCAGAAAAGTTTTATCATATAAAACATGTAAGTTCATATAAAAAATGTCAAATGAAAAATCTTAAATAATTTACACACTTACCCATCACTCTGCAACGTATTAATTTTGACACTCACCTTTAAGGATGAAATTGCTTAAGAAAATTGATAAAAAAAAAAACATGAGTTCAAGATTTAACTTAATTATTTTCTTGATCAGCTTTTATTTTGTGTTTTATAATTATTTGCATAAATCACTTAATATTAGTTTAGTTTTTTTTTAAATAAATTACTTACATATCTTAAATTTTTTTTTTACATACAAATAGTTACATTTACATACATGTACACATTAATTCATTTAAAATTTCTTTATGTAGATATAAGTGAAAAGAAAATGTGCATTTTAACGAAGTGCCATATATTTATAAATGGCCAACATTTTGTAAGAAATTTCCATGAAACTACAAATATACTTTAAAAACCCTCCAGCAACAACAACAAAAATTAAGGGTACGACTTGGAGGAGTTTTCTTTTAAATTTTATGGTGTCATTGTTGGAGAGTAAGTGCTTTCACTTTGGCTTATGACAGGCTATAAAATAAGTCAGAACATTTATGATTTAATGAAATGTAGATGGTAAGTGAGAACCATTTTAAGCGCCTTGGCGAACATGAACGGACGAGCATATATTCAAAAACACGTTCATAGGAGCAGCAGCAAGTACAAAAATTATTGCCTACAGACGCGAATTCAAGAAAACAATAAAAAATACTTAATTTCGAAGGCGTGCTCATTATAAATTTAAGTCACTCAAAAACATCTGTTATTTCAGTGTTCATGAAAAATATTTAAAATTAACTTTTGGCCATACAGAATTCAAACCTTTATTTTATTTTATTTTATTGGTATATGATATGCCAACACAATTTTGCAGCATTTCCAACTGAACATATTTAGCCTTCAATTATCGAGATGAAAAAAACTTACATTTAAAATATATAAAAATTCAAAACGAATGAATTAAAACTCGACTTTCGCAATGCTAGAAGTAAGGTTAATTCTAAAATAAGAATGGCTAAAACTAATTACTATTCCGAACGATTTTCATCCGCCATTGACTTTAAGGATGGTATTGGCAAAAATAATAAAAATGAAAGTTGCCCAATTGATGCAAACAGACTTAATAGCATTTTCACTTATCTTCCGAAGACAATAGTAAACAGTACAGATTCGAACAACAATATTATGAATAATAGCTCCTCTTTTGAACAAACTGCATTCGAGTTTTCTTGTGTTAGTCAGTTTAATGTATTATCCAGTTTTTCATTAATAAAATTAAACGCCGTGGGTTTCGATAACTTACATCCCAAGTTTATCAGGATCATTTTGCCATTAATATTGCCTTATATAACACACCTATTTAACACCATTATAACGTTAACTTCTTTCCCTACTAAATGGAAATATGCAAAAATAATACCAATTCCAAAATCGAAAACGGAGTATCGCCCAATAGCTATATTAAGCTTACTATCAAAAGTAATGGAAAAACTACTACATCTACAAATGAGCAATTATATAAACGAAAATCAATTAATGTCTGACAAGCAGACCGGATTTCGTTCTAACCACAGTTGTATTTCAGCTTTGGTTAATGTAACCGAGAATATAAGACGTGAACTTTAGTGTGGTAATATAAACTTTTTGGTACTTTTCGACCATTCAAAGGCGTTCGATACAGTAAACCATCAAACACTATGTATGAAGATAAAACACTTTTTTTACTTTTCATTCACCTCTACGCAGCTTTTACATTCATACCTCACAAAACGGACTCAATCTGTCTTCGTTTAATAATTCGACCACAAGACCTGTAACACTCACGAGAGGCGTACTTCAAGGATCGATTCTGGGTCCACTTCTTTTTTCCGTCTATGCCAATGATTTGCCACAACAACTATCTCACTGCAAAATATACATATATGCGAACGACGCACAGTGGCGCCCGTAGAGCAAACGAGGTTGCAAAAATCAAAATTTTCATGTGCGCCGACGAAGTTTTGAATAAACCCATGTTATAGGAAACTTTTCAGCGATTTCAAATATGCTACTCTTAATAATATCACATTTTTAGTTTAGAAGATATAACCGTTCAAAGTTGACCGACTTTCAGTTTTCAAAAAAACACACAATTTTAAGTCAATTTGTTGCGATTTCAGGTGTAATATCACGAAAAATAGGTAACGAATCGCCTTATTTTTGGTTTGTGTTGATTGATGTATTTATTAAATGTAGAATGATAAAAAAAAAATTAACTGTTTGCTTTGTGTTTCTCCTGGTAAATCACTATTTAAAAACTATCCGTTTTTTCACTATTTTTCAAATTTGACGGAAAATAAAAAAAATCCATATTTTTCTATATTTGCCATATTTGCAAAACATGTTCTTTGATTATTTCTTTACATAATTCAAAAGGTTTTATCTGCCCGTACGTGCCCTTTTGACTTCTAGAGGTAAAAACGGTTAAAAAGACATGGTTGCAAACATTGTATGGCATGTATCCCTTACATGTTTTGACTGACAGTAGTTTGATCTTAAAATTGCATTTTAAGCGGTTGTCTACCTGTGAGCCTCTGCCAAAGTCTATTCCGAATATTCTGTTACAGACACAGGATGCACAAAAAACTACTCATTGAAAATCGCAGGTACGCACCTCACTTAAAAATTACTTTGGAGTACAAATGGTCAAGAACAATATTGACTTATGGTCCCTCCAGGTAGGCACAAATCTTATTTAGACTCGAGCATATTATAAAATTGCATAATTCAGCCTAAATCCATATGTATGCAGGGAACAGGTAAATTTTTAGGCATGGTAGCATAAGCCTATATATTGCAAAATAAGCATAATGCCTGGATTAGTCTATGACTGAAAGTTGGCGCAACAATTACTGAAACCATGGCGTTAAACAATTTAAAATTATTTGAACTGTTTAGAAGGTCAACCACACCAAAGTTTTTCACGGAAGCTGCTTTAGAAGAACTTGATAGCTTATACGGATATATTGGGAGAAGCGAAATTATAAAAAATAATTTTTATCTGATATATGCAAATATTAAGGCAAAATGGGTAAAATCTAATCGAACCATTCAGAACTTCAACTCCAAATACGAGGACTGGCTTAATGAGGACACCATCCTGGATATATTGGCAGTAGATAATCCCACCACATCAACCAGAAGAGCAAAAGGAAGGCCAAAAAAAAAGTATTGAGGAGTTATCAATTTTCACAAGAAAGAGGAAACTTGCCGATGCCACCACGAAGCATTTATCGGACGCGCTGTCTATTAAATATACAAAGGATAGTGAAAGAGTTAGGTCGCAGATTACAAAATCTGTTGCTCATGCAAGCCCACTGCGACTAAAACTGACTAAGGAAAGCATTCCCACGCCCACAAACGCACACATTAAAAAGTATGGTTCCGAAGAAGCCTTGGCTTTGTTTATGGACTTACAACTTTCCAAAGAGAAATGTGAGATACTACAGGCATCCTTGATGCGACACGGGGCTGACGTTTTTCCAGGATACAAGCATATTACGCAAGCCAAAATAAATTCACGACCACTGCATACAGAGTTTACGGAAGTCTCTGTGAAAGCCAATCTGCAGTATCTCATGGGCCATACAGCAAAACGGTTGTTCGAGAGTCTTCCTGAAATTAAGGTGAAAAGTCTTCCTGAGAAACTGACATTGATCAGCAAATGGGGCTGTGATGGATCATCCGGACAAAGCGTTTCTAAGCAAAGGATATCTTCCGATGACGCTACAATATCGGACGGAAATATGTTTATGGCATCTGTTGTACCTTTGCGGTTAAAATCTGATGTTTCCCTACACTGGAAAAATCCACGTCCATCATCAGTACATTATTGCCGACCAATAATGTTTCAGTTTGCAAGGGAATCGGCAGAAATCATAAGGACCACGGTGAAGGACATTGAAGAACAAATAAGCAAGATTAAGCCTACAAAGCTGCAAATTGGAGAAGTAAGATATATTGAATGCAATTACGAGTTCCACCTGACCATGGTTGACGGAAAAGTCGTAAACGAACTGACAGGAACAATCTCAACATTGTCATGCCCGATTTGCAAAAAGAGTTACAAAATAATTATACCTTCTCTTACGAATTGTGATGAATATTTTACAAAAAATTGAAAAAATAAATTTAGAAAAGAAGTAATTTTTTTTTAATTTGTTGTGTAATAATTTAAAACATAAAACCCTAAAGAAAAAAATAAAAACAATTTAAAAATGTAAAAATAATTTTTTTTAGTTACCATAAAATTGGTTTTTCTACAAATTTTAACTTTGATAACCCCTACAAAACTTAGCACCCTTTCCAAACGCTCATTTCATAGGCTGAACAGTTATCTATCATATGCTGTTTAAACTGTTCAACTATATTGTTCGGTTCAAAAGATATGATTTTTGCAACGAAAAAACTCAAATGGCGCGACTGTGCGACGCACTGTGGTCAATATTTTGAGATAGCGGCCAAAACTCCTTTTGGTTTTTGTTCTCCGATTTTAAAGTTATTAGACTCATATGAAAGTAGACAGTAGTAAACCTCGGGAGCCAAAAAATTAGAACTCTGTTTCAACCGTTTCACTGAGAACAGGGTGGTCCAAAATGGGCTTTTTCAGAATTTAGTAAATTTATGATATTTTTAGTTAATTTTTAAAGTTTAAATGATCATAACTTTTTTGTTTTTCAAGATTTTTGGAAGGAATAAATTCTGTTTTGTAACTTAACTTATTTCCTATTACTGGTAAAAATTGAAGCTCTACTGTTTTCAGAACAATTTAAATTTTTTTTTTTAAAAAAGGTCAAATTTCTCGGAAATTTCCTACTTCATAGAGCACAACTCCTGTGAGTCAAGCTGAGTCAAAATACAAATTTACTGTTTTATAGTCCTAACTCTTCCCTACATTCCTATATATACATGTCCATGCATCGGGACTGCACTTTTTGACCTACAGCAATTTTTCTGACCCAAGGTAAGATATTCGGTACAAATGCACGTCATATTTTTTGAGAAGTTATTTGTATGTGAAAGTGGCTATTATGCATATATTTTGATGAAATTTTGTACAAGAGTTCTTATTGACCCAAAAAATAATTCTGTTGAAATTAGGAGAAGTTGGCCCATATTTGGACCTAGTCCACATAGAAGGGTGTATCAAAATTTTGACAAAAATGACAATAGAACTCTCAAATTATGTGGTATCTGGCAATTCATTTGGAAAAGGTAAAAAAGATTTTATTGCCATCTAATATTACACAACTTAAATACGTGAAAATTGCAAATAAATTTAAAACCAATGGAAATAACTGGTAAAACCAACTACCTGTTATATTATGTTTCAAAGAGGTAAAAAAGATCATGTTGAAACTTCGAGCAATAGTATTATATTAATCCATGCATTCATTTTTTTTTCTTCATTATTGTTTAAACAATGGCTAAATTCAGTTATAGTGTTCTATCTGATATATATTTTGAACGGAAAGATGAAAACGACATTATTTTACATATAATGAATAATCCATTCTTCAAAATATGCGACAAACAAGAAATTAAAATTCATAACTTAAAAATAAAAAACTTTTTAAATACTTTAAGAAAACGGTACAATCAATGTTCCAGAAACAAGAAATTGTTTTACTCACGCAACCAAGAATGGCTAAGAAATAAACTTATTTTTAAAAAGCCATCAGTAACTACCACGGAAACTGGAAAAGGTGGTCGACCAGCAAAGCCAATTGATAATTGTAGTGAAAGATCACGAAGACGCAAGCTTAAACATATCAATGAAGAAGTTTCTTGTAGCATCATAAAGGATTCATTTCTGCATCAAATTCAACCATCGAAAACTAAAAAGGGTAAAATTGCCATCATTGAAAAAATAGTGGAAGCAAGCCCCAGACGCACAAAAAGGATTTTAGAAAGTATGCCGACACCAACTGAAGAAAATAAATTTACTCCAGAAGAAGCATTTGCACTATTTTTGGATTTGAAAATGACTAAAAACCAATATACAGAATTGCGGAAGCGAACCAATGAAAAAAATTGTGGAATTTTTCCATCATATCGAGATATAGTTTCTGCCAAAAAAGATTGCTTACCTTCACCAACTGCTATTAGTGTAACTTCAAGTTCAGCAGAAATAAAATTGCAGGATCTTCTTGAACACAGAGCAGAACGATTATTAAAGACATTTGATGCTGACTATTTAAAGAAGTTTAAAAATTGCAGCATGACTTTAATTTCTAAATGGGGATGTGATGGGTCCTCTGGCCAGAAACAATACAAACAATGTAATGCGGAAAATTCATCAGATGCCAATTTATTCATCATTTCTTTCGTTCCGTTACGTTCAACAAAAACTTATATTGGTTCACAGCCGTCAACTAGTAGAGCTGCAGAGATAGATGCATGGAAGAATGAAATTCCCTCGTCAACAAAATTTTGTAGACCAATAAAGTTTGCTTACAAAACGGAGACTCAAGATGTCATAGATGAAGAAGTTCGAAAAATAAATGATCAAATTAAAGAACTTCAACCAGTAACATTTAAATTTGATGACCAAGACATTGAAGTAAATTTTAAAATGTATCTCACAATGATTGATGGAAAAGTTGCACAAGCTTTAACCAAAACAAAGTCATCGTCAAGCTTCACCATATGCCAAAAAACATCAAGTCAATTGAGCCAACCACCAACACAGGACGATAGTTTTAATGAAGCATATGAATTTGGAATGTCACCTCTTCATGCTAGAATTCGTTTTATGGAGCATATTCTTAAATTGGGATACGATTTGGAATTTGGCACGTTAGGCGAAACAGTGAGAAACAACAAAGAAAATTTGGAAAAAAGAAAGCAAAAAAAAAAGGATATTCAAGAAAAATACCGTAAGATAGGCCTTATAATTGACCAGCCAAAGCAAGGATAAGGAAATTCTAATGATGGAAACACAGCAAGGAGATTTTTTTCCGATCCAGAAACTGCAGCTTCTATAACTGGAGTAGATTATGATTTAATACGACGATTCCAAATCATATTACAAGTTATAGCATGTAGCAAAAAGATAGATGCAAAAAAATTTGGTCAGTATGCTAATGAGACAGCAACCCTTTATAACCAAAAATATTCTTGGAGACATATGCCAACCACAGTTCACAAAATTTTGTTCCATGGGGAACAAATAATTCAGCACAATATGCTTCCAATTGGAGATCTCTCAGAAGAAGCCCAAGAAAAAAGGAACAAAGACTACAGATTCTTTCGCGAGCACAATACAAGAAAAATTTCCAGATATTGTACTAATTAAGATCTTATTAATATTTTGTTGTGCACATCAGACCCATATATGTCCAGTATTCGACAAAAATGGAAATGAACCTCATTAGAGTTAGATGAAGAAGCTAAACAACTACTGCAAAATGAAAATCAAAGCTATTTGGAAGAAATTTTTACTAATATTGTTTAATTAATACTAGTTTAAAGATTATAATTTGTTTCTAATTATACCCTATACCACTATGTGGTTTGGGTATAATGACTTTGTGCTGCTGTTTGTAACAACCAAAAATATTTGACCTAGACCCATCTTTAATTATACCGATCGAATCAGAATCACTTTCTGAGTTGATTTAACAATGTCCGTCCGTCCGTCCGTCCGTCCGTCCGTCTGTGTGTCCATGTAAAGCTTGTAATCAAACTGCAGGTCGCAAATATGAATATATTTTGATGAAATTTGGTATGTAAGCTTTTATCGGCCATGGGATGAACGCTGTTGAAATTGGTGAGAATCGGTCCATGTTCAGACCTAGCCCCCATACAAATTACCCATATGAAATCGACATAAATTGCCATAAGATCCAAATTGTCATATAGATCTTACTCAAATTGGGTTTGTATGCGTTCATTACATCCACTAATGAGTAGTCCAAAAATGATCCCTTTGACCCCATATAGAGCTGCTTCCCGATCTTCACTTAAATCTATTAAAAAGCAAAAATATTGCACTGATTCTTCTCAAATATTGTTTGTACATATTTTTGCAAAATACAAGAGACTTTACCAAACATGATCAGGATCGGTCCATTTTTGGACCTAGTCCCTTTATAGATATAGCATCCGATATGAACTTTTTCATATCTGCAGCCAAAAAAATTAATAAAAATCCCACTCAAATTTGGTTTTTGCTTATTTTCAATGTCCAGTTAGTTGGGCCTAAGAGATAGGGTTTCTAAACGCATGGTATAGGGTATCGTATAGTCGGTCTAGACCGACTATAATTTTCTTACTTGTTTTAGTATAAATTTTTATTAATACATTTAAATAAAATATATGTGCACTTTAAATCAATAGTAAAAGTTTACTTAAAATTTTATCGATGCTGTGTTCTGTATATAATATATCCAAATGGTATTGATATTGTTGGGAATTTCAGTGTTATTTTTCAGTTTAATCCTCACAAGAATTAGCTTTCTTCCAAAAAACCAACCTTTGGCCCCTGTGAATATTGAGACTAAATATATGTCAGTGGCCAAATGTTGGCATTTTCTGACCAAAATTAAGTTTAGGAATAATAAATAAGTATTGGTTGTAAAATGCGATTGAAGAAAATAAGAAATTATAAAAAAATACCTATTTAAAATGTCAAAATATTCAACTTTTACATGGAAACTCAACAAAAAATTAAAATGCATTTTTAACTCCAAATTACTTACGTTCCTATCAGTCGATTTTTGAACACGCAAATTGAAGCTTAAAGTCCCTCCTATCAAATAAAACAAATTGCGTAAAAAAATACCAATCCGGTCAAAAGTTATAGAGTTTTGACCGCTATCTCGCGAAATTGACCACTGTGCGACGTCCAGCTGCATCTCAGTAGGCCAGTAAGCTCCACAGCGGAAAATGTTGAAAAGCTAAACTATGACCTTAATAAAATGCATTCTTGGGCCACTGCAAATGGACTTTGTCTCAACCAGCATTAATCAAAATGTTTGATTATTCATAAAAAAAAACTTTTCAGCCTGTTCTTGAACATGATATACTAATAAACAATCTGAAAATCGAGATTGAAAAAAGGTAAAAAATCTCGCCATAGTGTTCAATAACAACTTGACTTGGTCAAGCCACGTAGATACACTCGTAGTTCAAACGTATATAAAGTTAAGATTGCTTTGGGTAACTCAGTATTTTACGCCGTTATGAGTGAAACATCTTCTTGCAAAGGCATACTTAATTCCTGGTCTACTTTATGGCTGTGAATTTTTTGGCAACTGCGACTACGCCAGCAAGGAAAAATTAAATATTTTGTACAACAATATTGTTAGATATGTTTATGGACTGAAGAAACGTGATAGTGTTTCGACCTCCGCAAAAAGTCTTTATGGAGTTTCATTCGATAACCTTCTTAATATAAGGGTTTTAATGTTTTTGCACAAAATTATTTACACCGAGAAACCCCTATATCTTTATGATCAAATACCGTTTGCTAGATCCAAAAGGGACAAAAAACTTATTATCTCTATGCGTCGATGCCTTGTGTCAGAATGGCATTTTTTCATAAACGCCACACGTCTTTGGAAATGCAATTCCACACAACCAACAACTAGTTTGCAACGCAATACATTTTAAGAAATTTTTGTTTAGTTACTTTGTTTAAATACCTATATATTTAATTTTCATTGCTTTAAATTCATGAATTTTAATAATTTCTTGTATTTATTTAACTTTATTTTATAAGTTATAAATTTTTTATTGTATTTTAATTTTTTGGCAAATTTTTGAACGATGAAAATCCTTTATTTTAATTATAATACATGTCTTGTTGTACAGGAAATTAATAAAGAAATAAATAAATAAATATCTAAACTTTCGTACACGGAAGAAACTAAAAAAATGATTAATCTGTACCAATTTTTAATTAACGTGTTTTTCAACTTCACAGTGCAACATAGAATCCATTTTAAAAAGTTAGCTCAAAATAACGAGATATTTCGATTTTAAATTTGTAGTAGATTTAAGGTGATTTTTGATTTTATTGGAGGGAAAAACCTGAAAAAGCTCTTGTTCAATCAATTTATATATTTTTTTTGACAAAATGTAACCTTTGAAATAATAGACATCTATTTGGAAGCAGATTTAATTTACCTCTTACAATTTGGGGCCATAATAATTATAATAATTTTGGTATTCGGGATTTTGGGATTGGCATCCCTATTAAAAACAGATGCTACAACATATATATCAAAGATCAGTGCTTTTTAACATCGCTTTAACTTGAAATTTAGTGTGATAACTCACTTGATAAGAGAAATCTTTCTAAAAAATATTAGCATTTTATTGACCATTTTGAAAAAATAGAAAAATGAGTGACGAAAAATGCAGACCACATTGCGAAAAATTAAGTATGTTTTGTTTTGTGTGTTGAAAATTTACACCGAAAAAACATCGACGATGACCTCAAATCTTACAATCAGTATTTTTGGTTACCCCCGCTGAAGAAATGCGGAATGTTGATCATGCACCTGAACATACGTGCATCACATGTTTTAATGCATTAAACAAATGGTGGAAATTACGGCGATATTCGCTGCTATTTGGACTTCAGGGGAACATGATCCTGAAAATTGCTACGCTTGCAAGAACGATGTGTATGGTCTCAATCGAAATAGTAAGTTTACTTAGTTAGACTATATATCGAATACACAATAACTTATTCTTATAGAACGATCCTTTTTTATATACAAAGGTGTGCCAAGTGCTCACGTGTCATTTTCACCTACTTACAGTGTAATTTTTATGCACAAAATCATTAACACAAAAAAACCGAGCTATATATTCGAAAAATTCCAATTTGCCAGGTCTGATAGAGGAAGAAAGCTCATAATTCCTATTTAGTATAATTTTTATCGACCTTATCTATAATTATGTTGTTTTTTCTTAGAATTATCTAAGTCAGGCTTTCAAGGTCACAGTAAATGAAAAATAAAAGACTATTTATTCATAATTTTACTCCTCCGACGTTTCGTTGAGATTTTTTCAACTTCCTCAGGGATTTAAATTTTATTGAATCTGGCAACGTTATGGAAAATAAAGAACAATGTTTTTTTTAATTTAATAATTTTTTTTTTAAACTAACACAACATAAAAGAATAATTCCACTTACATATAATCTTTACATTATAATTTTAAATAAATTTGTTTTTAAACAATACAACAAGTACCACATAAAACACAAAAATAAATAAAATAAATAATAAAAATAAAATAAAATATATCACAGATGAACTTTCTTTCTTTTGGTATCACAGTTTGAAATTGACTAAATTAAAGCTAAGTTGTAGTTTGCATTTGCATTGTCTTTATTTTCTTTTTTATTTATGGCAAGATTATTTCTTTCCTGGATTCGTAGGCTCTCCAATGTAAATCTATTGTTTATCTTCCTTTCCCTATCAAGAATTTTTACGTCGGTGAGGTTTGGGGTGTGTTTCATTTCAAAACAATGAACCGCCAAAGCTGTTGTATATTTTTGTTTTTCAATATCTGTTTTGTGTTCATTTATTCTTGTGCCTAAACTTCTTTTTGTTGTCCCTACATAAACTTTGCCGCACGTCTCGTTATCATTGCCCACACATTCGATTTCATATACAACATTGCTCTGTTGTATTTTTTCTATTTTCGTTTTTGTTGTTGTGAATAGTGAGGAGATTGTGTTGTTAGCTTTGTGAGCTACTAAAACTGTTTCATCATCTATCAATTCCTTTATTTGTTTGCTCTCAGTGAGTTTTGGTATGTATGAGAGACTTAAAAATTTGGTGATGCCAGATGTTTTATTCATACGACTTTCCCGACTTTCTTCATTAGTTGCCCGTTTAATTAAATTGGTGATGATTTTTTGTGGATAGTTATTATTAAGTAAAATATCTTTAATTTTAGTTATGTTTTTTTGTAAAAACTTATTGTCACTTATTTTTACAACTTTTTTGATTAGGTTGATGGCCGTATTTGTTTTTTGTCCCATTGGCTGAGTGGAGTGGTAGTTTATAAGTCGTCCCGATGCGATGTTTTTTGTATACCAATCTGTAATTATGCCGTTGTGTTCCCTATAAATTCTCATATCAAGATATGGTATCGATCCGTTTTGTTCTTTTTCGATGGTAAATTTAAGTTTGTTGTGGTATTTATTAAACGTTTCCAAAATAATTTTTTCATCACTCTTTTTAATGATGGCAAAAAGATCATCTACATATTTTGTTATTAGTTTTATATGTACATTTTTCTCCCGTAGTTCTTCCGTGGTTCTTTCTAATAATGTATCCAATACAATGTCCGCTATTGTCCTATTCATAGGACACTTGTCTCAGAACAGCAATTCTTCGCCTTTGTTATGCACTTCCACAAATTTATCAACTAACGCAATTTATTAACTTATTTATTAACTAACGCAAGACTCTTTAAAGAAACAAATTTCGTATAGTAAAAGCTTATTAATTATGTAATTAATTTTATTTGTATCAGCACATCGTACCTTTATAATTTACTAGAGTACCCTGTCGTGCTGCGCTTCGACTTTTCGAGACTAAAACATTTTAATTAATTTATTTTACATATTTTTTTATTTTTTTATTTTAATGCTTTCTGATATTTTTTTGTTTTTTCATTCGATGTACAAATTTTCAAATTTTTCGGCGTTGCTACTCTGCCCGTAGGTACAATATTGATTTTTAAAATTAAATACGGTAACACTTAACGATGGCCTTGAATTAAGAATATCATTTGGCAATTTTGTTATTTAAGCGATTTTTGATTTTGGCGATTTTTATTTCTTCGATTTTTAGTATTGAAAATTTTTGTTTTTGGCGATTATTTTTTTTCACTATTTTCGTTTTTGGTGATATCTAAATTTGGTGATTGTGCCCATGACCACTCACATTGGTAATTAACACACTTTTTTGTATAGGAGGTGCCACGCCGACTAATCCTATACTACCCAGTTTTTCAGACTACTCACATTATTATCTGATGGACTCTTGCAGAGTGTTGAAACTTTACCTTTTATAGTACACCAGATATATGATATTGAATCTTTACTTTGTGTGTGCGGTACTACGCCCAATGCTCCGATCGCGCCCGTATTTGATCCCATGTCTGTAGTAGGATTCTGTGAAAATTTCAGGAAGATCAGATGAGCAGTTACGGAGTTTACCTCCTACAAACAAATTAACAAACAAACACACATTACCTCTTTACTATATTAGAATAGATTAGTCCTGCACTGTAATTATAAGAATACTTTTTCTTGTTGTACAGGAATGCACAATAAATAAATAAAAAATTAAATAATTTTCAAACAGTTAATTTGTAAAACTAAATATATTTCCTTAAGCATCAATCTGTAAATCCAATACACCTTAAAACTTAATTATTAAATCAGCTACACGTCACGATTAATTTGATAGTTTTGCTTTTCAAAAACTTTTGTCGTCCTTTTCGGCAGATTTAACCATAAAACTGCTTTTCAAAGTTTAATTGAGTTTTTAGAAGTAAAAATTATATCAGAGATTAAGCTAGAGGTACTGTTTGAAAGTTTTGAGGGAAAAAATGTTGTCTTCTAATTCAAAAAAAAGTTTAATTAAGATGTAATTAATTCAAACTCGAAGTTTGTTTGGAAGCTAATAGCTCATGTCACTAAAGTAAACATGACCTGGCGAGTATTTACAATTTATAACTATTAAATTTATTTGAAAAACAATTAAAATTAAATTTTAATCAATTCTATTCATTTTCATTTAACAAAAAAAAAAAAAAAAAAAAATATATAATCGAATAATTTATATATCCTATGTAGACAGCCAGGTATCATATTTTTATAATTTTTTTTATAAAAAACTTTAGTTTATGTTAACGAAACTAAGTAAATGAACACTGCAATATTAACAATACTTTCAGAATAACCCTCGTTAAAAGTCAGAAAGTAAAATCATTGGTAAATTGTAGCCAAGTTATTTGGTTTCGTAATTATGATGTAAAACTCAACAAATATACGAACATAGATAAATTAAAAATTTCTAGTGAAATTATTCTTTGGAGAATGTTTTTATAAAACTTTTTAAATGCAGACCATTTTCCAACAAAGTTTTTTATTTTTATCCCAACAAACATTGCCTTTAAGAATTTATAACAAACTTCTTCATTTCTCATTGACATTAAGAAATTTCTTAGTAACGCACTTAGTTAACTAACTGCATCGCTATAGTTTCCCATTGTGTTTTAGGAATTTAAAAACTTTATAGAGGTACTATCACACGATGTGTTTCTTTACATATGTAGTGCAAAATTTGTACACATCGTATGATACATATGAAACATTGTTTATGGACAATATATGAGGAAAGTCACATGTACATTTTTCAATTTGAACAGGTTCTATTTTGGCATGACAATCATATGAAAATACAACACTGCTTGTGGCGAAAGAAAAACAGAGTAAATTGAAAAGGTTAATACGAAAAGAAGAATTAATTGTTTAGCATTAATAAATAATTAAAATATATATAAAATATATTACTTTAGTTTTAACAATAATTTTTTCTAAATTCACAAATTAAATCAGCTGTTGTTTACATTTAGAGGTAATGTCAGACGGAACTATATGCAAGTGTGATAGCAAAAATTATGAATCGTATGTAAAAAGATAATTTTGACAGACATACGGAATTACATATGGATAAAAAAGTGACAGTAAATATGTAAAAAACACATCGTGTGATATCACCTTAATCGAGTAACAGAAATAATACTTTGGTATTGTGGATGAAGATCTGGTTGAGTAAATAACAAACCCATGAGTTATGTTACTCCAAATTAAAAAAAATTAAACTTTCTCCCTCACTTAATAATTATTAACAACTTCGGGTTTTAACCGATTTTTATTTTTTGAAAAAGTTTGAATATTTTTGAAACTTCATGAAATGCTGTCATTTTACTCAAATCGGTAACAAGAGGTACATAAAAACATGCCAACCATTTCATAATGAAAGATGCTATGATTGGGTTAGATGCAGGGTTGCGGAGCCTATGAACAAAGCTACCGAGTCCGACTCCAACTCTTCAATATAACAGGTTTTGTACAATTTATGTTATAGATTGACTACACCTTTTCCAATTTATTTCAGAAAATATCAATTGAATATATACAGGAAGTATAAATTGTATTTCAGAAAATATCACATGAATTTCAGAAAGTATCAGTACTATCAAACGTGTCTCAGCTGATCCATACGTGTTTACTTTTGCACGCTCTCGCGTTTTTATTGTTACTAGTATAGACCATTACTCACGGTGATCTTGAAGAGGGGGAATGTGGACCTAAAATGGATCCAAAATCGGCTAATGCAGAAACTTTCTATATTGTTTCTAGATTAAAAAAATAAAAAATTAAAAAGTATCCTAGCTGCTCGTCTTTGCTAGTTATACACATTTTTGTGTTCAAGGTATGCACTTGCATGAAAAGCAGAATCAAATATTCAAGTACACATATTCAATCGGTTCATTCTTCTTAATTTGACTAAATTTGTCCAAAATATATAAGAATTATTGTTAAAATTATCATTTTTTTTTCTAAATTTATGGTTATTTAGATCCACGGCTCTCTGAATAATGCCTCCATGAAACGCTCCATAAAGTTTTTATAATTTTTTTTTAATTAGTTACTTTCTCACCGCTAGGTGTTGCATATAAAGCCATAACAGAAAATTACATCTTTAAGTTACATATACAACCGAAGATCAACGAAAAATCACTTAATTATTTTTTGCTGAGATCTTCAAGTTGAAGCTACTCCGTTAAAAATTATTATTATTATTTAGAGCAAAAATGTGTAGTCCGTGTGGTAGAAAAATCACGTTTGGTAAAATTAAGCCAGCAAAAAACTTTTAATAACTGAGCTTATTGAAAATCTTATGAAAGAGTTTGTATCAAAGGATTTTGAGTTAACAGATGAAAACTATCCTTCGAGCATATGCAGATCTTGTTATTTAACTTTAATTGATTTTGAAAAGGAAATTTATAATAGGCAGCTTCTAGGTATACCTGATTATAACCAATTATTAGTAGGAAAAACCACTCGATAAAATAAAGGATTCTGTACTTGTTATATATGTGAGACAGCGAGATTTACAGGACACATTAAAACTAAGAAAGGCAGAGTAAATTTAGAGAGTTAAACAAGGAAATAGATATTTCCGCTGAATTTCTTGAATCACAAACAGCGACACAAAACGATTCCGTAGAATCCATTAAGCTATGTACTAAAAGTTTCCAAAAAAGCGGTAAGGGTATTAATCATTTATGTACAAATTTTAAAGATAACGTGATGAAAATTGTCGAAAAATTTCCTGATCAAATGCAACAGCAAATTGCGACACGCGTAATAAAAAATAAATTTCAAGCTGATTCTGATTTAAGCGGAACAATTGAAAACATTGAATGATGTTACCTACTGGCAGACGAAATACAAGAATTACAGTAAATAAAATTGAAGATGATAAAGTTGCATTTGATCAAGAAGGTTTAGATAATTTTCGAATTAAGGTAGGAGCTCCAATAAATATAATGAAAAAATTTACTCAGTAATGCAAATTACTCTAAGCATATGTCATAAAAACCAAATACTTTTAAAGATTTGTATAAAACAGGTGCATACGAATTTGATTGTGAAAATGCAGAAGATAAACAATTCTGATGCCGAAAAACTTCTTGAGAATATTATTGAGCATGGCTGATGGCTAAGTTTAACAATATTGCCCGAAAATTATTCACCCGAAACAATTGATGAAAACACCTTTGTGCAGGAAGATCATGTACAAAGTTCTGAGTATTTTAATGAATAAAAAAAAAAAAAAAAACTGTATTCTGAAGGTGGAAGTCTAAGTAAGAGAGCTAAGATGTCTAGTGTTAATATTGTTATGTATAGTTCCTCGAATAAAAGAAATACATGCAAATATTAAACTTCTATTTGAGTTAACTAAAATTAATCGAATTCTGTTTAAATTTGGTGCAGATTTCAAAATTTTGTTAATTGTAAATGGGCAACAAAATGCAGCAACAATGTTTCCTTGTCCTTATTGCTTTGTTTCCTTAAACGATTTAAGAGGTGCATCTAAAAACTCAGAAGCGGGAAGTTGTAAAAAATTTAGAACTTACGGAGACTTAAGACCAGATTATGAAAAATACTATAGTAAAGGGTAAGATAAAAATACAGTAAAGAGTATCATAGCGCCATTAATCCTCCTCGTTTTGATGAAAGAAATGATATCAATGTTCTTCAAAAATGCGTCATACCTGAACTGTATATTTTAAAAGGCTTCGCAACCCATTTGTTTTTTAAAGGTTTAGTTCCCCATTAAGGCGAAGAAAAAGCTTTGAAAAGCATTGATAAACTTTCAGAAACATTAAATGCAAAAATATTCAAAATTCAAAAATAACGATTGTTTGTTTGGACAGAGTTGTATCTTCTGAAATTAATACAAAGTAAAGCTGTATGGTACGAAAACTGAATCTAACCACACTGCTCGTAGGCCTGACTTTAGGTGAGTGTGTTAAAGCGCTGACCAAAAAGTGCAAGTACGAGTGTATGTGAAGGTTCATGGTTCAAACCTCACGGCCGCCCTAGGTAGGAAAAATTTTAATATAGAAACAATCTATTCAATTAAAAAACATAACAATTATCACAATGTTCAATAAATCGCTGATGAAGGCTGAAATGCCAGAAACCGGTTCGATTAAGAATACAGTGCAGTTATGAATTTTTGAAATATATGCTTTCTTCTTCTTTACCATGCACCATTTAAACAAAATTAAAAATTGCATATTAATTACAGTAGTAATTGCAATATGTCTGAAAAATGACGATAAATCTAACAAACATTAAAGCTTCATGTTATTCTTTCACACTTAAAAGAAGGTTTACTGTTCATCGACGGTAATCGAGACTTTTAATACTTTTAATACTTTTGGAAACGTTACAAACTCAGTTAATTTATTAAAAGCAGTAACTGAATATACATTCCTTCATCTTTACTTTCACATTTTTTTAAAAATATATTTATTATCTAAATTGAAATTAATTTTTATTTTTATTTTTATGCATAACCACTACGTCCTCGTCGTTGGTCCTGGGTCAAGATAAAAGTGGTTTTTGTAAACATGATTATATATATATTTTGAACATATTTTGTCAGATTAAGAAGAATGAACCGATTGAATATGTGTACTTGAAAATTCGATTCTGCTTTTCATGCAAATGCATACTTTGAACACAAATATGTGCACAACTAGCGAAGACGAACAGCTAGGATTTTCATTTTTACACATAAACAATATAGAAACTTTCTGCATTAACCGATTTTGGATCCATTTTAGGTCCATATTCCCCCTCTTCAAGACCACCGTGTACTCGAAATTAGAGTGCAAATTCTAGGAAATATTATTTTCTCATTCAATTTTTCTCTTCCAATATTTTTTAATCTATGTATATATATATACAAAATTTATGAATATTTAAAAGAGCCTAAAGGTATGCTAATCAATTTTAGCAATTCACGATTCAACGCAGAGCATCTGATATATAATCTAAGTCATTTGCATTAACAGGGTGTAACGAATTATTATAAATATTTTATTTTAGTTAATTTAATATATTTTTGAGACAGATTAAACATAAATGTTATCATTCTCAGCTTTTCCTCCATATGAAGTATAACTATACCAATTTTCACATTTCTCCGTAACCGCATATTGCTTAAAAAGGGAACTAAAAATTTACCTTCACGTATTACTATATAGAGATTTTATATTAAATATATCAATTTATTAAATTATAAAACTTGCCACGAATGGTAAATGGAAAAAATCTTGGAGAAATAATCCCACATTTAAAGAGCCCAGAACTCCTGGCTCTAAATCTAAACAGATCTCAATTTTTGTTAAATGAAGCTGTCGATTCAACACGTTATGGGGAACGTGAAATTGTAACTTCTTATGCTAAAGTTCTATCAATAATTGTTGATCTTGCTTACAATTTTGCACTGGTTATGTGAAACAAAAAAATAAAATAGAGGAACCAACTGCGTTATATGAAGAAAAAATTTAAACTAGTGCTGTTTGGCGTTGCATATCCAAAAACCCAAACTGTTTTTGATGAATTTAAAAACACACATAACATTATACTATTAAGTCTTAAAGAAATAAAAACAAAGAGGTCAAGTATTGATGATGCGCTTTATATTATTGCATTTATTGGTGAAGGTGAACAAATAACAAAACTTGAAATTATGAAAATAAGATACTTCTTTGATATTGCTATTAAAGGGAGGAATTCGGAGGAATCAGCAATTACATTCGAACTATTATGTTGATTTTCCCTATAACTACACCATATTATGACAAAACTTAACTCCAACTCAGCCATCCATATCATTTTTATATTTCATAACACTTCATACATTTCCTAATGAACTGAACCCTGATCACGTCGCAATGATATGTAACATTTATGGAAGAGTTCATTGAACTCATTGACCTAGAACCATCTTTTGTTATACTGATCGACGCTAAGTCATTTTCTGAAACGAGTTTGCCATGTTCAACCGTCAGTCTGTGTGTCCATTTAAATTTTCTAATCAAACTACAGGTCGATGAATATTGGTGTATAGGCATAGCGCAAGGGAAATTTGTAAAAATTAATTCAGACCTAATGCCCATCCGCAATGAGATACCTAAATTACCCTTAAATCCCCAATATCGTAAAGGTCTTAGTCATACCAACGAAAAGTCGGAGTTAAACAATGAAGTAAATCTTTTATTTCTATAAGTACTTGAACTCGTAACTCACAAAAGAAACAAATTAAAATTTGAAATAGAAAATGGTCGATAAATATACAACGAAATTAAAAAAAAATATGTATATAAGTTTTTGGAAAAATTCAGTCACTTTACCAAATATTGTTGCTATAACAAAATAGCAACGGATATGAACTTTCTTATAGTGTCAAACAATAAATTTTTGTCAGCGACTTTAATTTTCTAACTTCTTTTTTATTTTTTTTCCATGAAACATTTAATATAAATAGCGGTAATGTTTATGGTTATGGAAATCTGTTAAAAAAATATTTAAAAAAAATTCCATAATTATTTTAATGGTAATTTGGAGAAAGGTTTATCTAAATAAAGAAAATTAATAAAATATTTATGACAAGTAGGAAAATTATAGTCGGTCTATACCGACTATACAATACCCTATACCATGGCTAAGAGACCCTATCTCTCTGGTCCATCTAATTGGATATAGAAAATAAGCATAAACTAAATTTGAGTGGCATTGTTATTAATTTTTTGGCTGCAGATATGAAAAAGTTCATATCGGGTGCTATATTTTTATGAAATCGACATAAATTGACATAAGATCCAAATTGTCACATCCGTTAGTGAGTAAGCCAAAAATAATACTTATAGGACAATTCTTAGCATAGGCCTCAAATAGAGCAGCTTCCGGATCTCCACTTAAATCTATCAAAATCACAAACATTGCATAGATTTTTCTCAAATTTGGTTTGTTTATATTTTTACAAAATACAAGAGAGAGGATCGGTCCATTTTTGGAGCTAGTCCCCATATATATATAGCATCCGATATGCAGCCAAAAAAATTATTAAAAATCCCACTCAAATTTAGTTTATGCTTATTGTCTATATGCAGTTAGTTGGGCCTAAGAGATAGGGTCTCTAAACGCATGCTATAGGGTATAGGTATCTTAATTGTTTTTTTTTTAAAATTTAAGAACAGGTTCTATACATCTTTATACCACTATGTAGTCAGGGTGTAATGACTTTTTGCTGATGTTTGTAATTATCAAAAATGTTTGGCCTAGACCCATCTTCTATTATACTGATCGAAGTAGAATCATTTTATGAGTCAATTCGGTAATGTCCGTCTGTCCGTCCGTCTGAGTGTCCGTCCATTTGTGTGTCCATGTAAACTTTTTACAAAATTATATGTCGCCAATATGAATGTATTTTGATGATATTTAGCTTATAAGCTTTTCTCAGTCATAGGGCGAATATTATTGAAACTGGTAAATGTTCAAACTTAGTCGTCATACAAATAACCCTTCCTAGATCAACCTAAATTGCCATAAGACAGAAATTGTCGTAGATATCTTGGTCAACATTAGTTTGTTTGTGTTTATTACAGTTCTTATTCATTAATCAACAAAAAAGTCATAGCCAAGTCCTAGTCAAAAAACAAAACTTTTGTCATATTTGGTTTGTATATGTTTTTACAAAATATAAGTGACTTTATCGAATACGGTCAGGATCGGTTAATTTTTTGAACCGATATGAAGTTTTTCATATCTGCAGCCAAAAAAAAAAAAAAAAAATAATAACAGTGCCACTCAATTTTGATTTATGTTTATTTTCTATATCCAATTATTTCGCTCTTGGTTTCATCTCTAAAGGCATGGTATAGAATATCGTATAGACTGACATTTTTCTTACCTGTATTTTAAATTTTCGCTCAATAATTAGCAGTTCACTAGTACCACGTTCACTTTTATCAGAACTACGTCTTATAAAGATGTTGGAAAATTAAAGATGCTTCCTGACTGGAAGACCTAAAGCAATATTTGCACTGTGTAGCACAACTTGTTATCCATCACATATTTTAACGAAGAGGAAGCGGAGAACTAATTCCCGAAAAGTTAGCACAACCTGCATTTGATCACTTTTTCATCTTTCCAGCAGTGGATCACAGTTTCAGTTTTAAATTTATTCCGAACATTTTAAGAGATATTCTCAACCCCCCCATCCCTTGTTTTTATCTACTGCTATATATTCTCCACCCATTTGACTGTCTTATAAATGACAGCTTTTTAAATCCCATGTTCTGGCAACAACTAAAAATTTAACGTGTTGTTTTGGACGGAATTTTTTCACTTAATCTACAAACTATTTTTCGATGCTCAGTTATACTTGCAGAAGAAAATATCTTATAGTGCTTTTACAATTTGCCATATTTTACTACCCATACTTAATTTTATTTTGCAATTTGAATTCTTATAATTAGCTCTTGGTTTTCGTTATCAGTTCTAATTAACCGGTTAGTAATTTATATTTTCTTAATTCGATATGGAGAAAATTTGAAGGGAGAGGTAGCTATTTGCAAATATTTACAGTTTATTAAAACAACTTTTCCATATGAAACTAAAGTGTTATTCATTTAAACATTTAAATAAAATATATTTTTTATAACATTAAACCATTTTTTGCTGGGTTGTCTCTGTGAAGTTTTTTGGCGACGCGAGAATTTACAGTTAAAGAGCCTCATCCACCAACTTGTGGTCATGTAGACTTACATAGTTATGGGTAGAGGCAGTGGTCGGAACTACAATCACGCACCCGCCACTGCCGCTAGTTGTTGATAAAGCTGTTAAACATGTTCTTGCTGTGGATGTAGGTATGGGTAATGTTATAGATGATGATGTTGTTAATGCAGGTGGGGTAGTTGTTGTTGAGGTATTGTTGATAATTGTTTTGCCATTCTTGTGATAAATACTTTTTTCTAAGTTTGTTTGTAATGCTGTTGATGCTGTGTTTGTACTATTAGTAGTAGTAGTGGTAGTTGTTGTTGTTGTTTTTGTTGTTGAATAAACTAATGCTGTCGTTGTATTTTTAATTATATGATCATGTGTATTTGGTAAATATGTTGTCGTCATTGGCCTTGTAACGTTTACAATATTAGTATTCTCAAGGTTTTGTTGTTGTCGTTGTTGTTGTTGCCCATCTATATCACCAACACTAACACTAACATCTGTTGTCACCTCCATTAAAGAGCAGTCAATTGCATTTCGATTGGCAGGTTGCATTGTTAACGACGTTCTTTGAGTTTCTTCCATTAATGGTTGGGTTATGCGTGAATTCGCTTCTAATGTTTTTCGACGTAACAAGTGCACCTTTTTTAAACTATTTAAAAACCCAACAGGTCGATGATGTGATGTTTGTTGTTGCTGTACACTGCTATGTGATCGTTGACGTTGCTTCTGACGTGCTGATGTTGAGGAGGTAACTGCACTTGATGCTCTACGCGTTACCACTGACGACAACTCTTTTAGTCATACCTTTTCTTCACCGGGCATGGCAGGTCCACAGCGCACGAACTATAATCAAAAGAACTGAGATTTTGTGATATGATACTATTAACAGGATAAAAAGCTGTAAAAAATATTTTTGATTGGTTTTGACGGCCAAATTGGGAATGAAAATGAAAGTGAAGAGCTAAAAAAGCAAAATTAAAGCATTTTTTTATAAAACAAATATACAGAATATTATATTTTTCAACATCTTAATTTTAAAAAATGAATGAGATCTAAACTAAACTCTATGGTTATCACTTCAGTTGAGTTTTTGGCATTTCAGGTAAACCTAGTTTGCTTAATCTCAGGTTTTTAAGCCTTTCATCAAATATTTTAAGGCTATTTCGATTGAACTCATAAACTCAGTTTAGTAAAAGTGACGAATTTTGGCGCTTTAGTCAAGTGAGGGGGAAACTAAAACGGTTTTATTTTCTTTCTAAACTTTAATCTTTTGACATATGAAGAGCTTTCATTAAAAGTTTGTATTATTTAAAAAAAAAAAACGAAATCCTACAAAATGGCATAAAAACCTTTTTTTGAAAGATGAAGAAATAAGAAATCCACTGCCTTTTTAATTCGCAGTGAATTTTTGTGCAGTGACTTAAAATTAACTTAAATATTACTAAAATAAATGGAGTTTTTTAGATATGACATACATACATCGCTATATGTTGGAAAAAAAGTAGTCTTTTAAAAATAGCAAGTTTTGGAAATAGAAATGTATTTTTTTGTTTTGTTATAGGTACTTAAAATATTCCCGTTTCTGGAATAAGTAAATTTTTTTCAAAATTATATTTTAATATAAATAATCTAACCCATAAAAACAAAGTTTTTATTAAAACTCTTTCTTTCCTTATGCATATGAATTTTGAATATCTCCGTGACTGTCTTAAAATTAATATTTGGCCACAACAAGCCTATGGACAAAGTTTCAGATGGATCGGATGAAGGGAAGTGGGATTTTAAGCTCTCCGTGACTGTGCGTGAATATGTCAAAGTTAATCGTTTTTCACAGCAAGTCTATCGACCAAGTTTAAGATCGATCGGATAAGGGAAAATGGGTTTTAAATCACTCCGTGACTGTGCGTGACTCCACGTGACTATGTCGAAGGTGATATTTCTTTACAGCAAGTATATCGACCAAGTTTCAGATCGGTTGGTTGAGGGTAAATGGCATTTAGATCACTCCGTGACTGTGCGTGACCATGCGTGACTTCGCGTGACTAAGTCAAAGTTAATATTTTTTTACAGCAAGGGTATGGACCAAGTTTGAAATCGATCGGATGAGGGGAAATGACATTTAGATCACGCCGTGACTGTGCGTGACCATGCGTGACTGCGCGTGACTAAGTCAAAGTTAATCTTTTTTTTACAGCAAAGGTATGGACCAAGTTTGAAATCGATCGGATGAGGGGAAATGTCATTTAGATCACTCCGTGACTGTGCGTGACCACGCGTGACTGTGCGTGACTACCCTAAATCTGTAGTCACGACAAGACTATGTGCAAAGTTTCAGATCAATTGGATATGGGGAAATGAGTTCCACCCATGGCAGACAGACAGACAGACAGAGAGTATGAGTTAAAAGAAAGAGTTTAAAAATAGTTTTATTTTGAGAAAAAGTGACTTTTATTAAATCAGCACCTTTTCTGAAAAAGTACCTTCTCTTAAAATTACCCTTTCTTAAAAGACTACATTTTTAAAAACTAACCTTTTCTTAAAAAGTGCAATTTCTTAAAAAAGTTTATATTCTTAAACAGTGTAATTTTTCTCAGGGAAGTTCTCTTCTTAAAAAATATCTTCTCTTGAAAAAGTACCTCTTCATAAAAATGCGACTTTTCTTAAATTTTCTTACAAAACAATTTTTTTAACCAACTTTTTTTAAATACATTTTCTTAAAAACTTAGGCATTCGAAATAAATAAATTTTCTTAAATATTTAATTCCTCGTAAATAAGTAACTTTTCATTTTCTAAAAGAATTATATTTCCTTCAAAAAGTATTGTTCATAAACGTATTTTAAACGTTAAAAACATAAGATTTTCTTAAAAAAAGTACATTTTCTTGAAAAACAAATTCCTGAAAAGGTACCATTTAAAAAAGTTTAAAAAAGTTTCCTTTGTTAAAAAAGTTCATTGCCTTAAAGAAGTACTTTTCTTAACAATACCTTTTGTTTTAAAAGTAATGTATCTTCAAAAACATGTTTTCTTAAAAAACTTACTTTTATTATAAAGTGCCTTTTCCTAAAAAGTACCTTTTCTTAAAAAAGTACTCTTTTTTACCCTTTCTTAAAAGAGTTTATGTTCTTAAACATGTAATTTTTCTCAGGGAAGTTCTCTTCATAAAAAATATCTTCTCTTGAAAAGTACCTCTTCTTAAAAATGAAACTTTTCTGAAATTTTCTTGCAAAAAAATTTTTCTAACTAACTTTTCTTAAGTACATTTTCTTAAAAACTTAGGCTTTCTAAATAAATAAATTTTCTTAACTATTTAATTTCTCGTAAATAAGTAACTTCTTCAAAAATGTCAAAAACGTAAGGTTTGGTAAAAAAAGTACCCTTTCTTGAAAAAGTACATTTTCTTAAAACACAGATTCTTGAAAAGCTACCATTTTTTAAAAAAGTTTCCTTTTTTCAAAAAGTTCATTTTCTTAAAGAACTACGTTTAGCAAGGTGTCATCTATTCAATTTTTCAAAATCGTCTGATAAATTTAAAATAATATTTATTTTAAAGAGAAATCTTCAGGCTTCAAGTTGAAAAACAAATTTTTTTAGTTTTTCATATGTGTAAATATGTAGCTTTCTCAGAAAAATCGATTTTAATTATGTTTCGTTTTCATACAAAGCAATTAATTAACGGGGATTATGTTGATGTCTTTTCATGTGATTGATAAGTCTCTAAGAAAATATATATAAATATGATATATATGATAAGGTTTTTGGTACGTATAGCATAAAACCCGTAGGAATTCGGAAACCCTCATTTTGGAAATCGTTTGCCACACCCTAAAACAAACCCGATTTATTTTGGAAAGACCTTCAAATTGCCTAACAAAATTCACTTGCCCCAACCAAAAAGGACCAATATCATGGAAAATATGATGGAAAAAAGAAATTCCCCATACAAAAAAATGCTCTTTTTTGGCATTTTCAGAGCAGATGCCTCCACACTTTGTTTTCGATATCACTCATACTGTTAATTTTAAGCAAATTTTGGTGGAACTGAAGTAAAAGTTCATACATTCTTGCATTGTAATAAGAAAGAAATATTGAGTATACTTATAGGGTAAAAGTTTGTCATATGAAAAATTTATTTCAAAACAAAAGTTTATACAAAATGTATGCCCTAACGAAATAATTTCCCCAAAAAAAGACAGCACGAAATGCCACGCATGCAAAGATATTAAAGCTCGTTCATTCATTCATTCATGGTTGGTAGGTGTATGTAAGGTAGATGCAATCTAATTAATAAATCCATTTTGCAAAAGGCTCGTATAAAAGAAGTAAATGATCGAGTGAAATTTGTGAAGAACTGTTTTTATGACAACTCAAAATGGATTGCTAAAGATAGGCTGAAACGCTTAGAAAACTTAAGAATAGAGTTTGCTAAAAAAAAAAAACGGAAGCGAAATTGCAATGTAGTAGGCTGCTGAGTCAAAAATCTGTACTAGATTATTTAGATCTAGATCAGAAATTCTGTGAGGTAGATATTAAAGGTGACCGCTTCAAAATAATGAAGTAACAAATAGAAATTAAAAAAAAATCCAGTCTTGCTTTTATATATCCAAAAGAATGGATTGGAAAGCAAATATCTGAAGAAAGTGAGCTTAGGTTTAAACTACAAAACCTACATGGAAATCTTTGTATCTAATGTGAACATTTTTAATCACCTAAATATTTTGATCTGAAACAATATTTTTTTTTCCTAAGCATATGATGTTATTGATTATTATGTAGGAGTTTGTATGAAAATTCATTTCGGGTTGTATGGAGGGTGGGTTGTGGGCGTGGTCGATTTCGATGAAAACTTCAGGATGTCTTCATTTCGTTAATTTTAAGCTCTATGCGAAATTTCAAGACATTCTGGAAAAGGAAAAATTTGTATAAAAAAATTGATTTGTATAAAAATTGATTTCGGATTATATGGGGGTGGGTAGTGGGCGTGGCCGATTTTTATGAAACTTCATATTTTCCTTAATTTCATTGAGATAAGGCTCGCTGCCAAGTCTCATCACTCTACGAACACTCCTTATAGTTTTTAGACTCAAGTGTACCTATTATGCGATCCCACTGTGTCATGGGAGGAAATTGGAAACGCCCATTTCTGGAGTTTTATTAAACTTTTTGACACCTTGCTAAATACGTTTTGTTGAAAAAGTACAGTTTCTTCAAAAACACGTTTTCTTAAAAAATTAACTTTTATTAAAAAAGTACCCTTTTTTACAAGTGCCTTTTTTTAAAAAAGTACCCTTTTTTTAAAAAGTGCCTTTTCTTAAATAAGTAAATTTGCTTAAAATAGTACATTTTCTAAAAAAAACTATACTTCCTTACAAAAGTGTCTTTTCTTAAAAAAATACCTTTTCATAAAAAAGTACCTTTTTAAAAAAGCACATTTAAGATAATATTCATTTCAGAACTATTTTTAATTACATTTTCTTTCTCTTAAAAAAGAACTTTTTAAAAGAAGTCTAATATGACATATTATTGGGAAAAGTACATTTACTTAAAAAAGTTATTTTTCTTAAAAATACGTTTGTTGGAGAAAAATATTTAATCTAAAAATTTACATTACTCAAAAAAAAAAAAAAAAAAAATAGCTATAAAAAGTACATTCTCTTGAATAGGTAAATTTTCTTAATAAAGTAAATTTTCTTAAAAAAGTAAATATTCTGAAAATGGTTATTTTTCTGAAAACATTAACCTTTTTTAAAAAAGGACTTACCTTTAGTTAAAAAAAGTATTTTTGCTTTTTAGAAAAGTACATATTCCTGCAAATTCCTTAGAAAAATACTATTTTAAAAAGATTACATTCTCTCAAAAAACTAAATTTTCCAAGGATCCAAAATAACTATTATAAAATTTTCAGATCCGAAAAAAAGTGTGCATTTTTATTAATTATAAATAAAAATTAAATCCTAATTATTATGGACAAGTTAGAAAATAATAATTGGAGCATAACTATTATTATCCAATTAATATATTTGTTAATGTTATATAATAGTTATGAATAACTCTTATTATTAGCAAATTCCAGCGCTCGAAATTCGGGTGCAATTTCTAGGCATTATTATTTCTCAACTTAGCCAATTCACAAACCAACACTTTTTTGGTTTATTATTATTGTGAATGAAGATAACAAGCTCATTAGCAAACACATTGACAAATGTAATAAACACACACACACAGCATACGTATAAATTTATGTTGTATTAGTAGCAACTTTAAATGCAATTTACTCAAAATCAAGGAAAAAATTAAAAAATCTCAAAATCAAGGAAAAAATTAAAAAATCTGGTGAACTGCTTAAAAGAAATACTTTTCAAATAATATGCATTTGGTGCAAATCGGGATAAAACGGTAGAACCAAACAGCGGTAAAGAGAAATCACCTAGCCTGTTAATATTGTAGATTTAATACATTTTTTAAAAATTGGATTTTAATAGTTAAATCAATTTTTCGAGAATAACCATTATGAAAATTTTTTTGCAATCAATTTTTTGATAAAAATTACTATTTGGCGTTATTATTTTATTGTTGTTTTTGGTTCACACAAAAATTAGAAATACGTCACAAAAGTATCAAAAGTTAAACTAATATTAGAGATTAATATTCAACTCTTTCTTTTAACTCATGCTCTCTGTCTGTCTGTCTGTCCGTCTGTCTGTCTGCCATGGGTGGACTCCATTCCCCCTTATGCAATTGATCTGAAACTTGGCCCATAGTTTTATCGTGACTACAGATTAATTTCGGGGTAGTTACGCACGATCACGCATGGTCACGCACAGTCACGGAGTGATCTAAATGTCACTTACCCTCATCCGACCGATCTGAAACTCGGTCGATATATTTGCTGTAAAGAAAGATCAACTTCGACATAGTCACGCGCAGTCACGCATAGTCACGCACAGTCACGGAGTGATTTAAAACCCATTTTTCCTTATCCGATCGATCTAAAACTTGGTCAATAGACTTGCTGTGAAAAAAGTTTAAATTTGACATAGTCATGCATAGTCACGCACAGTCACGGACAGATTAAAACCTCACTTATCTTCATCTGATCGATCTGAAACTTTGTCCATCGGATTGTTGTGGCCAAAGATTAATTTTAAGATAGTCACACGCAGACACGCATATTCACGGTTATATTAAAAACTCATATTCATAAGGAAAGAAAGAGTTTTGGTAAAAGCTTTGTTTTTATTTAATTTTTTTACAACATAACATAATGAAAACCAGTGTGTCATGTAATGTGTAATGAAAAGTGTAAAAAACCGTAATTTTAAATTTTAAAGTCTTCACTGTCGCAGAGCTGGCTGGCATGCTAACAAGTTGGTATTTAAATAACAAATATTCTCAAAATAGAAGTATCAAATATTGTGTGTAGTTTTTGAAAATATGTAGTTTTTAAAATATGCCTGCAATTGTTCGCGCTGTTCCGGCGACTCTAGTAACCGTTGAAAGAGCGTTTTCAGATTTGCGTCAAATTTTAGATGACCAGAGATGCAATTTAGGTGACGATAAATTAGCCACAATAATGTTCGTTAAATTAAATCAAAAATCCTTTAATTTCTAATATTACTTTTTCTTTGAATTTTGATTTTTCATTTTTGGCTGTAAATTTGCTTATTATTATTAACTTAAAAAAAAAAATAAATAAAAACTTTTCTTACCTATAATATTAATAGGGTAGGCGATTTCTTATGACTGATATTTTGTTCTACCGTTTTATCCCGACTTTGACCAAACGTACATCATTTGAAGGGTATTTCTTTTTAGCCGTTTTGCAGATTTAAAAATTTTTAATTTTTTTCCTTTATTTTGAGTAAATTGCAGTTAAAGTAGCTACTAACACATACATAAAATTATGCAATGCTATGTGTGTGTTTATAAATTTATTAATGTGTTTGTAATAAAAATGAGTTTCTTTTTTGTGTTGATTTGTGAATTGGCTATTTATCGTACTTTTAGGCTCTTTATTTAATGAAAAAATGTAATTTCCTAGAATTTGCGCTCGAATTTCGAGGGCTGGGATCTGCTAGTTTACATAAATATATGTATAAATATAACTAAATCGAGTTTCTTTCAAACATATTTAGGTTAAATTTGTTTAAACAAAGTCAAAACACAGTGAAGTGCACCAAAAATGAAAATCAATTTTTATAAAATTTTTAAAAATAATTATTACAGGGTAATTATTATGAGCAATTTTTTAATTTATTTCTTATGTGTAACTGTTAAAAAACAGTTCTCAAATATTTATCAAAAATTAATAGTTATCAGTAAGAAATATATTTTTTTCTTATTCATAACTATTATCATTTCAGAAAAACTATATTTTTTATAAAATAATAGTTATGAATTAAGAAAAAACATTAAAATTGTCTTGCAATAATTATGACTTAAGGAATTCATCATAAAACTTATAATAGTTAAGTCCTTGAAAATTTCTTTAATATTATTTAATATTCTTTAAAAGGATCTTTTCTCAAGAGAGTACCTTTTTCTAAAAAGAAATTTTTGTTTCTAAAAAAAGTACCTTATCTACAAAAAGTATTTTTTATTAAAAAATTTCATTTTCTTTAAAAAACTTCTTTTCTTAAAATTTTAAGTGATTTACAAATAAAATATCGTTTCTCAAAAAGTCATATTTTCTAAAAAAAAGTATCCTTTCCAAACATAATTAATCATCGAAAAAGAGCCTTTCTTAAAAATTTATATTTTCTTATGAGAGCATGTTCTGTGAAAAAAGTAACTTTCCTAAAAAGTAAATTTTCTTACAAAAATATTTTCATCAGTTTCCAACGGCCATATTATAGCTAATCAGTAGACCTCGGAATTTTGAATATTTTTCATTTTTCATTGACACCAAATTTTCTATTTAGGCGTTTCAGCGTTTAATTAGAACAAATTTGGGTGCACAACAAAAATATGCTAAATATATGCAGAAACATATGCAAAAAATTTGCTAAAAATATGCTAGAAATATGAAAAATATGCAAAATATATGCTAAATATGCTTAAAAAATGCAAATCATGCTAAACACATGCAAAATATGCTAAATATATGCAAAATATGCTAAAAATGTGTAAAATATGAATAATCCTGAGAAAATCCCAAAAATTTGGAAATACTAAACAACTCATAGAACTGTACTTTTAGTTGAAATACTTGTTGCTACAACAAAAATAGAGTTCATAATAGGGTGAATTGGGTAGAAATATTAAATTACGAATTATTAAATAACAAAATTACAATTGCTACAATTTTGACAAGCTGTGTGATGGTTTCTTTTTCTATCGCACTGTCCGTTAAGAAAAATGCCAAAAAATAATAAAAATAAAAAAAACTTATTTGGGAAATGGTGCAATAACCTTTTCGAGAAGTGTTTTAAACAATATGGAAGTGATTTTATTTGCATTATTTGTGAGAGAAAGGTAAAGTATTCAATGTACCAACATTTTTGATGAATTTAAAACTAGATATAAATGTTTTAACGTTTTCATATCTTTAGATTGTGTGCCAAAAAAAGTCACAATTAATTCAGCATCTTGCAACATCTGGTCACAGAAGATTCAAAGCATCCAGTACAATTAGGGATGATATTACCAGTACATCTAGCAACATACCAAGTAACACATCGAGCGACATTGCTAGCAATATTGTTGCTAATACCGAAATTTTCAGCAAAGCATTTCAAGTCGACCTATGCGAAGCACATGAATGGACAAATATACTATGGAAAGTTTTAAGCAACGCCACATTCAACACCTTTTTAAAAAAATACACTGGTCAAACGATTCCGCACGAGATCACTCTCCGAAAATGTTACTTGGATAAGTGCTATGAGCAAGCTATCAAAAGGAATACGGGATAACTTGAAACAATACAATATTTGGATATCAGTGGACGAAAGTACAGATAAGCTAGGGCGGTATGTCGCCAATTTAATTGTTGGTAAATTGAGCGAAAAGGAAGCATCAGCCTCATTTCTTCTGTCGTGCAAGCAACTGGACATAGTAAATACGCGACCATTTCCATATTTGTTAATGATGGCATTCGTCATTTGTGGACACACTGCAACGAGTAGAAAATTTTGTTACTTTTGACAGACTTGGCCGCATATATGGGCAAAATCTGAAAATTTTTTACCCTAATCTTATTCATGTAACATGCATTGCTCATGCATTAAATTTGATTGCCGAAAAAATAAGGTCATCATTTCATCTGCCAAATGCCTTTATTTCAGCAGTAAAGAAAATATTTCTGAAAGCTCCTCTTCGCGTTGAGTTACATAAAAATATACTCGAAAAAGAGCTGCAGCCTGAACTTGTCATAACCCGATTGGGGACGTGGCTAAAGGCGGCATCATTTTATGCTAATTTATACAGTAAAACATTTTAACGTACATTTAAGAAAATATTGATTTTTCAATTCAATACCTATTTTAGGTTATTGATGTGCTTGATCCTGAAGAAGCAGAATCGATAAAGCAGCCAACGGAGCTTCTCAAGAATCCAAAGCTATTTGCCGATCTTTTATACATAAAGTCAAATTTTAATAAGCTGCAAGAAATAAAAACATGCTTAGAGGCGAAAAGTCTACCCTTGGCTAAATCGATAGAATTATATGAAGAAGCGGCAAATGTTATTCAAGATACAACTGGTTCAATTGGATCTGAATTGGAAAATAAATTTGATGCAATAATAAAAATAAATCCGGATTTTGAAATTATTTTAAAATTAAATAATATAATTAATATCGGAACAGAAGATGTATCGGTTGAATATGAAAATGTTCAAAAATATAAATACGCACCTATCACATCGTGTGATATAGAACAAAGCTTCTCAGCATATAAGATGATTTTTAGTGAAAAACGACAAAGCCTAACAATAACAAATTTAGAAAAGATTATCATTACATATTGTGCAACTAACTATGCTGAATAATTTGCATTTTTTTATAATGATAATATTATATAATCTTTCTTTGTACTTATTGAGTTAATATATTTGTCAATTTTTAATAGCAGACAAAAATAGAACAACAATAATAATATAAATGAAATAGTGATATAAGAACAAAATCTCTAGTTCATGTTATTATTTCTTTGTCTATTAGCAATTAAATCGTGTTTCATCTATTATGAAGATAGATTTACTTAACATATTTTGCATATTTTTAGCATATTTCACATATTTTTGGCATATTTTGAATATTTTTTGCATATTTTTAACATATTCTTTTTATGAAAATATGCGAACAAAACAAGTAAGAAAATTATAGTCGGTCTAGCCCGACTATATGATACCCTATACCATGGTTAAGAGACCCTATCTCTTCAGTCCAACTAACTGGATATAGCAAATATACATAAACCAAATTTGTGTGGCATTTTTATGAAAAAGTTTATATCGGATACTATATTTAAATGGGGACTAGGTCGAAAAATGGACCGATCCTGACCATATTTGGTAAAGCCACTTATATTTTGAAAAAGTGTATACAAACCAAATTTGAGAAAAATCTGTGCAATATTTATACCCTATACCACTATGTGGTTTGGGTATAATGACTTTGTGCTGCTGTTTGTAACAACCAAAAATATTTGACCTAGACCCATCTTTAATTATACCGATCGAATCAGAATCACTTTCTGAGTTGATTTAAAAATGTCCGTCCGTCCGTCCGTCCGTCCGTCCGTCCGTCTGTGTGTCCATGTAAATCTTGTAATCAAACTGCAGGTCGCAAATATGAACATATTTTGATGAAATTTGGTATATAAGCTTTTATCGGCCATGGGATGAACGCTATTGAAATTGGTGAGTCGGTCCATGTTCAGACCTAGCCCCCATCCAAATTGTCATATAGATCTTACTCAAATTGGGTTTGTATACGTTCATTACATCCACTAATGAGTAGTCCAAAAATGATCCCTTTGACCCCATATAGAGCTGCTTCCCGATCTTCACTTAAATCTATTAAAAAACAAAAATATTGCACTGATTATTCTAAAATTTTGTTTGTACATATTTTTGCAAAATACAAGAGACTTTACCAAACATGATCAGGATCGGTCCATTTTTGGACCTAGTCCCTTTATAGATATAGCATCCGATATGAACTTTTTCATATCTGCAGCCAAAAAAATTAATAAAAATCCCACTCAAATTTGGTTTTTGCTTATTTGCTATGTCCAGGTAGTTGGGCCTGAGAGATAGGGTCTCTAAGCGCATGGTATAGGGTATCGTATAGTCGGTCTAGACCGACTATAATTTTTTTACTTGTTTAAAATTCATTTTTAGCGATAGTGTAACTCCAAGATATGTGTATTCATTTGAAATTCTAAATGATTCAGCGTTGAAAATCCAATTTTCTCTTTTTGCGAGTCTCCCTCCTTTTCTGAATATCATCATTTCCGATTTAGTTAGATTGACTTCTAGGTTCCATATATTGCAATATCTCTGCAGCTTGTTGGTCATAGTCTGCATGGTAAGAATATCGTTACTGCTAAAATTACTATATCATCAGCGTACATTAATAATCTGATATTTAGTGATCCTACATTAACTCCTCCTTCTAAATACTCGTGTAAGTCATTTAAATAAATCGAAAAAAGCGTTGGCGATAGCAGGAACCCCTGTTTTACCCCAGTACATGTTGCAAAATCTGTCGATAAAACTTCCCCATTCCAAACTGCAAAGTTGGTATGGCTGTATATGCTCTGAATCATTCTAGCCATCTTTGTTGATAAACCAATGCTCTGGAGTTTGTAAAACAGAGCTTTTCTAGAGACTTTATCAAAAGCTGCATGAAAATCTACAAAAAGAGCGTATAGCTTTTTATTTTCATTATATTATATATGAGAAATTGCTGCTAAGATGTACAATCTACAGTAGAATATCCTTCACGGAAACCTGCTTGGTGCTCACATATAATATTGTGTTTGTTTAGCCATAAATTTATCCTTGTGTTTAAAATACCCATAAAAATTTTTGCTATGACATTCATGAACGATATTCCACGATAGTTACTCGTTATACCCTTATCACCTTTTTATATATAGGAAAAATTATACTTTTCGTAAATTTTTCATCTAGTTGGGCCGATTCAAAAATTATATTATAAGAATTTGCAAGTTCCTTGAGTACCATATCTGGTGCATTTTTAAAGAATTCATAGCTAACCCGATCTTCTCCAGGTGCTTTATTGTTTTTTGCTTTTGCTAATACAATTTTTATTTCTGCCATTGTAATTGGGCGATCTAAATCATTGTCCATAAAGAACATTGCTGCATATTCAATGTTATTTGAAATTTGTGGGGGGTTTAGCAGTTCTAGGAAGTACTGTTTAAATTGATGTAGTGGTATTTCAGGGATTTGCTGTTTTTCTGTGCTTTTTAAAACTTTGATTAGGTTCCACCAATCTTTATTATTATACCCTATACCACTATGTGGTTTGGGTATAATGACTTTGTGCTGCTGTTTGTAACAACCAAAAATATTTGACCTAGACCCATCTTTAATTATACCGATCGAATCAGAATCACTTTCTGAGTTGATTTCACAATGTCCGTCCGTCCGTCCGTCCGTCCGTCCGTCCGTCCGTCTGTGTGTCCATGTAAACTTTGTAATCAAAGTGCAGGTCGCAAATATGAATATATTTTGATGAAATTTGGTATATAAGCTTTTATCGGCCATGGGATGAACGCTATTGAAATTGGTGAGAATCGGTACATGTTCAGACCTAGCCCCCATACAAATTACCCATATGAAATCGACATAAATTGCCATAAGATCCAAATTGTCATATAGATCTTACTCAAATTGGGTTTGTATGCGTTCATTACATCCATTAATGAGTAGTCCAAAAATGATATCTTTGACCCCTCATAGAGCTGCTTCCCGATCTTCACTTAAATCTATTAAAAACAAAAATATTGCACTGATTCTTCTCAAATTTTGTTTGTATATATTTTTGCAAAATACAAGAGACTTTACCAAACATGATCAGGATCGGTCCATTTTTGGACCTAGTCCCCATATAAATATAGCATCCGATATGAACTTTTTCATATCTGCAGCCAAAAAAATTAATAAAAATCCCACTCAAATTTGGTTTTTGCTTATTTTCTATGTCCAGTTAGTTGGGCCCTAGAGATAGGGTCTCTAAACGCATGGTATAGGGTATCGTATAGTCGGTCTAGACCGACTATAATTTTCTTACTTGTTTTTTACTTGATTTAGTTTGTTTTCTATAACCTTGTAGTATTCAATTTTACTAGATTCGCATAATTCCTTGAATTTTTTGTTCTCAACAATATAATTTAATCTATTTTCTTCTGTAGGATTTTGTCTAAATTTTTGTAATGCTTTAAAGGATCTTTCCCTAGAGTTAAAACACTTGAAATTAAACCATTTGTTTTCCTTTGAGATTTTTTGGTAAGCATTGCTTTTAAGTTTTGAAGGGTTGGCAGAATTTATGGCTTCTATAAAGTCTTGTAAATCCAAAGTATCCTTTGGTTGCCTATATGAACTTATTTCATGATTCAATTTTTGCTGGTATTCTCCTCGTTTTCTTTCATCCCATATTAGTTTTGGTAGCATATTCATTGGTTTATCAATATTTCTTCCTTTTACTTTAACCGTTAAAACTATTGGCATATGATCAGACAATATTTTGTTTTCTACTTTAAAATTATCTACAATATTCAGGTTATCGATTAAATGCCCAAATGAACTGGCGAGTACAAGAATGTGTTTGTTATCGAAAAGCGGACAATAGAGCAAGAAATCTGGGAGAAAAACATTTTTTCGTTCAATGAAGAAATATCTCGAAAAAATCGCAACGTTATCCTATTTATTGACAACGGTGCACCTCATAAGCAAGCCGATTTATCGCACGTTCGAATAGGAAATTTACCTTCTGATACCACTCCGATAGCTCAGCCTCTTTACCAATGAATAATCAGATCAATTAAGGAATATCGTCAAAATATAATTAGAAGGAAATTGAAAGCAGACAAATTAAGAAAACTATTGAGGAATTTAAAAACCTATTACAGCTTTGGCAGCGTTGCATTTAATAAAGCGGGCTTGGTGGTTGGTAAAACCAATTTGTGTTCAAAATTGTTTCAAAGAGGTAAGTTCTTTATGCTAGTTTTATAACGGCTTTAAACGGAAATAATGGAAATAGTGCAAGGATAATAGAAGCTATGAATCTTCAAAAGAATATGAAAATTTTGTAAGCTTTTACCAGTGTTGGACCGCTTACCGATGAAGAAATTATAGCAGATGTTATTAAGGACGAACGGCTGTCGTCCAGTGAAGAAGAAGAAAATGATGATATCAAAGAAGCTTTCTCGGTATTGGTTGTTTTGAAGTCGATGCATGTTCTCCGCAAAACATTTCTGCCAGATAATAAATTTATGCATGAATTGTAACTTTTTAAGAATTTTATTTTTCTCTATGTTTTAAAACCATATTTTCGAAAATATATTTATTTTTTAGTAAAACTATTTTAATATGTACTAATTTGAATTGTATAAAACGATGAATTTTTATTATATGTGGACCCAAGTAACTTGTTATTGTTGTTTCTTTTCAATAAATAAGTTGTATATTCATTTAAGCTACATTTTTCATAGCTGAATTTTGGTAGCAGCTAAGAGAGAATTCTGTTAAGTGAGTCAATAACGCATTTAACCAAGATTTTATACATGTGTCAGTAGTGCATTTAACCGAGATATTTTAAGTGCATTTCTCGCTTAAAAGCGTCCAGCTTTTAGCAGTTTCCATTAACGCATTTATATGTATATCTTCTACTTTAGGAGATGCCCCACCAACTGGGTCGGTCTCGCCTATTTTCGTCACGAATGTACTAACTCCTTTAAACTAAAAACGTTAACAAATTCAAACCAGAAAAATAAATATATTTTTGTTTATACCAGAGACTTCAATACACATATGTATATACTTTTGTATTACCTAAATATGGTGCAATAAAAATCTTTATAACGCTTTAATGAGAAGTGTTATGGGACTTGCTTTTTATTGCTGTTGGCACAAATTCTACTATTTAGTTACTGCTGGTGTTTTAATTAAGATTAGTACGCGCATAATGAAAATTGAAACAAATTTCTCATTTGTTTAAATAATAAACATTATTACGGATCGGCATTTGAGAAAATAATAAAAAAAAAATTAATACTAAAAAGCAACTTAAAATTAAAATTGACAACACTTACAAGCAACACACACACATAATGTATACAAAATCTTACCGAGACCTGAGTGGCTGTGTAGGAATTCGCACGAGCACGGTTACTTTGGAATGTAGTTCGCCATTTACGTTTGACCTGTGCAATAACTTCCCCATTGAAGAAACAAAAGAAGGTGGCCACGCACAGACCCTGGAAATATATTTAAAAAAAATATTTGAGATTGTCAGATTAGACATATAAATATTTTGTAAGATTTCATAAAATTTTATTGAATTTGAAAGGATACAACATAATTAATTTTTGTAAAACAATTTTGTTAACAAAATTTACATCGCAGGTGCTTTTCTAGAATTTTAGATCTTTTATAAAAATATTCAAAAACAAGTACAAATACTTAATTTTTTAAATAAAATTATTATACTATGGGCGGGAGGAATTCATAATACATCTCGATAATTGAAGAAAATTACAGAGTGGCTGATGAAAGCCGCTACCAAAAAAAATTGAATAACTTTTTTTCTATTTAATGAATCTGAGATAGACATAAATTGCTATAAGATTCAAATTATCCTACCCGAATTGTGTGCTTCTTTCATCTTTGTAAAAATGATGATAAGGATTTTTGTTTCGCACAATCTAATTACTCTTTGTTGAACGAACTTCTATACAGTACGAACAGGCACAGTCTATTATCTTTTTCTATTGGATCCACAGCTGCTATTGATCATATACTGAAACATTTTACAGTACAATTTCTTCTGCAATGGAATTATGTACTGCGAAACAAATTTGTAATAAACTTTGCGGTCCTCCTTGGAATACCAAGCAACTGACAAGACTTAAAAATAAAAATATAAATATTACAAGAAATACAAGCTATCCGGTTCTCTTGTAGATTATGGGAAATACTCCATTAGCCGAGCGGAATATACTGCACTGAATAAATCGTGTTATTCTAATTACTTAATCAAAATGAAAAATAATTTCAAAAGTAATCCAAAGTCTTTTTACATCTTTGTCAACACTAAGAGAAAGACAACTGGTTATCCTGCTATTATGAAATTTCAACATGCTGAATCTTATGATAATACTGTTATAAGTAATTTGTTTGCTGATTTTTTTCAACAGCTTATTCCGATTCAAATTTTGATGATTCTGCCACTTACCTATCTATACTGACTGCTACTAGAACCATATCTATTTCATTCCTTGATGTCTCTATGGTTTCTAATGGTTCGAGAAACTAAAATTTTCATATAATAGTGGACCTGATAAGATTTCTAGCAGTGTATTGTGTGTACGTATTGCAAAATTAAGTACTATGCCTAAATTCTTTAAAAAAATTATAACTGATCAACTGTGTCATCAAGTCAACACATTAATTTCTCCATTTCAACATGGCTTTCAAAAACGGTGCTCAACTTCAACGAACCTTTTACATCTCACAAAAATAGTCAATCGTGGTTTTCTTCAAAGAAAGCAAACTGACGAAATATACACTGATTTCAGCAAGGCGTTTGATAAAGTCAACCATAAACTTCTTATAACGAAATTACATCTAATAGGATTTTATGATCTTAGCATAAAGTGAATATATTCATATTTAAGCGCCCCGGTAGGTAAGTAGGTAGCATGCTCGCCTATTATGCGGGGTTCGTGGGTTCGATTCCCACCAGAGGCTTTGGTCTGTCGCTGCAAAAAAAAAAAAACTAGCCAAATTAGAATCTGCAGACAATCCACTCGGCTTCGCGGAACTAGGCTAAAAAAAAAAAATTGTTCTAATGGTAAATATATATATAAAAAAAACAAAGCAAAATGTACGTTTTAATAATATATCTTCTAAAAATATTAACGTTTTATCTAGAGTTCCGCAAGGCAGCCATCTTGGACCGCTTTTATTTTCATTATTTATAAATGATTTACCGCAGGATATTGAGTCTTCAAATATCCTGATGTATGCTGACGATGTAAAAGTCTTTATGAGTTATAACCAATATTCTGACCATACTTATCTTCAAAATGACTTGGATTCGTTTCACTCATGGTGCATTTTAAAATTAATTGAGCTGAATCTTAAAAAGTGCAAATATATGCGTCTTGTTCGAAAAAGACCCATATCTGTATATTATGTGTTGGGCGGCTTTCAACTGGAAAAAGTCGACTGGAAAAAGTCGATCACTTACAATTACAGTAAACAAAGCCAGAGGAGTACTTGGTTTTATAAAACGTTGGTGTAAATAGTTCAATGATCTGTATGTAACAAAAACACTATACACGTCACTTGTGAGACCGATTTTGGAATATCGGTGCAAAACCAATTCCTACTATTCTGTCTTCGCAGCTTAAATTTTAGCCATTTAAATCTTCCGTCGTATAACAGCAGACTCACTCTTGTTAAGCTGCCAACCTTAAAAAGCTGCAGATCTATGCTAAACTTTTCGTTTCTTTTGAGCATAATTAATGGCGATGTTTGTTCTGGTTTCCTGATCAACAATATTTCATTTAACATCCACACGTTTCTTCTCACCTTTATCTGTCCAGTTTTATAGATCAAATTATGCGAACGGTGATCCGCTTAGACGAATGTGTATTGAATTTAATAAGCTTTATAGATTTATTGATTTTTCTTTAAATACAAATGTCATAAAAAAGTAAAATAATAATTTACCTGAATACTTTAAATTAAATTTTTTAATTTTTCATTCATTGTTAAATATTTTTGTAAATAGTCTGTAAGGATTTGTTCCACAGATTAATAAGTAAATAAATAAATAAATAAATAAATAAATAAATAAATAAATAAATAAATAAATAAATAAATAAATAAATAAATAAATAAATAAATAAATAAATTAATAAATAAATAAATAAATAAATAAATAAATAAATAAATAAATAAATAAATAAATAAATAAATAAATAAATGAATAAATAAATAAATAAATAAATAAATAAATAAATAAATAAATAAATAAATAAATAAATAAATAAATAAATAGATAAATAAATAAATAAATAAATAAATAAATAAATAAATCCCTTAATCAGTAGTCCAAAAATAAACCCTATGGTATAATTTTTATTCATAGTCCCCATATAAAGCTGCTTCCCGATCTTCACTTAAATCTATCAAACATGAAGTGACTTTTCCAAATATGGTCAGGATCGGTTCAATCTTGCGATCTAGTCTCAATACAAATATAGGATTTATATGGACTTTTTAAAATCTGCAGGCAAAAAATAAAAAAATTCCATTCAGATTTGTTTTATGCTTAGTTTCTATACCCAATTAGTGGGAACGAAGACCAATTCTCTAAACTCATTATATAGGGTATCGCATAGTCGCTCTACATCGACTATAATTTACTTACAGATGTTTTATTATGATTTAAAAATATTACATGAGTTTTCTTGGAAACTATTGTGTGTAAAATTTTAGTTTGAGATATTTTAATTTTTTTTTAAACTTGAAAAATTAAACTAACTCATCCCACAGGTAAACTTATAGTATTTAGAAACGTTTGATTATCATATCGTCTTTGGTAGAGCAGAAAAGTACATTTATATATATTTTTTTGTACCACCATATCAATACAAAATCATAATACCCTAAATACAAAGTGGTTAAGTATAAAATGCCTTAAGCTTTTCTTCATTTATTCCTATAAATTTGTATTTAATTTTTTTTTTAATATTGATAGTTCTTCTAACACTCGTCGCTCCATTAAACAAAAATTATTAGTATAGAGAAGATATTTTACTGTAAGCAGCTTTACATTGTGCAGACCATTGGCCAAATATATATCATACTTCAAAGTAGCTTTAATGTATGGCATTAGATGGGTTTCCTTTTAAGAAATTTTTTTATATGAATATAAAAAAGACGAAAGCAATTTTATATTAAATGTATATAGAATTTAAAATATGGTTTTATATGATAAGAAAACTATAAGTATTTAAGCCATCAATCATCTCGGGTATTAATAATAAGACATGTTTTGTAATGAAACGTATAAAAGTAATATAAAAAAAATTAAACAAGAGCAAAGCATAAAGAAATTTTAGTTCTAAAAATATGTCGCAATATTTTTTTTTCTTTTAAAATTTTACATAAGACAGAGACCCTGGACAACACACTCAGGTTTTGATTGGATACAAATTTTCTATAAAATGCAAATACTTAAAGGAATAATGAATTTTTTCAGCTGCAACCCCTTTAATCAAAATTATTATTACCAAACTGGGCTAGAACCCATCAGTGCTTAATTCTAGTTAATAATTCTTTGTAAATTTCAAATGTTGTATGATGTCAAATAATCGCACTCAGCTGAATTTTTCCCTCTAACTTGTTTACGCACGAATTGATTTTTATTTAGCACTTTTTTTCATAAAAGCTCTTTTCAAAGTCTTTTATCTGTAATAGTTTTTTTTTTTGTTCCAACTATTCGAATAAAAAGTGCTATAAACTATAAAAATGAGACATGTTCATGTCGAAAACTAAGAAAAACAAAAGATAAAAATTGTAAACTTTAGCGTATAAAGTCACTATGTATGTTAAAGTAAAAAAATAAGACAAAAGAAAAAAACACTTTACGTATATACGAGAGTATACACGATATAAAGGACACAGAAAATTCTTAAAAATGAGAGCAATCACTAAGAGGTCTTTGCAAACGCATTGTCTGCAGCAAATGTTGTTTTGTGGATGACTGAAATAAAAAAGAAAACAACATCCATTCAATTCAAAGTTATGATATCCTTCTTGCTAACAAGAATAAACGTCGGTATGTTGTCTATTCCTTAAAGTGGAACATTTCTTTGTATTGAACAAAAAAGGAATATTGTTAGTAAAAACAGGGGATCTAAACTACGAATTATTGGTACCGGCTGTCAACACAATGAACACAGTGTCTAGTTTCAAAAGAAGCAAGATTTGTCATGTACTACGATATTTTCTAAGTCCAGCAATATTTTCAATGTAATGATATGCTAATATTATTCAATGTAAATATTATAAACTGCAAATCTGTTTATATTTGAATTAATAGTTTGATAGAAGAGACGAACTCTCACACTGCGGACGAAAATCAAACGAAAAACTTCTTAAAAACTATCGTACGATACATGAGCGCGGTAATATCCTTAATGTCCAATAGGGTGGCCCTTCATTATATGGAGAAAAAAAGTGTTCAAACTCTCAGTCGCACCTCCTAGAAATATGCGAATAAAAAAAAAACTGAGATGTATAAAATTTTAGGCCAATCAAAAAACATTTAGGAGGTTAATAAATATAATCAATTTAATATTTCATATTCTTTTGAAAAAAAGGTCCTTTATTAGCTTTGGGTCATTTGGGGGTCGTCCTATTTATTTAGAACAATTAAAAAAATTATAGTCGGTCTAGACCTATGCCTGATGTAAGCTTATATACCACATTTCATCAAAATATATTCATATTTGCGACCTGTAGTTTGATTACAAACTTTACGTGGAGACACGGACGGACGGACGGACGGACATCGTTAAATCGAAACTATATGTATTTTTATACCTTATACCACTACGTGGTTTGGGTATAATGACTTTGTGCTGCTGTTTGTAACTACCACAAATATTTGACCTCGATCCATCTTTTATCGACCCATCCGATCGAATCAGAATCACTTTCTGAGTCGTTTTAGCGATGTCCGTCCGTCCGTCTGTGTGTCCATGTAAACTTTGTAATCAAACTACAGGTCGCAAATATGAATATATTTTGATGGAATTTGGTACATAAGCTTTCATCGGCTATAAAAAGAATGCTGTTGAAATTGGTTAAAATCGGTCCATGTTCAGACCTAGTCCCCATACAAATAACCCCTATGAAATCGACATAAATTGCCATAAGATCCAAATTATCGTATAGATCTTAGTAAAATTGGGTTTGTATGTGTTTATTATATCCATTAGTGAGTAGTCCAAAAATAATTCCTATAGGACAATTCTTAGTCATATGCCCCATGCTTCCCGATCTTCACTTAAATCTATCAAAAACCCAAAAAAGGCACAGATTTTTCTCAAATTTGGTTTGCGTATGTTTTTTCAAAATATAAGGGACTTTAACAAAAATGGTCAGGATCCATTTTGGAACTAGTCCCGATATAAATATAGCACCCGATATGAACTTTTTCATATCTGCAGCCAAAAAAATTAAAAACAATGCCATTCAAATTTACTTTATGCTTACTTTCTATATTCAATTAGTTGGACCGAAGAGATAAGGTCTCTAAACCATGGTATAGGGTATCGTATAGTCGGTCTAGACCGACTATCATTTTCTTACTTGTGATTTTTTAAAGAGTTTTTTAATATTTTCATTCTTTTTGGACCGATTTTAATGATTTTAGATAGTCGCTCTTTCGGAATATTAGTAAACGATTTTTTGTAAAACTAGTGGGTCTAGCTTGGCTATTGGGGGTGTGACCATAGTTTTCGCAGACCGACGGACAGACGGTCATCGCTTAATCAACTTCCCTTGTCATAACGGTCTACAAAGGTATATTTTGGGGTTTCAGGAATTTATTTCGATGCGCTATAAACGGAATGACAAACATATATATACCCTCTGCACAGTGGAGTGGAGGGTATAAAAGTGTGCCAACAGATTTTGTTAAACGGTCTCAATATAAACGACCTAATTAATAACAATTAGCATTTATAAAAATAATAATTAATAATAATTAACATATTGTTTTAAAAACTTCAATCAAACTGCGAACTCACGAGAATATGATTTATATTTTTAACTGGCATTTCTATAGGAACAGGCATACCAAGGCAAAAATGAAAAACACATATGTGTGGTGTGGTGTGGTTGGGTCAAGTGACCCAACTTTTGACACAATTTTTCAACAAGATCGGTCAAAAGCTCTCGGAGTTAAAGGGGGTAAAAATTTGACATTTTGGCCAAACAGATGTTTTTTTCTCATCCATGTAACTTTCTACCCGTTGGGCTAAGAAAAATTTGTCCCTAACAGTTTAGATAGCTAAGTATTTCTTCAATCTTTCAGAAAAAAATATTTAAAAAAAAATAATTTTTTAAATTTTTTTTGCAAAATCAAAAATTTTTTGACATTTTTTGCTCAAAGGAAAGCTTAGGTTTTCTCTTTAAGAGATTTTTGGTCACGTGGAGGGATGCGGGTGGGATATCTGTCAAAAAAAAATGTTTTGTAGCTCAAGACAACGGTTTTTCAATTTTTATCATTTGCACTAAATTGATTTTTTTTCCTTTTAGTGTGTAACTGTTTCTAAAGCCTTAAAAATAAAACGTATACTAAAAAACTAGACATATTAGCCTTTCCGCTGGTATGTAACATACCTAACTGAAATTTTATACTCTCGATACTGTAATACCCGCAATATGTTAACCTCAGGAAAAAAATTATTTTTTTTCTATATAAATGTTGAAACATTATTATTTTTTTTATTAATTTGTAATAACAATTAAGTTAATATGTAATAATAATAACAGAAATAAATAAATAAATTATTTAATAAAATTTAATCTTAATCACATTAGATATTTTTTAAATTAAGTGATTGTAGCTGATGAAGTATTTAAGAGTTGTAAATTTTTAAATACCCAGTCTTTCATTTGGCTTATTTATCGTCTTTGTTTGCTGCTTTTTGCCTATTTTTCTTGGCGTTACTAGGTTCAGCTGTTAATTAAACTGGTGGAAATCAACTTAACGTGCTTAAAAGATGATTCGCCAGAAAATTTGCACGATTACCGCGATTGCCTTAAATTAATTATGTGTCCTAAGGCAACAACTTCTTGCCACTTAGGTGAATGTTCAAATTGCCCGGAAACCACATTCACCAAAGAGAATTTAATCATTTCTTTTGATCGCGAATATATAGAGGAAGTCAAATTTAAATCTTGGATTCAGACTGACAGATGTACATTGAAAACAATAATTTTAAATGTGGATGATTTTGTGGCAGAAATGCGTACAGCATTGTTAAACTTGAGAACCCATGGCCTTTTAGTCAAAGAGCAATGGTCATTCTTCAAGGATTTGATGATTTTAAGTCTGGTGAATTCGTTATTTCGTATGATTTCACAGAAATCTATAAATATGTTCTTCAGGGTGCCATACAAGCATTCGACTTCAATAACGACCGAGCAACTATTTTCACAGTAGTTATTTACTACATGAAAGACGAAAAAGTAGAACACAAAAGTGTGGCAATCAGATCCCAGGATGTAAAGCATGATACCTTGGGTTACAAAAAATTTTTTTTTTGATAGATATCCCGCTCGCATCCCACTAAGCGACCATAAGGCTCTTAAAGGAAAAACTTAAGCTTTCTTTTGAGCCCAAAAAACAAAAAATTTCCTTTTTTGAAAAAAAGTCAAAAAAATTTTTGATCTCGAAAAAAAGTCAAATATTTTTTTTATACTTTTTAAATTTTGTTTCCTAAAGACTGAAGAAATAGCTATCTAAACTATTTGGGACAAATTTTGCTAATGATGAGAAAAAACACCTGTTTGGTCAAAATGTCAAATTTTGACCCCCTATAACTCAGAGAGTTCTGGACCAATCTTGTGGAAAAATTGTGCCTAAGCTACTATCCAATAGTACCAACCTTGGTAAAAATTTCGTCCCGAACGGGAGACATCATTTTTAAAAGTTGGATCACTTGACATGAAACGCCCCATAACAAACATATTTTTGTCAAAATTGTTTTTATGCAATATACCACCATGTGGTTTGGGTATAATGACTTTAAGCTGCTGTTTGTAACTACCAAAAATATTTGACCTAGATCCATCTTTTATTATATCGATCGACTCAGAATCACTTTCTGAGTGGATTTAGCGATGTCCGTCCGTCCGTCTGTGTGTCCATGTAAAACTTGTAATCCAACCGCAGGTCGCAAATATAAATATATTTTGATAAAATTCGGTATTTAAGCTTTTAGCGGTCACGGGATGAAATTGAAGTCGGTGAAATTCGGTCTATGTTCAGACCTAGTCCCCATACAAATGACCCCTATGAAATCGAAATAAATTTCCATAAGATCCAAGCTATCATATAGATCTCAGTCAAATTGGGTTTGTATGTGTTTCTTATAGCCGTTAATCAGTAGTCCAAAAATAATCCCTATAGGACAATTCTTAGTAATAGGCCACATATAGTGCTGCTTCCCGATCTTCACTTAAATCTATCAAAAAGCAAATATATTGAACAGGTTTCTCTCAAATTTGGTTTGTATATATTTTTTCAAAGTAAAAGAACCTTTACCAAATATGGTCAGGATTGGACCATATTTCGACCTAGTCCCCATATAAATATAGCATTCGATATAAACTTTTTCATATCTGCAGCCAAAAAAATTAATAACAATGCCACTCAAATTTGTTTTATGCTTATTTTCTATATCGAATTAGTTGGACCGAAGAGATAGGGTCTCTATACCATGGTATAGGGTATCGTATAGTCGGTGTAGACCGACTATAATTTCTTACTTGTTATATTTTAGTTTGTTATATTGGAAGAAGCTTAAATAGTATAACTCTTTTCTAGGATTCTTATTAGGTTGGTGTATGAATTTAAGTTTAACTATCCGCTGCATTTCGTTACTGATGACGGTTGGTGACTCGGGCCGAAACAGCTGTATATCCTGTCATGCAGAGTATAGATCAACAATTGAAACAAATGTGCCATGGTTTTTTGCTTTACTTAAATCGAAAGCATTCGATCTTGAGCCAGGTCAATTTCTAACTCGATCACGAATAAGGATTACGTTCTTCCCAAAATGTATTTAAATATTTATTTATTTATTATTTATTTATTAATTAACTAATTTCAGTGTTAGAACAATAAGAATATAATTCTTTTATAGTTAGATTTCTATTTCATATAACAAGTTATAACTAAAGTTACAAATTATTGAGTAGATACATATAAACAAAGATATAAAAACATTAAATACATAATGGCCAATAAAAAAGAAGATAACAGTTTCTTTATTAAATAGCTAAAAAAAAAATGGGTAGAAAGTAGATAGGGTAGAGCTGAAAAAGGGGATAAGATGGTAGAAATAGAAGAATAAGAAAGCTAATTATTCTGGGATATACGATCTTGTAAAGCTTTTTTAAAACTGGTTTTTCTTTGTAACAGTTTTATAGCTAAGGGGAGGCTATTCCATAACTTAGTGGCATTAATGAAGAAAAATCTGCCACTGTTCATGTATGTATACCTGGGTATTATCAGATTATCAGAGTCATATTCCGGTTTGACCTGCCGTATATAATTTTTTCAAAAAGATAAGAGGGTGGTTTATGATACAAAACTGTGTGTAAGAATATCAAGTTTCGCATACATAAATAATCCGCCAAATTACTGCCAAGAATCATTTTTCTCCAAGAGGATATACTACTAAACCGACTTAAGCCATAAACATATCGAGTTGCATTATTAAATGATATTTGTAACCTGTGAAGAGAGTGAGAGCCAATCTTACTATAAACTTCAGCCGAGTATGTTATTAAAGGAAGTATTAACTGAATGACTAGTTTTTTTTCAACTTCAGTTGGTGTAAAATCTGAAGCGTAAGGAAAACATTGCGCACAACATTATTTATGTGATCACTGCATGACAAACTAGAATTTATATGAAAGTCTAAATAATTTACCTTATTAACAAATTTAAGAGCAGTTCCATTTATATATAAAGTTGGATAATGGAGTGTGCTAAGTTTGTGTCTACTGATAGGTAACACCAGAGATTTTTTTGGGATTAAGTGTTAAGCTATTATCTTCAGCCCAAAAACTAATAGCATTTACACATCCTACGATGCTGGTATTAATGTTAGAGGCAAGCGTTTTTGTATTTTTATGCAGATTAGAATTTTATCATGACGATGTCAATAATGTCCTTTCAAAACTTTATCCATTGTTCGAATCTTTTATATTTTTGGTTTTAAAATTATTTTTTATGGGCCTTAGAAAACCATACGAGAAAAATTTCAGAGCCAAAGGCATGTCTTAATAAAAATAATTTACTATATCCTCTTCTTGAAACTTGGTTGTCTCACGAACGTTCACTTCATAGTATAGTTATTTAAACATAGTGAAATTTTGAATAAGTAATGCAAGAATAGTTATTTCTTGATATACTTAAAAGATTTTTATCTTTTTTTGATAATATTTGTGAATTTTATAGAAAGGTAGGATTTGTAATGAATTAAAAAAAATGGGTGTCCTTATGGACATTGGTGCTTAGCATATGTCTGTTGTGTGGCTAAATAATGACAACAAATTTGAGTCCATATTTATATTTATATTTATTTATTTATTTACTTATTTATTCTATGGAAATAAATCCTTACAATACATACAATCCTTAAAATTCTTTTTAATTAATTATTCAAAATAAAATACTATTCGATTTAATAACATTAATATTTGTAGATAAATCAATAAAGGCACACAATTCATTAAAACTTTTACATATTTCATTAATAGCTTAGCATTCGCATAATTCGCACGAAAAACTTTTTTTATTATTAAAATATATATTAACAGTTATTACAATTCATTAAGATTTAACGTAGCTAAGCCTTAGGGCTTATCTGCAGGTGCAGAAATTCAATTAAAGTGTTTTATATAAATATTATTATATTTACTTCGTTATAGTATTTACGGCATTTTGTGGCATCAGGTAGTGTAAATGAGAGTGTACTTGTTCCTTTGCTGCTGGAGTATTTTGTGACATCATGTCGTCCTTCGACTCGCCGTCTGAAGTTGTAATTGTGATCTATTTTGTGCAAAAATCGATTATAATCAAAGAATTCTATTGCCTCTGTGATATAGTTGATATGTTGTATGCTAAATGTATTTTCGTCTTTTTCTATTTTATTTATATTTTGTGTATTGATCCGATTGTTTTGTATATTATGTTGCCAGGAATTGTTGGAATTGTGTTGGTTATCAATTATGTCGCTAATAGGATTTTATGATTTCTCTGTAGGAAGAAGAGAGAAGTCTATTTTGAGTCTATTGTAGGCCAATGCAATGCGGTGGATTCAACAGCGCACAGTGGCTGAAAATCGGTTTTCGTTGGCCACAATTCAGTAACTTTTGAATCGAACAAAATATTTTAGTTATTTTTTTTTAATGGGCAAATATATAGTTGAGCCTGAGGCAGTTATAATTTCATTAAAATTGATTGAGTATTATTCACGAAATTCTAGGTCATAGTTGAACTTTTAATTTTTTTTAATTTTTGGTTTGAAATATGGGTTTTATATTTTTTTAATTATTAAAAAAATTTCATATTTGTATTTTAATAATAATTACTAGAGGACCCCTGCTGCTCCGCAGCATTATATTATATTATATTAATTTTTATAATATAATACCAAAATTTGGCAATAGAAGTTAACGTACAGTAATGCCAAAATATGCCAAGAGAAGTTAACGTACAGTAAAAGTAAAGTTGATTCTCCACGCATAACTTTCCTCAAACCAAACGAATTTAAGCAGTTGATAGCTCAAAAGAAGGAGCTTGATTCACTGAGTGTTCTTAGATCCATGTCAACAGCCTACGTTAATAAGAACTCTAGTTATAGAGGTTTGAGAGAAGAAAAATATTGAAAAAAATGTTGAATGCAAAGTTTATTCATAAATTCTTTTAATATATAAGATAAGCATTATTGGTTATAATGAAATTTTCTTTTAATGTTTACACCCCAAAACATTTTTTCACTCAAAAAAAAAAAAGTCAAATAAACTGGAATTTATTACTATTGAAAATTAAAAAATTTTTGCAGCCAATTTGCAAATTTGTTTGCACTTAAAGACTATTTACAATATTATATTTTCAACTTGTGGAAGTTGGGAATTTGAGGGAGTAAAAACCACGAAGGGGGGTAAAAATTGTACCTTTTTGCATCTTCTTAACATATTAATCTTTGTACATGAATTTTGGGATACAGGCTCCACCGAATACGTGGGCATCAGTCAGGGATGAAATAATTAGTAATTCTAACGGGGAGGAGAAAAAGAAAAAAAGGGGAAAGTGTACATTTGGTATCTTCTAAACAAACGAATATAAAATAGAGTTTGTAGATTCCACTAGAGATAGAAATACCCGATGAGAGGAAAACTTTTGGAAAATCGGATGTTAAAGGGGGATAAAGGCCAAGAAAAGTAAGAATCGTACCTTTACATCTTCTTAACATATTAATCAATATTTACGAATTTTGATAAACAGACTCCACCGAAAGGATGCATTTTCGTTAATTCTAACGTCTAGGGGAAGAAAAACGGCCAAAGATGGGAAAAAGTGTACATTTGGTATCTTCTAAATAAATGAATATAAAATATAGTTTGTGGATTCCACTAGAGATAGAAACATGAAAAAGTGGATTCCACTAGAGATAGAAACATGAAAAAGTGTACATTTGCTATCTTCTAAACAAATGAATATAAAATATAGTTTGTGGATTCCACTAGAGATAGAAACATGAAATGAGACGAAATCTTTTGGAAATACCGATGTTAAAGAGGCGTAAAAACGGTCCGTAAGAGTAAGAGTGTACCTTTTTTGTATCTTCATTACAAAGTAATTTAGGAATAAAAAATATGATATGTAGAAGCCACCGGAGGTACAAAAACAATAAAATCTTTTTTAATTCAGGGGGTAAAAACGGCCAAAAAATGGGAAAACTTTTCAGCTGGTAAATTTTTATTTGAAAGTATATTTTCTTAAGAAAACATATAATTCGGTCTAGATCGATACCCTATACCATGCAATTAGTGAATTGGTCTTAGGTCCAAGTAATTGAGGTTAGAAAAAACCATAAGCCAAATCTATGTCGAAAATTGGGCCGATCCTCACCATATTTGGTAAAGGCACTTATTTTTTACAAAAACATATATAAACCGTTTTGAGATACATCTGTGCAATATATTTGTTTTTGATAGGTTTAAGTGACTTGTCCTATAGCGTTTATTTTTGGCCTATGGATTAATGGATGTAGTAAACACACACAAACCCTATTCGACTAAGACATATTTGATAATTTGGATGTTATGAAAAGTTAAGTCGATATCATAGGGGTCATTTGAATGGGGACTAGGTCTGAACGTGCACCCGTTTTCACTTATTTAAATATCGTTTTTCGTATGGCTTGAGTTACTTCCTTTCCAAACTAAGCCGTCGATATTACAAATAATATTATTTTTTATCTTTATAATTTGAACAATTTTCAAACTTATATGAATGAAAAAGTGGTACTTAAATAGAGTAGATGGCAGTATATTGGAAACTTTTACAAAATTCTAAATTTGCCAATTTTAATAGTTTGTTGAATTTGACGTAATTTTTCAGACATATTGAAATTAACTAGCAGATTCCAGCGCTCGAAATTCGAGTGCAATTTCTAGGCAACTTTGTTTTTCAACTTATTCAATTCGTAAACCAATACTATTTTGGTTTATTATTATTGTGAATGAAGAAAACAAACTTATTAATAAACACATTATAAAATTTAATTAAACACACACAGCATATGTATAAGTTTAGGTATGTGTTAGTAGCAAATTTAAATGCAATTTACTCAAAGTAAAGAAAAAAATTCTAAATCTGTAAATCTGGTGAACAGCCAAGAAGAAGAACCTTTCAAATAATATATGCTAGGTCAAAATCGGAATAAAACGGTAGAACAAAACATCGGTTACAAGCAATCGCCTTGCCTGATTAACATTATAGATACTGTAATTAGTATGCTAATTTTAATTTTGTTTCAATGGTACATGTTAGAGAAGGGGAAATCATTCATATTCATAACTACACTGCATTCTTAATCGGACCGATTTCGCGTTAATAATAAGAAAATGATATATTTTTTTTGCGAAATCACTATTTGGTGTGTTCTATATTGGAGGATAACACATTTGTTGCAAAAAATACAATCTTAAAAGAATAGATTATCGAAAAAGAATTTTATTTAGTGATGCTAAAACAATGGAAACTTTTAAACTTCTTTACCATAGTTGACTAAAATAATAAAAATTTAAGAACGAGTTAAAGAAAATGTACAAAACCTTAACCGTTATGTAAACATTTATAGATTCTGACGTTTTCTTTCAATAATTATAAAATAATGGCAAGAATTAAGTTGAAGAGTTGAAAGCCAGAATAATAGATGGGTTTAGTGATGGTCGTAAGCAGAAGAATATTTGTGAGAATATTATATTATTAAATCTATAAAATCTTCTGGCTAGCATTAATCTTGCTAAAGAACGCATGAACTGGAATTTGAATACTGTTGGCAAAATGTGTTGGTGAAATATTGCTTCGGGATTTATAATAAAATAAGTTAATACAATCGTTCGGTGTAGGAATCATACACCCCCAAGATCATGACCATCACTTATTCGACAGTGTTATTTATAATGAACGTTTCCATTATTTTGTCAGCAGCAGAAAAATGAATACTTTTAAGTTTTTTTTTGATTTTTTCTGAAGTTACGTTAATATTTCTTCCTTGTTAAATAAATAAAACATACAAATGTGTAAATTAATAAAAGAGTTTTTAAGTTTATGATAAATTTTTTTAGTATTGACCGTCCAAGTCGTCAAAAATATATTTTGTTATGATATAATAGTTACGCTAACAACGTAGCGGGTATACTGCTAATAGTTATTTAAATAAGTTAATTGCAAGTAATAATGAATATGCCTATTTTTCTTGGGAATATTATTAAATAAAATAAGTTCTTAACAATAAGCATTTCATTTAGCGAATTTTGATCTCTATGAAGTTTCTTCTGAATTGTACACAATACTTCAAAATATTTTCAGCTATTTATTTATTTGTATATGATTGCTTAGATAATATAAATAATCGCTTCTTGATTAGATAAAATGCTTTTAACTAATTCACAAAAACATACATGTACAAAGACAACATTTACAAGTCAAACATGTGAATACTACATTACATACGAATACGTTAGCACGTATTTATGCTGTATATCAAAGTGAGACAAGCACAAAGTGTTTGATAAATGCCTGACTAGGAAGGTATCCCTTGAAAAATATGCCATGGAAATAATTGAAATCGTAATGTAAATAGAAATTTTAGAAATTTGAGACAGCAGATTACACAGAGTAGCAGCCATTTTGTTGGGAGAGGACTTCCAAGTCAGAGTGAAAGTACTAACTAGACGAGTATACTAAATTGTCAGACCAAACTTTTTTTTTGTAATCTTTGATATTTTTTCCTTACCTCGACATTGCAATTAAGACATTTGTTTGTTAAGTTTTTCAGTTATAACTCAAAAAGCATCGATAACTTCTCCTTTCATGCTTTAGCAAACAATTCAGAAAATTAAGTTGAACTAATTATATCGAATGAAACCTACCAAAAAATAAAATTTGTTCCCCTTTTCTTAAATCAAAGTTTATAAAAAATGTAAATCTCCTTAAATTTGAATTTGAAGGGACAATTTACTTTGTGTCATTATTCAATTTAACCTTAATTTACTACATCTAGAACTCATATTAGGTGGTATAATATTCTGACAAAAGATATCTGAAATATGAAAACCGCAAAAAGATGTAGCCTAACAGTTGAAAAAGTATGAAAAATCACAGTTTTCTTCAAATCCGCTGAAATAAAAACGCTGTCCTCACCAAATTAAGAACAATATTTGGCATTTTTGATCAGATATATTTTGTTAATAAGACCTCAAAGTCCAATCGTTTATTTCGGTAAATTTCTTGAACACAATTTCTGAAAAAGTAAAATTGGAACTTTTGAAGTAATGCTAAAAAATACGTTCCGCTTTGACATTAATTTAGAACGGCATAGCAATAGACGAGATGCAAAATACTTTACAAAAGATCATCTAGGATTTGTTGTAAATTATTTCAATGTCTTTAAAAATATGAGCTCGGTTTCTTTAATCAAGCAGTCTGCGGCGCGTTTATTGCCTGTTATTTTATTGGAAAGATAATTTACTCTAGATTATGGTTTATTAATTAATTTAGTTGAAATGCAATTATTAATATCAAAATTTTTGTGAAAAATGATTTTTATACCCTACTAGCTGGACCCGGCAAACGTTGTTTTGCCCTCAATGAATTTTTATTTTAGTTAGAATCTGTATATACCTATATAAAATGTGTGACGAAGATCTCCAGATAATAAAATGAGAGCTTCACCAAAAAATCTTTCATTGCCTTTCAAATCTTTTATCAAATCAAATCACAATGTTTGTGAGCCATGGTACATTCATCCCAAATAAAAATACTGCATTTTTGCAGAACTTTTGCCATACCGGAATGTTTTTTGATATTACAGACGGCATTCTCATTTTTTTGTATGTTTAACGGTGATTTGAGTGCTGAATGAGCTGTGCGGCCACCATGCAATAATGTAGCGGCTTTTTCCTTCTTTTTCGTTAGAATATTTATATATAAAAACGTTGGTGAGTTTATTTATTAAAATTTATATAAATTTGACAACTCATTATTTTTCGAACGACAGCGCCATCTACCGGGTCCAATAAAAAAATGTTTCTAACATACATATATGTACATTCTTAGTTTCATTAAAATCACACCATAAATAAGAATATTCGAAATAACTTTACCCAGTGCCACCTATCGGGTCCATTTATACATACAAAAATTTCTTATGACGAAACATACGTTCATTCTGAATTGCAGTCAAATCGCGCTGAAAGTAAAAATTTTTGTTTTTAACTTGACCCCAACGCCAGCTAGAGGGTTAAAACTAAAAAAAAAACACAGAAGAGCTCGAACCGAACCTATGCTGGAAATCCTACCTCGACAGCTCTTATGGTTCCGGAGATCATTCGTTACAATCAAATGCATCAACGTTTTTATATATACGCCACGCCCCTTTGCCCACTAACAACTTTATATATCTAAGGTCTTATTATTTCGCAAAAATATCCTTTTGTGAAAATTTCATGACGATCCTTCCAGTAGTTTAGAATATATTACGATTTTTTATTTTTCTAAAAAGGGGCGTGGTCCCGCCCACTTTTCTTCTTGTATGTATTTCTATTCATGCTAATACCATATGTACCAAATATGACTGCTGTAGGTAAAAAAAATTCCCGTGATATGACTTTTTCAAATTTTGGGTTATATGGGCGTGGCACCGCCCCTTTGTCCAATCAAAAATTTATATAGCATATTATTCCTTCCAGAGTCACAGTAACACGCTCTGAAAATTTCAGGAAGATCGGTTCTTTGGTTTGGCCTCCTATAAAGCACAAACAAACACACATTCATTTTTATATATATAGATAGATTGAAAGCAGATTAATTATGATTTAAGGTAAAATGGGGCGAAAAAGGGGGACTTGGTAATAAAAAAATGTATGGCTACCTTACCTGTAGATAAAAAGTGTATAAAACTTTAGATAAATACATATTACAAAAAAATTATTTTGTATAGCAAACATTGTTAGTGGTATAAGTAAAAAAAAGGGGGCGGTGAAATGGGCGTGGTTCATAGTTATATGGCGACGTTAACAGTATTAAGAGCAATATACTACCAAATAAAAAAATCCGTTGGAAGGAACAAATTTGTACAGAGAAAAAAAAGTTTAAAACTTTCAAACAAAATTTGGCGTGAAAAGGGGCGTGAAAGGGGGCGTGGCGTAAGAAATGTTTATTTCTACCTCGCCTGGAGTATAATGTGTATACAATTTGAAGTAAATCTCTTAAAAACTATATGGGAGCAATTACATAATTTTAAAAAAGTGGGCGTAAAAGTGGGCGTGGTCAAAAAAAGTACCCTATTAATCATGCCAGAGTCCCAGTTAAATGCTGTAAAAATTTCAGGAAGATCGGTCCAGAGGTTTGGTCTCCTATAAGGTACACACAAACAAACAAACAAACAAACAAATAAACAAACACACATTCAATTTTATATATATAGATACCACTATGTGGTTTGGGTATAATGACTTTGTGCTGCTGTTTGTAACAACCAAAAATATTTGACCTAGACCCATCTTTAATTATACCGATCGAATCAGAATCACTTTCTGAGTTGATTTAACAATGTCCGTCCGTCCGTCCGTCCGTCCGTCTGTGTGTCCATGTAAAGCTTGTAATCAAACTGCAGGTCGCAAATATGAATGTATTTTGATGAAATTTGGTACATAAGCTTTTATCGGCCATGGGATGAACGCTGTTGAAATTGGTGAGAATCGGTCCATGTTCAGACCTAGCCCCCATACAAATTACCCATATGAAATCGACATAAATTGCCATAAGCTCCAAATTGTCATATAGATCTTACTCAAATTGGCTTTGTATGCGTTCATTACATCCACTAATGAATAGTCCAAAAATGATCCCTTTGACCCCATATAGAGCTGCTTCCCGATCTTCACTTAAATCTATTAAAAAACAAAAATATTGCACTGATTCTTCTCAAATTTTGTTTCTACATATTTTTGCAAAATACAAGAGACTTTACCAAACATGATCAGGATCGGTCCATTTTTGGACCTAGTCCCTTTATAGATATAGCATCCGATATGAACTTTTTCATATCTGCAGCCAAAAAAATTAATAAAAATCCCACTCAAATTTGGTTTTTGCTTATTTTCAATGCCCAGTTAGTTGGGCCTAAGAGATAGGGTTTCTAAACGCATGGTATAGGGTATCGCATAGTCGGTCTAGACCGACTATAATTTTCTTACTTGTTTTTTGATAATTTTTACATATAAATGCATATTTAAACTTTGAACTCAATGTGCGTCCAGTAAGCATTGTACGATTTGGCTCAAAATTTGTGGACTAAAGTTTTAGATCCATTGTTACAATAATCCGACCCGCACACCTCAAAATTCGACTAAAATTTTTTCATACAAGCCGCTGTCACCCCAATATATATACGTATCAGTGATATTTTTAACAGTAAATCAAGCATACTTCAGTATTTTATATTATATTGTTCAAATTGACATATTAATAAAATTTATTTATTTAAGACTTAGTTACAATTTTGCTGAAGAATGAGAAATCATATCGCACCTGTACCTCTAAAGTGAGTCAACTAAAAATTTCCCAATTTTCACTTTTTGCAAGAAAACGATACACAGTGGTCATATCTATCCACTGTAAAAATCTTACATCGGTTTTTTAGTCTTTTGCAAAAAAAAAAAAAAAAAAAAATACAGCTGTAACCCTCTTTATGCTATAAGAGTAGCTTCTTTAGGATCTACTAAAAAAAAAACACATTTTGAGTTGCACCCAAAAAACTTGTTATTTTTGATGATGACTGAAAAAATCGCAAAAACAACTACTTTTGTATACTTATTATTCGCAATTCTTTACAATGAAATATCTGTTTTTAAATTTTATAGTAAATATTAAAAAAAAAACCGTTTTTTGCCTCTACTGAAAATTTGTAAATTTCGAGTTGACTCACTTTAGAGGTACAGGTGCGATATATGGTTTTTGAGGAAAAAATATTAAAGGTTCATATGAAAAAGTTTGGCTTGAGAACGCCAAACCGTTTGAAGATTTTATGATACTGCCTCGCAAATTCACCCAGACTTGGAATGTCTCACCCCTCAAGACAATGATCCCGAAAATGTTTTACAGTGTTATCGATAGATCGTATTTTAAGGCAATTAAAAATTACGATGCATTCTGATATTTAGAAAAGGGTTCTGAGTCATAAAGGTTCAAATTACAACTATACTAAAAGCAGTCATTCAATAACAAAGATGCCAAGCATAAAGTGAATATGAGAGCAATTGTCATGTATATCAAATAAAAATTTAAAAGATGAAAAAATAGGCAACGGAATTATTCTGAAGTTTAACAACTTTATTTTCGATTGTATTAATATAAATTTAATAACAGCAAACCCTGCTCTATTGCGATATATTATGTAGTACTGAGAAAACAGAATTGTTGTCGTAATAAACTGAAAATTTAGCTTTAACTTCATGGAAGTTCGGTGGGCACCACATCTGGAAGCCGCAATGAATTTGTTTTCTGTGTATATGCACCCAGATAAATTCCAAATGTTTTTTCAGTTTTGACCTCAATTTTGTGAAAACAGTAAAATAGTCATGCCTATGGACACATCTCTATTGACTCCGAGAACAACTCTGAGTCCATCGGTATATTTAAAGAAGGGGAAAAAATTGAACTTTTTTAGTGTTAACCGGAATTTATTTGCAATTTTTTTTTTTACTAATTTGAGGTCGCTGTTTTCAAATCAAATCTCCATTTTTCAAGTTTTCAACTTATTCGAATATATGTAGTGGAATTATGGACATAACGGTATATCGCGAAAAGTCAAGCTGATAGGAAAAAACTAAGTGCAGATTTGTATTCAGCATCCCAAAAAACCATTAAAAACAACATTCAGTTCTTAATCAACAAAAACTTTGCTCCCTTGTGTTACGGGTGAATATTGGTCAACTGCTATTTACACTTACGCACGCGGGTACAAGCTTTCAGTACCCAAACCCAAATATTCCCTAAAATATTTGATTATAATTTTTTTTTACATAAAATCTCTATTGAAGGGGCTGCAAACATTTTTCAGTTAAAAATTTATCAAAATAACAAAAATTTAAATAAGAGCTTAATGTTTTAATGTCTGAAAGTGGCTAATAATTAAATTACTCTCTGATAAAGGGTATTTTTTTTTAACCCGATATAACTAAAAATTGTAAAAACTAACACAAAAAATTTAATTTTAATCAAAAAAAAAAATCACTCAGAGACATTGGGAAGTGATTTCGGGCATATGTCCACCGCAGCTGTTTTTGACGAAACGTATTCTGGGGTCTATTTTGAGACCACTTTTTCGAGCATTGCTGGCCATATGTCCAAGACGACAATTATTGCTGGTTCATCAGCAACCTTGATTTCCGTAGCTCGCTGATTACGGTTGCCGTGTGGCACACAGCGACATCCTATTGAAACCACATGTCGCACAGTGGGTTGAATGATAATCAAAATGAGGATTAATTCAGGGAAGCCGTATTTAAGAAAAAATATTTTTTTTACCCATATAATTATTACTAGTGCATTAAAAACTACCATTTGGAAAAAAAAATAATTTATAAAATTTTTTTTTAAACATATCAATACTTCTTTGTTTTTCGGAAAAAATGATCTTGGTTCACAATTTTTGGCGTAACTTTTGATTCTAAAGAGATAAGTTAATGAATCAAATTGCAAACTATAGTGTACCTAGTGCCCTATTAAACAAAATAAATAAAATTGTTTTAATATTATACTAAATTTCCCAATCCCAACACATTTCACCTCTACAACCAACTATTGGATATATTTTCTGTCAGCAAAATTGATAAAGTTCTGTTATATGATCAGCTATCAGCACCTTGCTTCTTAAAACATGATCTAATATTCTAAGCATTTGATTTGCAATTGCATTATGTTTGTAATGAGGTTAGCTTCAATGATTTCAAGAATATTAATTATAACATTATGTCATCTGAGCTATCAAATATTGATTGGGACTCTATATCTTACATGCCTTCAGTAGATAGTCAGCTGGATTTTTTAGAAAATAACCTGTTGGATTGTTTTTTTGTTTAGGAAAGCCGTCCCAATCAAAATCGTTAAACGAAAAGCTAAGGAAAAACCATGGTTCAATATAGCAATTAAATCAGCAATTGATCGCAGAGATTCTGCTTACAAACGTTGGAAAACTTTCAAAATTCCCAATTTACATACTGGATATTGTAATGCGCTAAGAGATGGAAATAGAATGATAAAAAGTGCGAAATCAGAGTATTAACCCAGTCGTTTTTTATAAGCTTTTGGATCCAAACAGACTTGGAGAGTTATTGGTGAAATTTGCGTTGGAAAATCATCGTGTCTGGCTACCACTGACATAGATGTATAGAAGGTAAACTAGTCCTTTACAAATCTCCCCAATTTTCGTCCGAATAAAAACTTTTATGACCACTGTCCAACTATTTCTGGTAATTGTTTTAACCTTAACTGTGTAAATCAATCGGATGTTCTATGTAGTTGTCTCGCGATTAAATCAAATGCAGTTGGGGTTGACAATATTCATCCCAAATTTCTGAAAGCTATTATTCCGCTAATGTTACCCTATATCACGTACATCTTCAATAATATTATCACTAAGAGCGTTTATCCCCAAAATAAATATGCGAAAATCATACCATACCCACCCCAAAACCAAACAACGAATACCGACCAATTGCAATAATACCGTATTTGCTAAAATTTTTTTAACATTTACTCCATGGTCAAATAAGTAATTACGTCAATAATAATGATTTGTTGACAAATAGGCAATCAGGATTTCGACCCTAACACAGCTGCATAACAGCCCTTATTAATGTATCTGAAGAAAGACGTAGCAAAATAGACGATGGAAATATCTCGTTTCTTGTTCTTCTTGACCACTCGAAAGCATTTGATACTGTGGATCATGAAGATCTCTGCCTGAAGTTGCTTAAATTGTTTAATTTTTCTCCTCTATCTACACGTTTAAGTCATCATTTTATCATCCCGTCGCCAATCTGTATTTGCAAACAATAAAATTTCAAGTCAATTGCCTGTTCTGAAAGGAGTTCCACAAGGATCGATACTGGGACCACTACTATTTTCAATTTACATCAACGATTTAGTGCGACATTTACAATACTGTGCTGTCCACATGTATGCTGACGATGTACAACTCTATATAAGTAGTGATTTAAGCAACATAAACGATTGTTTGGAAAAACTAAACAGAAATCTGAAACACATTCATGACTGCGCAAATATAAACGGTTTGTGTCTTAATCCTCTAAAGTCTAAGTATTTAATAATAGCTAAGAAAACTTTGAAGTTACCTTTTGAGCCGATTGTAATGCTTAATGATCAAAGAATAGAAATTGCATCAACAGCCAAGAATCTTGGTGTCACATTTAATTCCACTCTCACATGATGCGACCATATAAATGCTGCTACAGGGAAAACTTATGCAATACTACGGACATTGTGGAACACTCAGTATATTACACCACTTAAGATTAGAATTTTACTAGCAAAACCCTAATACCAACTTAATACCAACTCTACTATATGGATGTGAAATATATGCAAGTTGCGATTTTACAAGTCGAAAAAAACTAATAGCAACGTATAATGCAATATTAAGATATGTTTTTAATTTAAGAATATATGATCATATATCTCAATATTCCAAAAAACTATATGGAGTGACTCTTACTGATTTAATGAAAACTAGCACATTCCAGCACTCGAAATTCGAGTCCCAATTCTAAGAAATTTTATTTTTCCATTTAATAAAGACCCTAAAGTTATACTTCACAATTCAACTCATTTTAAATGAAGAAAACAAACACAACACATTAACACAAACACATTAACAAATTTAATAAACATACACATAGCATTGTATAATTGTATGTATATGTTAGTAGCAACTTTAAACGATTATAACTCCAAAAAATATTCCAGACGATTAAAATCTGTAAATGTGGGTAACAGCTAAACAGAAATACCTTTCAAATGATAAATTTTTTGTCAAAATAGGGGTAAAACTGTGAAACTTACATCGGTAACAAAATATCGCCTAGCCTATTAATATTATAGATAAGAACACTATTACTGCTAAACAAAATTATATATACACGTGCACCGCTTTACTTGTTCGAAAGATTACTTTTTACATGTTCAACCAGATCGACCGATATCATACACTTAAGATACCAAAGCTTAATATCTGAGTGGCGGTTCTATATGAATTCAGTTCGTCTTTGGAACATACTACCCTCGTCCATTCAATTTATAAGCAACGCCCAACAATTTAAGAAAGAACTATATCAATTATCAATCAATCATTATTAATTAAATGTAATTGATTTCAGCTCTCATTTATACTGATACTTTGTTTTTTAAAAAAAAATTTTTATTTCTTTTATATTTATATTTATTTATTTATTTACATGTTTTTATTAAATTAACCCATTATGATTCATATGTATCAACCATTTTTATATTATTTTTTTATCTTTTTGGGTTTTATTTATTAAATTAATTATTTTCTGTTATACTGTGTATTTATATACTGTGTATTTTTACATGTACTTATTCATCATTACTTTGTAAAAAACCATTACTTTAATTATAAGATTGTAAATCTTGTTGTAATGGAAAATAATGAAATAAATTAAATTAAGTATTTGAATTTTTATTTCTTCATATCAACAGAATTTTAATTCTTGTAATCACCATTACACAATATTTCACGTTCATCACAATCCTTATCACTTTCATAGTCATCATCTTCATATTCATCACCAATAACCTCTTCTTCACCTGTTGTGTTTGGCACAATTATTAAACCTAGTACCACCTGTGGTACATGATGATTTTTTCTTATAAATTTTAATTTTGGCGGTAAGTAATGGATCTGAACTAAGTAGAAACGTATTAAATGTGTCTTCGTTTGACTTCTCCCGACTGCATTTACGCACAAAGTGTGCTCTATAATTTTTAAAATCTTTTTTCGAGCTTCTTGAGCTTCCTCAGATAATTGGCCAATCGGAAATAATGCATATGTTACATTTCTGACCCGCAAATAAGGAATTTATGTGTAAAGGGGAGGCATATAAAACCACGGGTAGAGCCTAGTAAAATATCTGGCCTCATTGTGAGTATAGTTTCTAAACTTTTCAACTTGAATCTCATGTCCACAGGGTACAACAATAAGTATCGGATACATTCGTTCTATCAATTCTTTGTCCACTTTTGTAATTTATGCATTCTGAAAAAAGTCTGTTGTTATTATTAGAGTTTCCAAAGCCTGGCTTCGGTTGGTCATCGATCAGTCCAGTTTTCCCTCTAAACTATTTCTGAATCCGTAATTTTGCAGCTGAAACAAATTTTTTTGTCATCATCTGACCTAGCCTACCATTATTTGATTGGAAGTTTGTATGATAAGTGAAGAAGACATTAAAAATCGTATCCAGTCCTGAAGAATAGATAAACTATCAACTGAATTAAAACCTTTACGTGTTACACCAGAAACGTAACACTTTTGTGTAGGTGTTGTATCCGTTAGGGCATTTCACTCTTTACCATCAAGCATCACCAACAGTAGTTTGTGATTAATTTGTATTGATCGTTCTCCTAATAGAATCTAAAAGCAGTTACATTTCTTTTTCTACATGTTCTTTTTCAAGTGCAAAAAACAAAAAAATGAACAGTGCTAGCTATTGCGTTTGCAGGATATTTTGATTTTCAACTGGGGACTTTTAAAAGGAAGTTATATATTTTTCGTGATTGCAAATATACGCAAATTTTTGATGTGTAAAAATATATGCGCTCAGGGGTGGTAAAATCCAATTTCACATTACAATCACAAAAACAGCGTAAGGGAAAATCGGTGTGTGTTATATGTAATTGTATTGGTGTATCTAGTAAGCAGAACCGCCGAGTTCGCTGTCTGTTTAGCAAAATCACAAATGTTTTCCTAATTTTAAATATTCAAGCTATTGACCGCTAGGTGTGCTGTGAACTTAACATGTTCACAAACCTACAGAGTTGTTCTTTTTATATTCAAATATATATTTGCTATTGACAGAACTTTTTTAGTAAGCAGAACTTCTAGATGTGCTGTGAGCTTAAAAAGCTAAATACTAGGAAAACTTTGAAGAAGTCGAAAATAAACTTGTGTGTTTGTGTTTGTGTTTTTTTAATTACTACACCTTTTCCAATTGTATTTCAGAAAAGATCAATTGATTTTCAGAAAGTATGAATTGTGTTTTAGCAAACATTAATTGATTTTGAGAAAATATCAATTGTATTTCAGAAAGTATCAATTGTATTTCAGACAACATCAATTGATTTTCAGAAAGTATCAATTGAATTTTAGAAAGCATCAATTGAATTTCAGAAAGTATCATTTGTGTTTCAGAAAACATCAATTGATTTTCAGAACATATCAATTGTGTTTCAGAAAGTATCAATTGTATTTCAGAAAACATCAATTGATTTTCAGTAATAATCAACTATATTTCACAAAGCAGCAATTGATTTTCAGTAATAATCAACTATATTTCACAAAGCAGCAATTGATTTTCAGAAAGCATGATTCGTATTTCAGAAAATATCAATTGAATTTCAGAAAATATCAATTGAGTTTTAGAAATTTTCAAATGTATTTCAGAAAACAGCAAATGTATTTCAGCAATTATCTAACGTAATCCAGAAAACATAAAATGTGTTTCTGAAATTATCAAATGTATTTCAGAAAATATCAAATGTATTTCAGAAAACATCAAATGTATTTCAGAAATTATTAAATTTACTTTAGAAAATATGAATTGAATTTCAGAAAATATGCTGTAAAAAAATATATTTTTTTAAGTATTGCACTGGGATTGTAATATTTCTAGAAAACTACATATCGTCACCTAAAATGAAAAATGCCGCAACTAATATTTTTATTTTTTTACAGGAGAAGCAAAAAGCGTCATAAAATAAAAACTACTTTAAACTTAATACCCAAATTTTAGAATCAAGCTGAGAAGTAAAGATGGATTTTTATTTACGAAAACAATTTTATGGTCAAATAGTAGTTTTCAAGTAAAAGGCCGTAACTAAAATACAAAAAGTCAATTTAAACTTTTTGTTAGTTACTGCCTTCTGCATTTTATGTGACGATATAAACGTGTTTTTTTCAAAATGATGACTTCAAAATCGGTAAAAATTCTATCCTGATGTTCATATTGTAACTCATAAAAGGTCGACCTTGATAGTTTATTTTCCAGTGCATAACAAATAAGTCCAAATATTGTTAAAAATTTTCTGAGACTCCAAATCACTAATAGAAGCAATAATAGCTTTTCGGTATTGTAGGGTAAACTACTTTTTAATTCTGAATTTCGATAGATATTTTCTGAAATTCAACTGATATTTTCTGAAATATATTTGATAATTTCTGAAATACATTTGATGTTTTCTGAAATATATTTGACACTTTCTGAAATACATTTGATGTTTTCTGAAATACATTTGATACTTTCTGAAATACAATTGGAAAAGATGTAGATGTTTACACATCTCCCCTGTGATCGGACTCACATTGATTTTTTTGGAATCCACATAGTAATTTATTTTGGAAACAGTTTTACCCAATCTCACCTAATAACACTTTGAAACTCAATATTTATTTAAAAAGTTCCCATTTTTTGGGATAATATTTAAAATTTTTTTTCAATTTTTCTGAAAAATATTTCTAAAAAAAAAATATCAAGAAGATAGGCCAATACATGAGGTTGAAGCTTCCATTTAAAAAAAGTTTTGATTTAAGAACTAACAACCAAAAAAATATATTTGAAATTCGTAGTTTTTTTACTTTTTACCACTTTGCACTTAATTAGCGAAAATTATTGGAGAGAGTATAACAAAAAAAATTAAACAACATGTGAAAAAAATTTTTAACAGCTCTTGATGGTAAATTTTATCTGACTCTACAAAGTACCAAAACTTATTACAACATATTGACATCTACTTTTGGTGATGACCTCTATTGACCGTAATGCGAGCTCGGGTTTCATTTTTGAAAAAATAAGGTCCGATAACTTTTTTACTGATATACCTGTGATACCAATCAATAAAAGCTTTTACAACTTTTCATGCTTGAATACAAGTTATGCCTCAAACAATGTTAATGATTTTGAATTCTCTTGCGTTAGCCAATCTGATGTCTTTTCAAGTTTTTCGCCTATGAAATCTAACGCTGTGGGTTGTGATAATATGCATCCTAAGTTTATAAAAATATTACTGCCATTAGTCTTACGTTATGTGACGTACTTATTTATCACTAACATTATGTCCAGTACTTTTCCATCTAAATGGAAACTTGCAAGTATAGTTCCACTATCGAAAGCAAATACGGAGTTCAGGCCCATAGCTATTTTATGTTATCTATCAAAAGTGCTAGAAAAACTTTTGCACCTGCAAATGAGCTTATATATCAAAGAAAACAATTAGTTAACTGATGCACAGTCAGGATTTCGTTCAAATCATAGTTGCGTATCGGCTTTGTTGGATGTCTCCGAAAACATACGCAGTGAACTTGATAACGGTAATTTAAATTTTTTGGTGCTTCTTGACCATTCGAAGGCCTTTGATACGGTTGACCATAGAACATTTTGCTTACCTAACAAATCGTTGGCAATCTGTTAATGTGAATAACACATGGTCTAATCCTTTAAGACTCGTCAGAGGAATGCCTCAAAGGTCAATCCTAGGATCCTTACTTTTTTCAATTTTTGCAAATGATCGACCAAAACGGCTTTCACATTGCAAAGTTCACATGTATGCAGATGATGTTCAATTATATCTAAGTAAACCAATGCAATCTTTTGCCGGTAATATAGCTAGGCTAAACGATGATTTACAAAGGATTTTTCTCTGGGCAACAGCAAATGGACTTTGTCTTAATACAATTAAGTCAGAGTGCTTGATAATTCATAAAAGAGCAATCGATCCTACTATAAGTGATGATATTTTAATAAATGGGGAAAAAATTTCAATTGTAAATTCTGCCAAGAACCTTGGGTTGATTTTTAACAGCAATTTAACATGGACAAATCATGTAAACCTACTAGTCGGACAAACTTACAATAAGTTAAGGACGCTTTGGTCATCGCAATATTTCACCCCTTTACGAATAAGAATTCTACTCGCTAAGACATATGTAATTCCAAGTTTTATTTATGGATGTGAGCTTTTTGCAAGCTGCGATTCCACCAGCAAAAGAAGACTTAACGTTATATTTAACAATATTATTAGATATGTGTATGGATTAAGAAAGCACTCTCAAGTCTCCCACATATCAACAAATCTTTATGGCGTCTCGTTCGATAGCCTTCTTAAGATTCGTGTACTTCGTTATCTACACAAAATTATCTATACACAAACCCCACTATACCTTTTCGAAAAAATTCGGTTTGCCAGATCGCAAAGAGGAAAAAATATTATTATTCCATTTCACCGTTGCCTTGCATCTGAATGGCAGTTTTATTTATATTGTTCACGTCTTTGGAATATTCTTCCGCATACCCAACAACTTAATAGCTACGCAAATAGTTTTAAGCAGTTTTTATTTAAATTTTTTGAACAAGCTTAAATGTAATTTACTATATGGGTAATTCCATGTCAAATCAACCAATGGGTGTACACTACCTTCTCCAAATTGTATGATTTTTCGTAGGAAGACAGATTATTACAGAAATAAAATAAGTGCAGAGCTTGAGGGCACTGGCACTTCTGTATCCGGAAATATGTGGTCTTGAAAATCGTAAAAAAGGTCAAAATTTACAAAGTTGTACTTACTTAATTATCATTTTCTTGAAAAGTATTATAGTTACGCAACTAATCAAGGTTGCATTTGAAAGGTTAATTAATTACCTTTAATTTGATATACAACATGATTTTTTTTTTGGAAAGGTCCAAGGTCACATCTCTTGACCTATAATTCGGGAGGCTATAGCTGTAAAAACGACAATTTTAAAAATCTGAAAAAATATATGTTTAAGATTGGTTCCTTCCCTAAAGTTCCAAAAAATTTCCGACTGGGGGTATGCTTGGATCCAGAAATATTTATCATAGAGTAAAGGTAGATATTTAAAAAGTCGGTGCTGTTACTATTACTGTTTATGAATGTGGTTGGTTGTGCTCGTGAGCGTCGGCGGGCTATGCACGCGCGCCGCTATTTGTTTCTGGTTCTTTAGCTCTGTACTGTACTCAGTACAGACCTGTGTTAGGGTTGGTTTGACAGGTAATTATGTTAGAGCGAGACAACAGTATAAATGTTGTCGGGTGTGGTTCGTAGTGTCAAATAACTTGGATATAGAGAAATTATTGAAAAACGAGAAGTCAAAGGAAGCACCACGAAAAAAAACCATTCTAAGCACGTTGCTTTAAAAAACCACATGTGTTGCTATAAAATCAATATTTTTAAATAAAACCAAAAGTGTTCAATGTGATTGTGTTTTGCCTCTGTAAACAATATGTCATTTAATACAATATATTGTTGTAATCCATTTAAAAAAGTTGCTCATGTCCGGAATGCAAGAGGACTTCGAAAAGTTCAGCAATGAATGACTGGAATTAGTAATAACATTTCAATATCAAATAAAATATGTGATATATGCAGAAGAGAACTTTATAAATTAAAAGGAAGTGTAAACAATAATATTCAATCTATGAACGAGCCAGAAAACGAGACTTCAGACTCGGAAAGTGAAGCATCAGTTTCGGGAGATGTTCGAATTTCTAAGTTAAACGAAAGTTTAACATATTTACAAGAATCTCCAATATGTTCGAGAAAAATTCCATTAAAAGGGTATACAACTAGAAAGTTAGAAAAAATAACAACATCAATTAAAACCAACATTTTCCCAAATTCAACACCTTCAACCTCTCACGTATGCCCAGAATCGGAAATAATCGAACAACTAAAAGAAAAGTTTAAATCAATACCTAAAAACAGTGATAAAATTCAACTTTTAACTATTTTACCTAAAAGCTGGACATTGAAAAGAATGGAGGAGGAATTTCAAATAACAAATTTCATGGCACGAAAGGTAAAAAACTTGGTTGAGACAGAAGGCGTATTGAGTACACCGAATCCAAAACTTGGAAAACGATTGCCATTAGAAATTGTTGATGTGGTGAAAATCTTTTATGAAACTGATGATGTCAGCAGATGTCTACCAGGATGTAAAGACTACGTGTCAATAACAGAAAATGGTGTAAAAGTAAAAAAAAATAAAATACTTTTACTCGGAAATCTTCGAGAAGTTTATGCTTTATTTAAAAAAAAACATGAAGGGATAACTATTGGAATTTCTAAATTTTGTGAACTTCGGCCAAAAAAAGTGGTTCTAGCTGATGCGTCGGGAAGCCGTAATGTATGTGTTTGTAAAATACATCAAAATACAAAACTAATGCTCCACGCAATAAACCTGAAAAAATTGACAGAAAATGGGCAGGATTTTGTGCTGGAAACTTATAAAGATTGTTTAAAAAGACTTATATGCAATCGCCCATCACCAAATTGCTACCCTGGCAGATGTAGCATGTGTCCAGATATACAAAATTTTAAAGAGAAACTTGGTGAATTATTATTAGAAAATGAAATTGATGAAATCATATATAAACAGTGGATAAGTGTAGATAGAGACTCTTTGGAAACTATTATTAAAGAAACTGATTCTTTTCTGGATTCTTTATGCGAAAAACTGCAAACTCTTCTACCCCATTCATTCGTATCTAAAGAGCAGGGTGCACTTATGGCTCACAAAAAGTCTGCGTTGGAAGAAAATGAGTATTTAGTAATTTGCGACTTCTCCGAAAATGCAACTTTTGTGGTTCAGGATTCTGTGCAAGGCTTTTTATGGAATAATAGCCAGGCCACAATATACCCAATAGCAATTTATTACAAATCAAATGGAAAATTAGAAACTACAAATTTTATAATAATATCAGACTGTCTAATACATAATACCATAGCAGTTCATTTATTTCATCGCCACCTAAATGAGTTTTTAAAAAACAAGTTTTTGAAAATACCAAAGAAAATTTTTTATTTTTCGGACGGTTCTTCCGCTCAATTTAAAAATAAAAAAAACTTTGCCAATTTATGCCATCATAGCGAAGATTTTAATTGTTCCGCTGAGTGGCATTTCTTTGCTACCAGTCACGGCAAAGGACCTAGTGATGGTCTTGGGGTAACGGTAAAGCGTGAAGCACGAAGAGCCAGCTTGCAACGTCCATTCGAAGATCAGATAACTACTCCTCTCCACTTGTATAATTGGTGTCAGCAAACTCTTCAGAACTGCAACTTTGCATATTTAACGGAGAAAGATTATGAAGAAGAAGAGAAATCGCTAACTGATAGATTTATAGGATTACGTACGATTCCGGGAACTCAAAAGCAGCACAGCTTCATACCAATTTCACAAACACAATTACAAGCTAAAATTTATTCCGCTGATAGCAAATTTGTAATTGAAAACATTTATAATAAAACTAAACAACAACAACAGCATTCATCATAATAATGTCAACAACAACAACAACAACAACAACAGCATTCATCACAATAATGTCAACAACAACAACAACAACAACGACAACAACAACAACAGCATTCATCTTAATAATGTCAACAACGCCAACAACAACAACAGCATTCATCATAATAATGTCAACAACGCCAACAACAATAACAACAACAGCAATAATAATAATTCACTTGTTAAATATCTACCTTTACTCTATGATAAATATTTCTGGATCCAAGCATACCCCCAGTCTGAAATTTTTTAGAACTTTAGGGAAGGAACCAATCTTAAACATATATTTTTTTCAGATTTTTAAAATTGTCGTTTTTACAGCTATAGCCTCCCGAGTTATAGGTCAAGAGATGTGACCTTTGACCTTTCCAAAAAAAAAATCATGTTGTATATCAAATTAAAGGTAATTAATTAACCTTTCAAATGCGGCCTTGATAAGTTGCGTCACTATAATATTAATCAAGAAAATGATAATTAAGTAAGTACAACTTTGTACATTTTTATAGTTTTTCCCGATATTCAAGACCTCATATTTCCGGATCCAGATGCGTCAGTGAACTTAAATTTAGAATTTTTCTTATTTCTCGGATACACTTTAATCCTGCCAAAATTCAGCCAATTTGGAAACAGTGATGTAAAAAACAGCCATATTTTAAGTTGAGTTCAGATGGTTTAACCCATATATGTTTTTTTTTTTTTTAATTGTTCTACTATATGTTTGCCTTAATGTAATTCTTGGATATTGAATTCCTGTACTTTAAATATAAGATTAAATCTTGTTGCACAGCAAATGGAAAATAAATAAATAAATAAAGCCACCAGCGTATAATCCGCTGAATGTAGTGAAGTTCGCAGGGTCTGTTATTTATTGATCTCACTCCAGATGTGACAATTTCATTTATTAACAAACCCGTTAAGCCAAAATTGAGTCTCATCGATGAACACAATTTTTGCGATAACACATCGGGTCAGTTTCCAACTGTTCAAAAGCACAATCGGCGAAAGAAGATCACATTTGATAATTTCAGGGCTTTAATGCCTGCACCAGTTGGATCTAAAACGGGTGTAGGCCAAGGTTTTTGCGCAAGATATTCTCGTATTGGATGGGAAGATCCCCAAATTCCTGCGATTCATGACGAATCAATAAATTTAGATCTTCTCCTACACTTTCACTTACAGCGACGATGTGCCCTTCAGTACACACATTCCTTAAATATTTTGGTGTTGCTAAGTATGCCGTATGAAATATAATCACAGTTCGATGGATGGCTTGCTCAGATGGACGATTATGTGCTTCATAAAAATTATGGAGTCTTTTAAGTTGCGCGAATCGATGACTAATTTTCAAAGTATTTTGGATAATTTTGTAGCGCTGTTCAAGTGTGAATCTATTCATGCTGATTTTCTAGAATATACTAATCATAAAAAAAAACACTTTTATATATGATTTTGTTTTTTTTTTAAACATAAAATGAAGAAATCTAAACTAAAAAGCTATGACGATGTTAAAACAATATTTTAAGTGGAACTCGTTGCTTTTGTTTCATTTTAATTCGTTTATTAGTCTTGGAGATAAACAATTTTTTATACATATGTGACCTTCTCCGAGAAAAGGGACATTGTGTGTCAAAAAACGGGTTGTGTCAAAAACGGTGGATTCTGGTACCTAAAAGGGTGTAGAAACTTTAAATGCGTTTTTTTCTCAAAACTTAATTTTCACACACACATATACCATTTTTGTTAAATTTATGCTTTTTCGTTTGGGTCTTTCCCAAGTAAAATATTTCTCCTCACATATAATTATTTCACCCTCATACTCGAAATGCATGATTAGTAATTGTAACTGACATACAAATATTTATATATGTAGATCATGTTCAGAAAATACACAATACTTCATTAAGAAAACTATAAACTCAGGCGTTAAACTGTGGAGATTTAAAGAGCTTCAGCTTCAATTGTTACGATTTAGTTAGTAAAGTATAAAAAGAAGCCATTTAAGGTAGAATAACTTATGGCAATTGACAGAGCTAGTAAACAGAAAAAAAAATTTTACGCACTGGCACGCTCCGAATACTTGAAACTTGACGAACATTGGGGCAGCCTACAATAACCATGAGAAGAAAATTAATGTTAACAAATAATTTTATTGGAAAATTTTTTTTTGTGACATTCAGAAAACAAAGAAAATTTTGATGTCAATTCTGCTGTTATTGAGGTCCTTTCCTTTCCAATAAAATATTTCTCATTCCAATAATTGCTATCGATTAGGATCTATGTACAACGTTGCTAATGAATTTTATGGATTATAATTATTTCCTTAAATTTTCAAGCGAGTTTGGCGCATTTTTCGTTGTTTTTGTACCATCACTGCGCAGAGGATATATATATATCAGTTTCTCATTTCGTTTTTTATGCATAGAAAAACAAGTATGAATATTATACGAAAATTATTTTATTTTTTCGAGAGTTTTTTTCAAAGTTTCATTCATATCTTGTGACCCCTTTAACCGAATTTGACGATTTTAAATAGCAACTCCTTAAGGATTTTATACAAAAACGAATAGTCTAGTTCCACTGATAGACGGACAGACCGTCATCGCTAAATCAACTACCCTTGTTATAATTATTAAGAAAATATATGGTTTTTGGGTCTCCGGAATTTATTTTGATGCATTACAAACGGAATGACAAACCTATATATACTCACTGCCACAGAGGTGTGGAGAGTATAATAAACTTGTAATAAAGTTCTAAAAATACTTTCACTTTCGACTGTCTAGCGAAGGAAGTAGGCGAAAACAGACTAGCAAATTAGTCAGATTAGTATTTTATGACTGCTTCAAGAAAAAAAAAAAAATTAAAAATAGAAGGAAATTTAATAAGGAGGCATCCTTTAAAAATGAGCAGATGCTAATAATATTTTATGAAATAATTTAATTAAGCATACTTTTTATCACGTTGTGCTGAAGTTGTGCTGATATTTGTAACTGAAACAAATATAAATTTAAAATTCTTTGTTATTTTTCTTTATTGTTACTGCAATGTCTTATCTAACATTTTGTCACTCATTAATTTTACTATTTCATTTATGTCTTAATTTTTATTTCAGACTTTTTTTTTTTATTAACTACTTATTTTTATAATTGTAATAAACATAAAATTCTAAAAAATGTCACAAACATTTTTTGAGCCATTGACAATACAATCACTTCCTTTAAAATAAATTTATTTCCACTCACCTGAAATGATGCTGTAAATGCTGATATAACTTCGTAAATATGCTCCCAAGGATGACCAGGATCCGGACGAAAGGGCGTCACAATATATTGTAAACCCAACAAAGGAACCAGTAATAATGTGGCTCTTTAAAATGAAATAAAAAAAAAACGTTTATATTAATGCCACTTGAAGTTTTAACAGTTGGTTACAAAATTTAAATTACACGTTTTTAAAACTAAATCCATTTTTATATGATCCAAAATAATTTTGCCACAACAACAGGAGTGGCCAGGCAGGCAACAATATATTAGAAGGGTGATACTTATCTTACAACATAACAATGTAAGGATTGGCGTAATAAATGTTGGAAAAATTTTCGGATTCTAAGGCATATTTTTGCTATATAAAAATTGTAAGATGCTACAACCTTTTGTGGTTTTAGAAAAAATTTTAGATTTTAAGTATAAATATCCTTAAATTTTAAATTTGTATTTATATTCTCAGTTTTAGAGATATTTTTTTCTATACAAAGATTTTAAACTTATGAATATTTTTTCAATAAAAAAAATTCTTATATTCTGAGTTTTCTCTATAGAAAATTCATAGATTTTTGGTTTCTCCTATAGAAAAATTTCTTAAATATTATTTCTAAAGAAAACATCTTAAAATCTAAACTATTTTTTTTAAATAGTACAAATTCTGAACCACTTCTAAAGAACATTCTCATATCAGGAGACTTTTAAACAAAATTTCTTTCCGGCTTCGATAGAAAAGTTCTTAGATTTTGAGATATTATTATCAGTTATTAACAGATTGCAAGACTTTTTTTCTATGGAAATCTTGACAAAAGCTGAGAAACTAAAAAAATATCCCTTAGAACAGATTTTTACAAAACTTTGTATACTCTGAAAAAAAATTCCTATAGAAAAATCCAAGACTTCAATTTTCTCTATAAAAAATTCTCAGATTCGTAGCTTTTTCTATTAAAATATTTTCAGATTCGGTATTTTGCTTCGGAAAATTTGGAATAAATTTTTTCAGTAAATGAAGAGATTCTGAGTTTTTTTCTGTAGACGAATTCTTATATTCAGGAAAAAAAAACTTCTTTAGAAAAACTGTAAGATTCTGAAAAATTCCTATAGAAAAATTCAAAGATTTTCTTTAAAAAAAAAATTCTCATATTCTCAAAAAATTCTAAGTTTTTCTTTAAAAAAAATCTTTAAATTCGTACTACTTTTATTAAAATATTTTCGGATTCAGATTTTTTTTTAGGAAAAAAAAAACCATAAGTTCGGAGTTATTTATCTATATATATAAAATTGAATGTGTGTTTGTTTATTTGTTTGTTTGTGTGTACCTTATAGGAGACCAAACCTCTGGACCGATCTTCCTGAAATTTTTACAGCATTTAACTGGGACTCTGGCATGATTAATAGGGTACTTTTTTTTGACCACGCCCACTTTTACGCCCACTTTTTTAAAATTATGTAATTGCTCCCATATAGTTTTTAACAGATTTACTTCAAATTGTATACACATTATACTCCAGGCGAGGTAGAAATAAACATTTCTTACGCCACGCCCCCTTTCACTCCCCTTTTCACGCCAAATTTTGTTTGAAAGTTTTAAACTTTTTTTCTCTGTACAAATTTGTTCCTTCCAACGGATTTTTTTATTTGGTAGTATATTGCTCTTAATACTGTTAACGTCGCCATATAACTATGAACCACGCCCCCTTTTTTTTACTTATACCACTAACAATGTTTGCTATACAAAATAATTTTTTTGTAATATGTATTTTTCTAAAGTTTTATACACTTTTTATCTACAGGTAAGGTAGCCATACATTTTTTTATTACCAAGTCCCCCTTTTTCGCCCCATTTTACCTTAAATCATAATTAATCTGCTTTCAATCTATCTATATATATAAAAATGAATGTGTGTTTGTTTGTGCTTTATAGGAGGCCAAACCAAAGAACCGATCTTCCTGAAATTTTCAGAGCGTGTTACTGTGACTCTGGAAGGAATAATATGCTATATAAATTTTTGATTGGACAAAGGGGCGGTGCCACGCCCATATAACCCAAAATTTGAAAAAGTCATATCACGGGAATTTTTTTACCTACAGCAGTCATATTTGGTACATATGGTATTAGCATGAATAGAAATACATACAAGAAGAAAAGTGGGCGGGACCACGCCCCTTTTAGAAAAATAAAAAATCGTAATATCTTCTAAACTACTGGAAGGATCGTCATGAAATTTTCACAAAAGGATATTTTTGCGAAATAATAAGACCTTAGCTATATAAAGTTGTTAGTGGGCAAAGGGGCGTGGCGTATATATAAAAACGTTGATGCATTTGATTGTAACGAATGATCTCCGGAACCATAAGAGCTGTCGAGGTAGGATTTCCAGCATAGGTTCGGTTCGAGCTCTTCTGTGTTTTTTTTTTAGTTTTAACCCTCTAGCTGGCGTTGGGGTCAAGTTAAAAACAAAAAATTTTACTTTCAGCGCGATTTGACTGCAATTCAGAATGAAGGTATGTTTCGTCATAAGAAATTTTTGTATGTATAAATGGACCCGATAGGTGGCGCTGGGTAAAGTTATTTCGAATATTCTTATTTATGGTGTGATTTTAATGAAACTAAGAATGTACATATATGTATGTTAGAAACATTTTTTTATTGGACCCGGTAGATGGCGCTGTCGTTCAAAAAATAATGAGTTGTCAAATTTATATAAATTTTAATAAATAAACTCACAAACGTTTTTATATATAAATATTCTAACGAAAAAGAAGGAAAAAGCCGCTACATTATTGCATGGTGGCCGCACAGCTCATTCAGCACTCAAATCACCGTTAAACGTACAAAAAAATGAGAATGCCGTCTGTAATATCAAAAAACATTCCGGTATGGCAAAAGTTCTGCAAAAATGCAGTATTTTTATTTGGGATGAATGTACCATGGCTCACAAATATTGTGATTTGATTTGATAAAAGATTTGAAAGGCAATGAAAGATTTTTTGGTGAAGCTCTCATTTTATTATCTGGAGATCTTCGTCACACATTTTATATAGGTATATACAGATTCTAACTAAAATCAAAATTCATTGAGGGCAAAACAACGTTTGCCGGGTCCAGCTAGTTTTATCTATATTAAAATTCTCATATTCTCAAAAAAACATTTTCTTTAAAAAATTCCTATATTCTGCAATTTTTTTTCAACAAAAATTTTAAGATTCCTAGCATTTTGGATTTTGAATTCGGAATTTTTCTTTTGGAAAAGTTCTCATGTTTGGTAGTATTTTTAACAGTTATTTATCAGATTCTGCGTTTGTTTTACAAAGATAAATTTTTATATTCTGAAAAAAAAAATGTTCTTCCATTAGAAAAATACTAAGATTTTATTTTTTTTCAATAAAAAGTATCAAAACTTTTTAATGGAGTTGGGAACTTGGAGTTTTCATAGTCGTTGTCTGTAGAAGAACTCTAAGATTCGGACTGAAGTTTGTAGTTTTTACTAAAAATTTTCAGATTAAAAGCGTTTCTATGGAAAAAATATCAGATTTGGAGTTATTTTTTACAGCAGATTGTCACATTCTGAGTTTTTTCTAGAAACAACTTCCTATATTCTGACAAATATATTTTCTTTAGAAAAGATCTTAGATTCTGAAAGAAAAAGCCCTAAATACTAATTTTTTTTCTGTAGAAATTTTCAGATTCCTACTTTTTTCTATTAAAAAATTTTCAAAAAAAAATCTCTTATTCTGAATTATTTTTTACAGTAAATTATAAGATTGTGAATTTTTTCCTGCAGAAAATTTCCAAGATTTTAATATTTCCCCCCCTGAAAAATTCTTATATTCTGAGTTTTTTTCTATAATTCTTAGATTTCGAGTATTTTTTTTATCAAAACTTCTCAGGTTCGGAGTACTTTTTTATAAAAAATAATCAGATTCTGATTTTTTTCTATAAAAAATAGAATAAATAGGTTCTTTAGAAAAATGTTTATAATCTGAAAAAAAAAAATTCTTATAGAAAAATTCTAAGACTTTAATTTTCTTTATGGAAAATTCTCAGATGCTTAGCTTTTTCTATTAAAATGATTTCAGATTCGGTATTTTTCTTTGAAAAAATTCTCCGATTTGGAATAAATCGTTCCACTATAGGCAATTACTTATATTCAGGAAAAATATCTTCTTTAAAAAAACTGCAAGATTCTGAAAAAAAAAATCAATAGAAAAATTCCAAGATTTTATTTCTTTTCAACAAAAATTCTCAGATTCTGAAAAAAATTCCCATAGAGAAATTCCGTGTTTACCTTAAAAAAAAAAATCTCAAATTCGGAGTTTTTTTTCTCAGATTCATACAATTTTTATTAAAATATTTTCGGATTCGGAATTTTTATGGAAAAAAATCCATAATTTCGGGGTTATTTTTATAGCAAATTTTCAGATTCTGGTATATTTTCTATATTCAAATTCTTGCATTCTAAAAAATTTTTTCTTTAAAAAATTCTCATATTCTGCAATTTTTCCAATAAAAATTCTAAGATTTCTAGTATTTTGAATTTTGAATTCGGAATTTTTTTTTTGAAAAAGTTCTCATATTTGGATGTTATTTTAAAAGTTAATTATCAGAATTTACACTTTTTTTAATAAAATCTCTTCCTTCAGTAAATTTTTAAGAATTTTTTTCAATTAAAAAATTATCAGAGCATTTTAATGGAGTTTGGAACTTGGAGTTCGTTTCCGTTGCCTATAGAAAAACTGTAAGATTCGGGGTTATGTTCTGTAGAAAATTCTGAAGTTTGTAGTTTTTACTAAACCTTTTCAATGGAAAAATTATCAGATTTGGAGTTATTTTTTACAGCAAATTATCAGATTCCGAGACAACTTCCTATATACTGAAAAATATATTTTCTTTAGAAAAGTTCTTAGATTCAGAAAGAAAAAAGGCCTAAATACTAATTTTTTTCTGTAGAAATTTTCAGATTCCTACTTTTTTCTATAAAAAAAATTTCAACGAAAAAATCTCATATTCTGAATTATGTTTTACAGTAAATTATAAGATTGCGAATTTTTTCCTGTAGAAAAATTCCAATATTTTAATTTTTCCCCCAATAAAAAATTCTTGTATTCTGAGTTTTTGTCTACAGAATAATCCTTATATTCCGAGTATTTTTTTTATATACTCTATGAAAAATTGAATAAATAGATTCTTTAGAAAAATTTTGATACTCTGACAAAAAAAAGATTCCTATAGAAAAATCCAAGACTTTAATTTTCTCTATAGAAACTTCTCAGATTCGCAGCTTTTCTATTAAAATGTTTTCAGATTCGGTTTCTGCTTTGGAAAACTTTTTTGATTTGGAATAAATTTTTCCAGTAAATTAAGAAAATCAATTATCCTCTGAAGAAAATCTGTAAGATTCTGAAAAAAAATCCTATAGAAAAATTCCAAGATTTTCTTTAAAAAAAAAAATTGTCAGATTCTGAAAAAATTCCCATAGATAAGTTCCAAGATATTTTTTTTTTCAAAAAAAATTCTCAAATTCTGAGTTTTTTCTCAGATTCGTACAATTTTTTTTTAAATATTTTTTATTCGGATTTTTTTTTTTTTTATAAATTCGGAGTTATTTTTAAAGTAAATTTTTCAGATTATGATTTGCTTTCTACATTCAAATTCTTATATTCTTCTGTTATAAGAAAATGTTTTCTTTAAAAAATTCTCATATTCTGCAATCTTTTTTCCAATAAAAATTCTAAGATTCTTACTATTTTGAATTTTGAATTCGGAATTTTTTTTCCTTAAAATTTCTAATATTTGGAATTATTTTTTACATTCAATTATCAGATTCTACGTTTTTTTTTCAAAGGCAAATTTTTATATTCTGAAAAAAATGTTCTTCCATTAGAAAAATTCTAAGATTTTAGTTTTTTTTCCAATAAAAAGTATCAGAACTTTTTAATGGAATTTGGAACTGGGAGTTTTCGTAATCGCTGTTAATCGAAAAACTCTAAGATTCGGAGTTATATTCTGTAGAAAATGCTAAATTTTGTAGTTTTTACCAAAAATTTTCAGATTCGAAGCTTTTCTATGGAAAAATGATCAGACTCATTTTTTACAGTAGATTATCAGATTCTGTTTTTTTTTTCTAGAGACAACTTCTCATATTCTATCAAATATATTTCCTTTAGAAATGTTCTTAGGTTTTGAGTTTTTCCTTTACCAATAAAAATTCTCATACTCGGAGTTCGGTCCTTAAAAAAGAAAAAAGTGTTCTCAGAGTCACAAGTTCTTCTGTAAAGAAATTTTCACATACTGAATTTTTCGGAGGAGATATTTTCAGATTCGGAATAAGATATTAGATTCCGAATTTTTCTTATTTGGGAAAAAATAATTTCTTTTGAAAAATTCATAGATTCGGAGTTTTCTCTTTCAATCCAAAAACTAGCAAATTAATCCCTATAAAAAGTTTCTCATATTCTGAAACCTTTCTCGCTACAAATAAGTACCACCCTGGTGTTCATATTCATAACTCACCGAAATGCCTGAATTACTGTACGTGATGGCCCGCAGCTATTTTGTAGACCAGCAGGTGCTTTCAGCTTTAATAAGACAACACGAACAATATTGCATAGGAAGAGTAAATTAAGGAACATTGAAATGCACACAGGTACAACTAAAATATTATCAAAATTAGTTGGACTCATCCAACAGCTACCAAAAGAAAAACAAAAAAAAAAAAATGCAAATACAAAATATAATTAAGTTAAATGGAAAATTTTATTAGCTTCTTTAATATGACACTTACTGTAAATTTTCTTCTGGCTCTGCAGCTAAACCTCTCGCTAAGCCATAGACAAATATGATGACAGCTGGGAAACCCCAACCAAATGCTATTAACCATTTTACCAATTTTTTCTCTGAAATAAATGCTGACACCAGCACAGTATGTAAATAGAAACCTTCACATAACATCCAGGCGTAGTTGGTTATTAGGAAGTACTGTAAAACTATATGTAAGGCCACACAAGCCGGCTATTAAGATGAGCAGCAGCCAGCAACCACACATTTAATTGAAACAATCGACCCCATGTAGGTAAGTGAGATAAGAAATTTTTGATTACAAAATTATTTCATTAGTTTGTGTGGTTATAATTTAATTAAATCTTTTGTATTTCATTATCATCTCTATTATTGCAAACTTACCGGACTGTGTTGCAGGAGATCTGCGTCTGGCATCACAAGCAAATACCACACTAACCATAATGAATTATTGGCGGCAAACGATGTAAAAAGGTTCATATGCAGTGTTATACGAGCACATTTTAACGATCTTTATAAAGGGGAAGTAAAGAGCGATACATTTTATTAGTAAATAGTTTAACTGTTGTGCAAATTAATTAATTTTATAATAATGCGTTTGTGTATGGGTATTAATATGTTGTAAATAATTGTCATGTGCTGTGGAGTTTTCTATCAATTTGACGATTTTTAAGACAATGAGATATATAATGAATACACGAATTTTCATGAAATGTTAAGAATTTCAGAAAATAAGTGAAGAACGTCATATTAGATAAATAATTAATTATTCTACAGAAAACAAAACATTCTAAATTATCAGGTAATTATAAATACTAGCAGATTTATTTTCATTAAATAAAGACCCTAAATGTATGCTAATCAATTATAGCCAATTCACAAATCACCACAAAAAATCATTTTTATTACAAACACATTAACAAATTTAATAAACACACACATAGCATTGTATAATTTAATGTATGTGTTAGTGCAAGTTTATTCGAAAAAAGCAAAAAAATTAAAAATCTGTAAATCTGCAAAACGGCTAAAAAAATTTCAAATAATTTACATTTGGTCAAAATCGGGATAAAACGGTAGAACAAAACATCGGTCACAAATAATCGCCTAGCTTATTAATATTATAGATAATGTGGTCCAGTAACACAAATGCATTGCATATTCTGATAATAATACTGAGGTTTTGTCCAGTAGAAGTACACTGCAAAAAAGGTCACACCGATGGTGGCACCCTAATACAAAATCCCTCTCTTTATCCTCATATAATGTAGCCAATCTTGCTAAATCTATAAACTTTGGCAAATTTTTATTCTCCTTAAATAAATTAGATGTTTTTATATCTTTTTGAAATGCCCATGGAAGCATATAAGCAAAATCTTTCGTCATCTGGTTTTAAAAATTATAGTCTTCATTAGACTGTAGCAAAGAAAGATTCACAGGGTGGGTCGTGCAAGTGGTGGCTGCTGGTTTGGTTTCCGAAAGGAGCTACAAAAATATTTTTATATTTTAATGTCATATACAATATTGAGTACTATGACAGGGAGAGCTTTGTGTGAGGTCACCTATTATTTATGTTAGTAGCCATTTCGTGACTGGGCGGAATCAGATAAGTGGGCGTGGCGGCTCCCATACAGAGTAATTATTCAATATCATATATCTCGATTACTATGAGTGAAGTCACTTATTATTACTTATAGTAGTTGTACAAAAAATGGGCAGGGTCAGATCAATGGGCATGGCACCCCCATAGAAAGTAAATATGAATGGTCATATATCTGCAGCACTGTAATAAAGTGAGAGCCTTGGCACTTTGCGCTAGCTCATGAGTTGTTGATGTGATGTCGAACAAAGAAATGAGATTGATTGGAGTACTTGGCGTGGCACCTCCCATACATTACAAAAATTATTATCTTTCTTTCATTAGAAAAATATATACATGATCTTAAACCGAACAATAAATGACTAATTATTCCAATACAGATCAACAATACATATCAATTACATACAACACATGAGGTACAATGCATTTGTGTAATCTGTTAAGATTTCACATGCCATTACAGTTCCATCTAGAGGACAATGGCAAAAACAAAGAGCTGTTCACATTACAAGACTTGTAATTGATCTGGCTATGTTAATGTAGAGAAAGCTAAAAATTGGAAAAGCTCAGCTTGTTCATACAAACTCTCGTATATAAAAAAAAGAAAAACATTTCTCATGTTCTTTTCTTTCAAATGTTGAGTTAAATAGTTGATTAAGCATGAGTAGAAGTAATAGACAGAAGGATGCTGACGATGAACAAGTTGCTTTGTTCGAAAGTAGCTACTCCATCTAGCGCTGTCTTCAAATTTTTTTTTCTAATATTTCTCTTACATTACAAAAATTATTATCTTTCTTTCATTAGAAAAATATATACATGATCTTAAACCGAACAATAAATGACTAATTATGTAAATATATAATATCATATAACTGGAGCAGTTTAAAAGAGAAAGTCTCGAAACTTTGTACGAATCCATCAGATTTAACGTAAGTTGTCCGATAAAAAATGGACTGTATAGAATTAGTGGGCTTGGTGCCTCGTATACAAAATAAACGAAGTACTATAGAAGTAACCGTCTTGAAGCTTTTGACAAGAACATTACTTTCCAATGTGAGTAGTTGTATAAAATATGGGCGTAATCGATGTATATAAAAATCGGCCAAATCAAAAGTCGCCAGAAACGAAAATGGCGAAAAACCAAAATCGACAAAAACAAAAATCTTCAGAATCAAAATTCGAGAAAATTGAAAGTTGCCAAAATCAAAAATCACTAAAATAAAAAACTGCCAAATGATATTTCAATTATTACCGGAACTAGTGGAGTAGAAACGCCGAATTTAATAATTTTTGCACCAAATAAAAAGACAATTAAAAGAATAGAAATAAGGAAAAATAAAATATTTTAATTGCACAATACAAAGTTTGTAGGAAAAATTGTTTATGAAAACAAACATGTCAAAAAGACCCGGTAAGACGTAGGGTTACCGTTGTGCACCTAAAGTTGCAGTTTGCCACATTTTTGTGCCACTTTTTCCAACTCGTAAAATTTTGCCCCTTTTTCTAACTTTCTGCTGCCTTTTCCCTTCTTTCTTTTAATTTAACTTGGTAGCCTCATACTTGGTCATATTTTGAAATATACAAACTTCATTTATCTTTATGATATGAAAAAAAAAAAAACACTTGGTGTTGGTACTAAAGAGGAAAAAAATCGGGGTTTAACAAAAAAAGTGTATTCTTTTATATTAAATTCAAATCGACAAACCTAAATTTTGAAGTGCTTTTATTACCTTAAGTCCTAATTAGTCTTGGGCGGCAGAGCTAGCATTAGACCAAGAAAGGTGAAGTACATAAATACAAGTAAAATCCGCTACGGACGGGTAAGAAATTTTTTATTTAAACACATTCCAATATTAATGTTTTATTTCAATTGATTTCTTATAAGATCAAAACGAAAGGCAGAAAATGAATCTTAAAATGAAAAAAAAGGCAGGCCCTGGAAAATAACTCTGAAATTGCCCTTCAAAAAATTTCAGAATCTGAAGACAACGATGAGACTGAATCGGAAAAATATGAAAAACCTAATTGTTCTTCAGAAAGATGCATTATTTCTCGATATTACTCCAAAGAATGGGAGTTGGATTATAAATGGCTCAAACAAGATGACGAAACAAAGCGGCCTTTTTGCATTGCTTGTAAGCAAATTCTGGCTAACCAAAAATGTCAACTTAAACGACACGAATAAACGGGGAAACATATTGCTAATATAAACCAAGCCTGTGAAGACAGTAAAATACGGCTGGCCGACTTTTTGCCCAAACAAAATACAGATTTACGAAAAAATTTTGCAATTGCAGAAATAACATTAGTGTTACGAGCTATTAGTAAAAACCATTCACTTAAGCCTATGGACGGAATAAGTAAACTCAATTCTTTAATTTTCCAGATTAAAATATAGCTAAAATCATCAACTTAACAAGACCAAATTTCATTTATTACAGGGAACGTGTGGTCGAACTAAATCTAAGGAAATTGCTCAATTTCTCGGAAGTGAGGGTCATCTGGCTATAGTCAAAAAAATGCAAAAGCAACACTTTAGCCTCATTATAAACGATACAACTTATATTTCGACCGACAAGTGTTTAGAAAGGGTAGTTAGGCAATTCAACATGGATCGGGGCAAGACTGAAGATCATTTTTTTTAAATTAGTACAGCCAGAAAATGGAAAAGGCGAAACAATTTGCAAAGCTGTGCCTGAAACTCTTGAAAAAAAAAATAAAATCCATTGCTGAATTTTATTGAGTTTGAGACTGACAATGCAAATGTCAAGTTCGTTAAAAAAAATTCCTCCCTTGTTCCGTTTAGACTGTGTCTGCCACCTTGTAAATTTAATGAATATTCCTGTTTTAGAGTGCATACTTCAGATTTTATCTAAGAACATTTTTAACTTTTTCAGAAGCACATACAGGCAAGTAGATTTTAAAGAATTGCAGAATATTTTGGATGTCACAGAACATAAGCTTATAAGGCTTTCGGACACTCGATGACTTTCGTACGAGTCAGTTGCAGATAGAATCTTAAAATAGTGGACAGTACTACAGCATTATTTCATTCGGGCGCAATTTGAAGAAAAGTGTGCAAAAATATTGCATAAAATTCATGCAATTCAAGACGACCTATCGCCCACAAATCTCATTTATTTAAAATCTTTATTATATATTCTACGTATTATGAATAAATTTTATAAATATTTTCAGAGCGAGTCGTCTCAAATAATGTACCAAATATTATATACGAAAAAGATTTTACTCGAAATTTTACAAAATTTGCTGAAGAAAGCATATATATTAGCCACAAATCTAGAAAGCATAAATTATGGAGAAACGTTAAATACTAAAGATATACATATATATATAGGCCACGAAGCTGAAACTGCAATAACTGGTGAAAAAATTTCTAATATTGAATGCATAGCGATAAAAAAAATATTTTTAAATTTTACCAATAACTCTGCGACGAAGTATTGTTGATGGTGATTATTAGTGATAAGAAACTGAATATTTTAATCTATTTACAACCAAATTTTTTTACCACAAACACAGATGGTAACTATATTGATCTCATATCGGAATTTGATAATATTGTAAGTGAACCTGAGGCTTTTAGTACCGAGTACAAATTTTTAGAAAATAAAGTTAATGATAAATCATACGATATGTTTTTTTCAATTAAAATCGCTGAGCGTTTCTGAAACACAGTAGGTAGTTCAAAAAAATTCGTTAAAGGAACCTTTGTATTTAAAGTTATACAAATTAGCTGCGCATGTATTGACCTCACAGCAGCCAGTGTGCGGAGAGAATTTGTTCTAAATTATGATTAATGAAAAATAAACAATAAATAAAAATAAACGATAGGTTAAAGGTAAAAAGACCTTAATAAATAATATCGGCCCTAAATCTGCTAGATGTCGAACTAGAAGTCTGGATTCCCAGTAATAAACACAATTAAAAAAAAATAAAACGTAAAGCTAATGTAAAAAAAAGTGTAAATAAACACATTAGAAATACTTAACATGTCAAATAGTTTTAAATACATTATACCTATAGTATATACAAGTTATTATAGAAAAATAAATTTTATCTATCTTTTTAATGAATTTTTTTTTAGTTTTTATTTCATATCGATTGTTAATTTTGTTGTTTTTTTATTGTTTTTATTAAATAAAAATTTTAAAAAAAAGTTCCACATATTGTGTCACTTTAAAAAAAATGACTATATGTATATGCTACTTTTTAAAAATTCTCAAAGGTAACACTGGACATGCTGGTATACAATATATACAGGTATTGTGACAAATTGAGTGTAAATATCTTCATTAAGATCAATAAAACAATAAATTTAAGAGATCATTACTTTTCATATTAATAGTATGCTATTCGCAGTAGTGGTACAATTATGCTATTTAAAATAGTTTTATTTTATTTAAAAATGGTAGATCAATTATATGATCTCTTTATTCGCCTAAATTCATTGCTGTCATCTAGTAAGTATATGGCTAAGGGATTCACATGGTCACTTAATCGTTGCACGAATCTATTGTTGAAATAACTAATTTCCATCTTAACTTTTGGGATGCCTAATTTGTTATCTTGTGTCATTCCTTACGAACCAAGGATTTCAACATTTAAGTTGCTAGTATTTCGTCATAGTTGAATCCCGTATGTCTATTAGGGTGGCCCTTCATTAAATGGAAGAAGAAGAAAAGGTGTTCGAATTTATAATATCAACAAATATGCCAATAGCAAAAAAAAAAAAAAAACTGAGAAATGAAAAGTTTTGGGTCAATCAAAGAAAATTTAGAGGTGCCTCAACGCGACTGAAAATTTCAAGTGTGTTTATATGGGTAAAATATGATTTTTTCAGATTTAAAGAAAATTTCGTTCTACATTTTAATTTTTTTTTTGGCAAGTTGTTATATGTGTCAATATCAGTACTAAATTATCCTTTCAAAAAGCTGTTTAACTTAAAAATCGAATAAAGACTCGCCAAGAAATGACAAATGCCCCAGACCAATTTTGTTCCAAAAAACTCTAGGCCATGAAATGTGATGAAAATTTTTTCAACTTTAACAAATTGATTAAAGTCATAATTTTTTTTCTATACATATAAGTACTCAGATATGAAGTACTGTTTTATTACCACGTTGTTAACCTATTGCGAAATGAGACCAAAGATGGAAACTTTTTTTTTATAGAATTTTGAAAACTCCTGTTCTAAATTTTAAAAAAATTTCTGAACAAAGTTTAAAAAAAAAGGATCTGGCACTTTAAGGTTTTATTAAAAATATGTTAGAGATTAACGTGTAGCAAAAATAAAACAAATTATAAATAAACAAACCCAAATTATGGATAAACAAAAGGGTTTCCTATTTCTATTGCTTTACCTAGTAAAAGCAATTCGTTAAGATGCATTTTATGACGGCATCATAGAACATGGTGTTCGATGTACTTGACACACTGACCACCCGCCATATATTTTTGGCACATGTGTATCACAGATGTTCGAGGTTACCTAAATGTTCCTATTGCACTCAAAAGCTTAAAGTATTAAACAAGCAAATATTTTAGTTTTAAAATCAGTCTATAAACGTAATTCAAAACACAGTAGTCTAAAATAGCAGATATAAATCATAGCCAATAATTGGCATTCAACATCTAACTACAATCTGTGTTAACTATAATAAAGTGTTCTGCAATAAAGTGTATAATAAAAATAATAAGTTAAAATACAAAAATAAAACTTGTGTCATCATTACGATAAGAACCAGCATTTTTAATAGTACACCTATAATATTAGTTTATTTAGAAAATCGTAAGCATACGTGAAAATTTTGATTTTTTCAACCTCATTTGTTTTAAGGGCATCACTGTGCGATGCCTCAATTTGGCTTGGAACGATTTGAAATTTCTAATGAGTGTTCTATGAAAATAGTCGATTAGAGCGAACTCGTTTACTACTCGAGTTTAAACGTAGGCTCTAGTATAGTGTATAATAAATTGGTTTGAACACCTTTTTTTTAATTATACCCTATACCACTATGTGGTTTGGGTATAATGACTTTGTGCTGCTGTTTGTAACTACTAAAAATATTTGACCTAGAGCCATCTTTTATTATACCGATCGAATGAGAATCACTATCTGATTCTATTTAACGATGTCCGTCCGTCCGTCTGTGTGTCCATGTTAACCTTCTAATCAAAATGCAGGTCGCAAATATGAATATATTTTGTTAAGTTTTTGTATATAAGCTTTTAGCAGCCATGAACGCTATTGAAATTGGTGAGAATCGGTTCATGTTCAGACCTAGCCCCCATACAAATGACCCCTATGAAATCGACATAAATTGTCATAACATCCAAATTGTCATATAGATCTTAGTCAACTTGGGTTTGTATGCGTTTATTACATCCATTAATGAGTAGTCCAAAAATGATCCCTATGGGACAAGTCTTAGTCATAAGCCACATATAGAGCTGCTTCCCGATCTTCACTTAAATCTGTCTTCTCAAATTTTGTTTGTATATATTTTTGCAAAATACAAGAGACTTTACCAAATATGGTCAGGATCGGTCCAATTTTAGGCCTAGTCCCCATATAGATATAGCATCCGATATGAACTTTTTCATATCTGCAGCCAAAAAAATTAATAAAAATCCCACTCAAATTTAGTTTTTGCTTATTTTCTCTATCCAGTTAGTTGGGCCTAAGAGATAGGGTATCTAAACCAGTGAAGGCCATACCAAGCACGCTGGTGCGCGGCTTCTAATATGTATACAGCCGAACGAAAACAAAAATACTCACCAAAGAGTAAAAGTAAACAACAATTTCTTTCAGTCTTATGAAAGCTTTTGAAGAAAGCAGGTCTATGTCGCATTGTCTTTTGAAATTCATATATATTTTTTTAATAGGTACACAGAGAATATTTACAGCAATACACATTTTTTTTGTTTTATTAAAGCTTTTATTTTATAAATAGATTTTAAGTAAAAATAAAGCTAAAATGTGGGATGAAAAATGGGAAAGTAGTTTCTTCTTCTGTTTAGATGCGCTAAAAGAAGCGGTGTGCCTGGTGTGAAACAATGTATTAAAAATAGAAAAGGCATTTAATCCTAAGCGCCTGAACTTTAAGTTGTCGAAAACGAAAGAAAAAAATCTCGGTTAAAACTAAAAGAAAATTTAAAAATAAAATATGATTACATTTTAAACGGTAATACCTCTGAATGCGGAAAAATGAAGGCCACGGAAGAATGAAGGCCAATGAATGTGCCTTTCGATAATGAACTCAACTATTTTCCATTTTAGTCCCTTTTTAAAATGCATAAAAATAAATAAACTTATTCAACTAAAAAAGTATTTAAACATTTCGGACAAAGCAGAAAATACTACGGTTGCAACGAACTTAGTCTATAACGAACTAATTTGATCGGTCTCGCCGAGTTCATTATAACCGAACTCCATTTTATTGTAGAAAAAATAGTATAGCGTTTTAGAGCAGGTTCCTAAAAGTTTCTTAAGGGGGTGGGGGGGGGGGGGGATTTAAAAGTTAAAAAAGTCATATTTTCATAATTCTTTTTTGAAGACATGAATAATGTTGTATTATTTATTTCGGATACATGTTATAGCATAACATCTGAAGAATCTTTGAAAAAAATTTCAATTTAAAAATTTTAATAAATAAGTCCGTGACAGCGAATGCAAAAAAAGGATTTAAAAGGATTTATGGAAATGCAAACACCAATACACCTACACAAAAGAGAAAAAAATATTTCATATTTTATCATACATGTAAACTGAAAAAAGAGATTTTTTGCAAATTTATCTAAAATCCAAAAGAAAAAAGTAATAGGAAATAAGGGCGTATTAATTTTACTTTAAAAAAACTTATTATTCCAAATCGGCTTTAATTCTTCCATGATAATTTCAATACGTAATTACGTAATTTATGTTGGTCTAAATTTTTGAAAGCAAATTATGCAAAAATAAATATTATGAGTAAAAAACTAGTTAAATTCGGCTGAGCCGAATCTTTGATACCCCCAACTTTTTCATTTTCAATTTTCATATTTTTCTTTCATTTTCCATTTTTAATTTTTAATTTTTATATTTTCATTTTTCATTTTCCATTTTTCCTTTTATTTTTTCATTTTTCAATTTTAATTTTTCATTTTTCATTTTCTATTTTCCATTTTTGAATTTTCATTTTTCATTTTTAATTTTCCATTTTCCATTTCTCATTTCTCATTTTCCAATTTTAATTTTTAATTTTTCATTTTCCATTTTTAATTTTTCATTTTTATACCCTCCACTCCAGTGTGCAGAGGGTATATATAAGTTTGTCATTCCGTTTGTAATAATTAGAAAAAAAAATTTGGACCCCATAAAATATATATATTTGTGATCCTTATAACAACCGGAGTTCATATAGCGATGTCCGTCTGTCCGTCTGTCCGTCTGTCCGTCTGTGGAAATCATGATGACGGCATCAATCGGGCAGCTAGGGTGCTCGTTCGCATAAAAAATGATTCACTAACATCTTGAAAAGTTTGCTATTTAAAATCGTCCAAATCGGTCGATTAGGGCCCGAGAGTTGAATGAAGAACTAAAAAAAGTCTTGAAAAAATATAATTTTCTATGTTGTTCTTGTCACGATCACGCCCTCAATAGGATAGCTAGGGTGATAATTTTTAGTGAGAATGATTCACCAAATTCATGGGAAGATTTCTACTTCAAAAATCTTTAAAATCGGTGGAACAGGTCCAGGTAAATCTATGAAAAATTAAAAAAAAAATGAAAAACATGATGTTTCCATATTGTTCCTGTTGTTATTCTAAATGTTGCATTGTTGTCATAGCTGGACTTGTTGTTTTTGTGGTCGTTGTGGTAATAATATAATAAAAACAAACCCTTTGTACATTTTTTTGTGAACTCTGGTAGAAAATTTTAAAAGTTTCCATTGTTTTGGCATCACTAAAAAAATTTGTTAGACCATTTCTGTCATTGCCACGAGCCTGCATGCAAAATTTCAGATCGATTGGCTTACGGGAAAGGGGCTAAAAATCGATCCAAAATTTTGTCGACAACCAGACACTACCAGTTAATATAAAGGCAGTAAATAAAGGGAGTAAAAGTTCACCAATAATTTAAAAAACAAATTTTTATGTATTAATTTATTTAAAGAAAAAAATAATTAAATGAAATAGTAATAATAATAAAAAAAAATAATATACAATACAAAAAAAAAGAATATATAAATAAAATAAAATAAAGATAAATGCATTCATAGCATTATAATACATATAAAAGGTCAATGTTTTCTAACCGTAACCGTAACGAGTCAGTTGTTTTTTTTTTACATGAAAATCATTTAAAACAGTTACCGAACGTAACCGGAACGTCCCAATACTTTTCATGTGAAAAAAAGGCTGACACGTTACGTAACAGTTACATGTCGCTAACTTGTTCTTTACACAGGCTACTGCTTTTGCAGCCAACTTCAAGTCTATTTATATAGTTTCGTAAGCATAACTGATAAAATTGTTTCTATTATTTTTTGCTGTAAGTAATAAATTATAAATATACTGAATTTGCAAACTAAAATGGATACATATATTGGAGGTGCTTTAATACAAAAGAGTTAACGAAACAAAATAAAAAAAAAAAACAATTCTACAACATCAACAATGGCAGTCATATGTTCTTCAAATAGAAAAAAAAAACTGCAAGTGTGTTTTGTTGGCTACAAAACAAAAATAGTGTTGACAATATAACAAAATATGTAAAAGAAGTTAGTGCTATGAAATATTTTATTTTGTTTAAAGAAAAAAATCGCAAAATGAAAGGCTATAATTCCATTAATAATCAAAAGGCGTTAAACTAATTTATTTATTTTTACGTTGTACTAATGCATTTTAAATAAGTAAAAGTAATTGTATATTTAAATAAAAATGCATTTGTATTATATGTTGCTGTCGTATTCAGAAAAATCAAGTAGCTGACTATACGACTACAAATGCTGCTGCCAGCAGTCGTCTATGTGTTTCATTCATGATGTTGCATTTTTTTGCGAGCAATACTTACATATATTCTAAATAAAGAAATAATAGTTCTTTTCATACTGCGATATCTATACAAATATATGTATGTACAAATACTATATGTCAAATTTCAAATTTGCAATAATTGATACATTTTTGAAAGAAAATTGTATAATATGAAATGTCTTTAATTTATTTCATAGAAAACAATTTTTTGAGGTGCGTGGATTTTCCATATTTACTGTTTTACTATTTTCGTAATGAGGTTAAATGAGTTAAAAAGAATTTAAAATATTTGAAAATATTAGGTGAGGATCCTCAAGATGTAATATACGATCGGTCTAAAACTTTTCACTTAGAGCCACAGTTAAATTCGAAACAACAAAAACCCATATATTTTGTGCATAAAGTTTAACATTAAATGTGCTTTTCTAAAATGTCTATATACACACAGAAAACGGATTTGTTGTTGCAACCGAATTTGTTGCCAACCGAATTCTGATAGTCCAGTGTACTATCACATTATTCTGTTGTGATTGCTCTATTTATATATGAATTCGATTGTATGAATTGGGATATTTAATTGATACAATGGAATACTTAATTTTAGTTATTGATTGTCATAACCATTCTTCTGGTTTTTTACTAATATATATGTATGAAATAGAAAAATCTAAAAATATTATTATTTATTTTATTATTAATAATAAAATAATTTTACATTAAATTAAACAAAACAACATATTATATGATAAACAAAGAGGTATCCTTGGCTCCTTTATATGATCCCATATACATAATACAATTTTGTAATTTCATCATATCCGCACATATTGTTAGATGACATTTCTAAAAAATATATTTCAAAAGTGTGTCCAGGCCAAGTACAATTCGGAGTATAAATATCCGCTCATTACTTACCCAATCGCATAATCATTCCCTTGTCAATTTCGACTTGGCATCTTGATATAGTTACGACTTGACAGCAAACAGTTTCTTGTTTGAGCTGCACGCAGAACTACTCTTTATCTTCCAGAGTGAATAGTTTCTTGTTTACTGGAATATTAAAGGTTCACACATGCAACAACGACAGCATTCCATTACAATGCGTGGATTACTAACCGAAAAAAAGCAGTGGCAAACATCTTAAATACATCAGAAATCTGGTCTGGCCGTTGAGTCCATCCTGCCTCGTCTAACACAAAGAATTTTAGACATTGAAGTCAACAAATATCTGCGCACATCTTGGTGTGCTGATGACAATGGGATAGCCAACTTCCAGATTGTGTACGTCCTCACAGACATTTTTTTCACTATATGCTCGTATTGATTTACTGCAATATTGTAATCGAAAACTAAGCACTTTTACATTAACTCGAATATATTCTGAGCATCTCTACGTACCTACCTTCGACGCATTGGTAGTGGGCTGTTGTATGACAGATTTGTGTCTTACTCTTTCACCAAACACACAAAGAAAAAACTCATGCGATTGGAACAATTACATCTTCGGTTTCTAGATTAACGGATATTTCTTGTTCTTCCATTTTTTTTAAAGTATTTTGGCACTTTTTCACTTAAAATAAATTATCACATTACACATATTGAAAAATTTCTGTATTTTATTTTATTTTTCAAAATGACAATTAAATCAACAAATTCAGTCTGGCTGCACATATTTCTATATGATTTGCTGTCTACAGCAGAAACTGATTCAAACAATTTCTTTTCGGTTAGAAATACCAAAAGAGTTTAAAAGTTTAGGTTTCTTTTATTTTAACCGAAATAAAAAAAAATTTTATGTGTATGACTCTAACGAATTATTTGTTACAACATCCGTTTAACAATTTTCGGTTTGAAATATGTTGTTATACTAGAATTAGTAGTTACTGTCGCCAATATTTAGTATTGAGCCATGTTATTCTTGTTTTAGTTAGGTTGTCTCAACTAAATTTGTTTGGTAATTTGTAAAAAGACTTTCGTTAGTAAACAGAACTAATTCTATCTTTTTTCTGTGTGTATTTTTTCTCATGCATTTCTGACCATCTTCAATGTAAATTTACCAAAGTTTTTTTTATTGCAATATGTATATAAAACTTAAAAATTTAATATTTTTTATTGTGTATTAACTTATTATCCTGCGATTTTCATTACATCACAAAATGTTACAAATTGGCACTACTGTTTCAAAAACAGAAAACTTCTAAATCAGTTGAAAACAGTTGATCTGTAAAACTGTGTGTGAAATTGTGTCAAATAAAATTACAAATATTAATAAATATAATAATACATATGTATATATTTTATTAATTTTGTTAAGAATTAGCACAAAATTGATTTTCCATTTTGCATTTCATTTATAAAGAATTCTGCCATATTTTGTTAAAGGGAAAATCCATTTTTGTTATATTAAAAAAAACAGACTTGCATTTAATTTTTCCGTGACTGCCTCAATAATTGCGTAGATGCCACCACAATATTTTTTCTAATTAAATATTAACCAATATCTAACTAGAATTATGATTTATTCTGACTAAAAAGTTCCAATTAAAAGTTATTCATCCCAATTATGAATATTCTCAAGGAATTTCTTTCTCACGGAAAATACATTTCTCGAGAAAAAAATTCCTCCAATTATAAATTCCGCGTGAACAAAAAATGATTAACTGGCATCATCGAATTTCGAAGCCACTTGCTTTGCTTATTGACAATTTATTTTCTATTTTTTGTGTGTGTGCAAACGACCCTACAATAAATGTCCCAATAAACATTTTTGTTTGCTATCAACTTGAGGTGCATTTGAGATCAAATACATTTCTCAAATCTCCAACGTTAATTCTCAAATGCCCTCAATAGTTCGAATATAGTCTTCTCAACTTAAAAGGCACATTTTTTATATGGCGATTTTCATAGTTATCAAATGGAGAAATTTGTGATTCTCAACTTGATAGCAAAGAAATATTTCCAATCGGTATCAAATGGAAGGTACGGAATTGCCATATTATACTAATTTTAGAAATGAAAACAATGTACTTTTTTTAATGTTTCAATTTAATTTCATTATATATTTAACATTACTATGTACATATTTAACATTAAATGTACATATTATGTACATTTTTTAAAATCTAGAATTAAAAATAAATGAATTAATTAGTTGTACATTTTTTGAAAAATTCGACAAAAAGCAGAAATAACTAAAAATATATCAATGATTTATTTGTACTTTTTTGGCATTTTTTAATTTAATTTATTATTTATGACATATTTAAATAATATCTCAGACTTAACACAAATCGTATTCAAGTTGAAAAAATGTTTGGTCTCAAGTGGAGAAAAGTGTTGGATATCCAATTGAGAGTAAAAATGTTTCTCAAAGATTGGAAAAAATGTTAAGTCTCAACTTGATGTCAAGTTGAAAGCAAACAAGGAGAAAAATTGTTCAACCCAAGTTGAGAATTACATTTGACATCAATTTAAGAACTTAACTTTTCTCCAACATTGGAGAAATAATATTTCAATGCATACTGGGGAATGGCCGAAACTAACACATAAACAGTTTTTTCCTATTTGAGAAACATATGACTGTCATTGTTGCTGTTGTAGAGTTGTTATACCCTCCACTCCAGTGTGCAGAGGGTATATATAAGTTTGTCATTCCGTTTGTAATAATTAGAAAAAAAATTTTGGACCCCATAAAATTTATATATTTGTGATCCTTATAACAACCGGAGTTGATATAGCGATGTCCGTCTGTCCGTCTGTCCGTCTGTGGAAATCACGATGACGGCATCAATCCGGCAGCTAGGGTAATCGTTGACATAAAAATGATTCACTAACATCCTGACAAGTTTGCTATTTAAAATCGTCCAAATCGGTCGATTAGGGCCCGAGATTTGAATGAAGAACTAAAAAAGTCTTGAAAAAAAAAATAATTTTCTATGTTGTTCTTGTCACGATCACGCCCTCAATAGTGCAGCTACAGTGATCATTTTTAGTGAGAATGATTCACCAAATTCATGGAAAGATTTCTACTTCAAAAATCATTAAAATCGGTGGAACAGGTCCAGGGAAATCTCTGAAAAATTAAAAAAAAAAATGAAAAACATGATATTTCTATATTGTTCTTGTTGTTATTCTAAATGTTGCATTGTTTTCATAGCTGGACTTGTTGTTTTTGTGGTCGTTATGGTAATAATATAACAAAAACAAACCCTTTGTACATTTTTTTTATCAACTCTGGTAGAAAAATTTAAAAGTTTCCATTGTTTTGGCATCACTAAAAAAATATGTTAGATCATTTCTGTCATTGCCACAAGCCTGCCTGCAAAATTTCAGATCGATTGGGTCACGGGAAAGTGGTTAAAATCGATCCAAAATTTTTTCGACAAGCAGACACTACGAGTTAATATAAATGGAGTAAAAATTTACCAACATCTAAAGCAAATAATGCTAAAATACCTAGTTGTTAATAAAAAAAACAATTGGGCAATTCACAATGGGTAATGTATCGTTGTATCTCTTGTATCGTGTATCACTTTACAATAGTGTAAAATTGTTGTTGGTAATTTTCACTGAAAAATCTGATACACAATCCAACTTCATTTGCTATGTTTAGTAAATGTTGTATATTGTATCATAACATATCAGTTCCAAGTGAATGCCAGTTTTTATGAAAAAGAAAAAACAAATACATAGAATATTATCAGCATAAATAATTATAAAATAAAATATGGCAAATAATGCAAATAACGCAAATACATCGATAAGTTTATTTATATAAAAATTAATGTTTATATTTTTAGTATGTATTTTCTCTTTCAGTACCAACCAAAACATTTAACATTTTTTTTTTCATTATAAATTAAAATGCAAGAGGTACGTAACTAAAACTCCAGGGTATATCTCACGACCAAAAACCAAACACTGACAAGTGTTTTCTCTTATACAAAATAGCAGAAGCGACGAAGCGATCTTTCCTCGTTGGATCGAAAAATACAAAAGAAAGCGTTTTACAATATGAATATACAACTGAGTGTTCACAACAAATGATTGTATTGTGTATTTCAATACAACATACAATATACAACACCTGTTGTGAATTGCCCAAATGTAAATTTAGCAAAAAAAATTTATGTATTAATTTATTTAAAGAGAAAAACACAAAAATAACGTTTGATGTTGTATTTTTTGTGTGTAATATTTAAATATACATACATACACATATTAAATAATACAAATAATGTACATATATTATATATATGTATGCATGTATATTCATAGTAACTGCATGTTAGAAATAAATCGGTTATTTTATTTACATAAAATTCTGCAGTATTTTGTTGTGGGGAAAATATATTTCTTTTGTATTAACAGAGTGTCACTTCATTTTGCTCAGCGTGACTATGCCACAGTAGATGCCGCCATAATTTTTGTTTGTTCTAATTAACTTTGCAATAGTTATTTCTATTTTAACATGAATGTTAATATTTTCAACTAGATATCATACAGAACAATGTTAAGAGTATACACGGGTTGGTCTTTTATTTCATACGTTTTTTCATTATTCTTTTACAAATATGAACATAAGTTTGGCATATTACCCACCAATCTCACATCACACTGCAAGTTCGAAAAACTCAATACACTCACATTTTTTTTTTACTAATACACACACATTTTCCGCAGTGGTCACACTAATGGCACCAAATTTTTCGTGCGAATAGTGGCAGACACTAACGATGATTAATGTTACCCTGTTATAAATTTAATGCAAATTTACTGGATTCTGTAAAATTGTAATTAAAGTTTTAACTTGTTAAATCTATTATAATGATTTATTTTTTGAAATGCGCATACAAAAACGCAAGTTTGTTAATTATAGAGCATAAATATTATTAACTATTATTAAAATAATACTAATAATAATAAATGTAAACATTTTCCCTCAAACATGTGCCTGTATAATAAACTTGGTAACTCTACTTAAAATAAAATAAGAGAGAGAAGTATACAAATTTTTTCAAGTTTACGCTTCGACAACATTTTAAAAATGAGATTGCAGTCAGATGTTTGAGCATAAAATTTAATGGCGATGGATTCGACTAATTCGAACAATTTTTCGTTGATAATACGTATACAACGATTTTACAATTTCAGTGTGATGTGAGATTGGGGGGTTAACTTTTTGTTGTCTTTACAAAATAGAGTTACCGAGTTCGTCAATGAGTTTTTTGCTTACAAAACAGTTCTACATAGTTATATAGAATTATTATTCTGCTTTAGGGTAAAAACATATGAAATCAACCGAAAATATTAACATTTGTGACCTCATCACCTCCAAATTTGATAAGATTTTGTACACATGATCTATGGATCGGCACAATAGTATTTGCCAACTTTCAGACATATAGCCTTCGAACTTTCAGAATTATGGCCATTCCAAGTTGGCAAAAATCAATAAAAATGCACTCAGATGCCTTAACACAATTTTTAATATCTCGAAAAGTATTCATTGTACGTTAATAATGAAGCGGTCATTTTACAGACTAAAACATGCGCCATTCCAAAAAATCAAGGATAATGTAAATAAAGAAAGGACTAAAATTTCCAAAGGATATTTCTCAAAAATCAATATTTTTAAAAATTTCAAAAAAATATATGTTAATTCTTATTATGTTCTGTACAAGTCTGTCAAATTTCAATGTGGAGTCTTTATTACAACACGAGTTATTAAGAAAAAACAGGCGGAGGTTTATGTATATCATGAAATGTACCAAAATACAAAAAGGTGACAAATTACAAAAAGAAGGACAAATCAAATGTAACGGAACTTTTTCGACTTTTCTTTGCTTAAACTCTTTTTCTCCATTGCTAAACCTTTAATAAAAAGTACAACATAATGTATTATTATTAGTAAACACTTTATTACAGCAAATTTATTTATTTCTGAAGGATTTCAATTAAAAAATCTGCATCTGCCGAGTATCGCTTGACTTTAATTTTTTTTTTATCTACAGGTTCAATAGAAAGCAGCTATTGAGTTCCAGGAATAGTACGCAAATCTTTAAAACGAATTTGAAGGAACCGTGCTTCTTCTTCGTGGTCCTCTAGAGTTAAAAACTCGAAATTACAGTTCAAAAGATTTTGGTAGGCACCGTTCATATAATTGTTTTGGAGTAGTTATTTGACCTTGTAATGGACGCTGTAAACTAGCTCGACGTGCATCTCTCTTTACGGTACCTCCAAGACCGTCACTTGGGCCTTTTCCATGGCTTGTTGCAAAAAAATGCCACTCAGCATTACATCCAAAATCTTCCATATGATAACATAAATTGATAAAGTTCTTTTTATTTTTAAACTGGGCAGCACTACCGTCTGAAAAATACGTCATTTTCTTCGGGGTTGTTTTAAACTTTTTTCTCAAAAATACATTCAGGTGGCGATGGAACAGGTGAACAGCTACAGAATCGTGTACAAGACAATCAGATATTATTATGAAGTTTGTATGTTGTGTTTTTCCATCTGATTTAAAATAAATAGCAATTGGGTATAAAGTGGCCTGAGAGTTGTTCCAGTGAAATCCCTGGACTGCATCCTGAATAGTAAAAGAAGCATTTTCTGAAAAATCGCAAACTGCTATATACTCATTTTCTTCCAAATTTGATTTTCTTTCGCTCAGATATGCTGCCTGCTGTTTTGCAATAAATGAATGAGGTAATAGAATTTCAAGCTTTTCACATAGGGAATCCACAAAAACGTCGGCTTGGCCAATCATGGTCTCCAAATTATCCCTATCTACACTTACCCATTGTTTATATGTTATTTCATAAATATCATTTTGCTCTAGTAATCGATTTAGTTTTGCTTTTAAATTTTCAATTCCTGGACACTTGTTACATTTACGTAGGTGACACTTTGAAGAAAATGGAATGCATGTCATTTGTTTCAAACAATCTTTGTAACATTCAAGCTGATAATTCGGAACACCAGCAGTTAATTTTTTTAAATTTATGGCATCAATCATCAGCTTCACATTTTGATGCTTTGTACAAACACACACGTTATGAGATCCACTCGCATTTGCTAGAATTATATTCCTCGGACGAAGTTGGCAAAACTTGGAAATACCTATTTTTATTCCATCATATCGTTCCTTGAATAATAAAGTCTTTTATTTTTCCTGACTTTTGTACCATTTTCAAAAAAAGACACGAAATCTTTCTGTCCGGGCATACACCTGCTGACGTCATCGGATTCATAAAAGGATTTTACTAAATTGCTTGTCACTGGTGAAATTGGACTTCCCAGTTTTGGGTTAGGCGTACTCATCACACCCTTTGTTTCAACCAAATGCTTAACTTTTCGGGCGATATAGTTTGTAACCAGGAATTCTTCCTCAATTTTATGTATTGCCCAGCTTTTTGGTAAAATTGTTAGCAGTTGGATTTTCTCACTATTTTTTGTTAATTTTTAAACTTTTCTTTTAATTGTTCTATTATTTCGGATTGTGGGCATATATGCGAAGTTGATTGTGCTGAACCGTGGAAAATTTTGTCTTGAATCGAATCACTTATTTTCCTGAATTTTGCATCTCTGTACCGTTTTTGATGTAACTTCTTCTTTTTTATAGGATATTGTTCCAGATACGGTAAAGATTGGTTTAATTTTGAAATAGCAACTTCTTCCGTACCTGACGCAATGTCATCTTCTTCCGTGCCTGACGCAATTTCATCGAAAGTATCTGATTTTTCATTTATGTCTGAACCTTCTTCCAAATTAGATTTATTAGATTTCTTCAGATGCGAAAATTTTATTCAACATGTCCCACAAATTTTATTTGAGATCGTAATGTTTTTATCCTTAGTATACTGTAGCATCCATTCTTGGACTTGTCTTAAACTTTTATTGCATCCAGTGTGACCGGATTTTTTAAAAGGATTACAGCAAAATGTTGAATGGAATGGCATATTTTTTTTTTTAAATACCACAACCGAATGAATTGTGCACAACTTTTTTGTATTGACAATAATTATAATTTATTTAAATATTTAGTCTCTTTTTTTTGTTTTTTCAAACGATCAAGTCACTTTAACACTATAACACTTCGACGTTTAGCACTTATGAAATCTAGTATTCAACTGAAGTTTGACTTACAGTCTCTGAACGATTTATACTGTTTTTTTTGGTACAAAAAATAGATTACAGGTAAAAAAATACACGCCTTGCTTTTCTTGAATTGGAAAATTTGCGTGAACTACGGGTCATAAAATGTTTTTTAAATAGGGACTGAATTTGCTACTGCCAATAAGCCGACCACAGGTCATAAAATATTTGTAAATTTTTTATGTGAACAGGCAATAAATATTTCGTCTAGGTTGTAAAGTCGAAAAAGTTCCGTTACATTTGATATGTCCTTCTTTTTGTAATTTGTCACCTTTTTGTATTTTGGTACATTTCATGAAATACATAAACCTTCGCCTGCTTTTTTCTTAATAACTCATGTTGTAATAAAGACTCCACATTGAAATTTGACAGACTTGTACAAAACATAATAAGAATTAACATATATTTTTTTTGAAATTTTTAAAAATATTGATTTTCGAGAAATATTTTATTTTATTTTAGTCCTTTTTTATTTACATTATCCTTGATCGAAAATTTGAAAAAAAATCTTTTTTGGAATGGCGCATGTTTTAGTCTGTAAAATGAGCCCTTGACTATTAACGTACAATGAATACTTTTCGAGATATTAAAAATTGTGTTAAGGTATCTGAGTGCATTTTTATTGATTTTTGCCAACTTGGAATGGCCATAATTCTGAAAATACGAGAGCTACGACACTGAAAGTTGGCAAACGCTATTATTATGTTTAACTTTCCCTTCGTACCAAAATTCATCCAATTCGAAATCGGTGCGGTCAACTCATTGGTTGATTTCATATGTTTTTACCCTTTACCTATAAAATATCTGATTGCGATTACATCTAATTTTTAAAAATTGTTTATAATTAATAAAGCATTATTATTCACATAAATACAAAATTTCACTTTTTAAATTTTCCATTCAAATTTAAGAAAATATCAATTATAATAAAAACTGAAAATAAAATTTCCAATTATAAATTAGAAAATATTAATTGAGTTTCAGAAAATCACATCAAAACGTCGGAAATAATAATTTTAAATTTAGAAATATCTTTACATTTAAAAATGTTTACATTTAAAAAAATATTGCCATTCAGGAGATATTAATAACTTTTCAGTACCGCGATTCAGTAACTTCTTTTAACGATAGTCGAATTGTAAAAAAAAGAAAATTGCAAAATTATCAGTAAAATTTTGAAACGATATTCGCTATTGTTAAAGTCAGCTGTTGTTGTTATCTAAACGACAACCATTTTTGTGTTGTTTATCCAATCGATAAAAACTTAAATTTTTAGGTTGAAATAAAAATCATGAAATAGTGAAAATATTTTGCTTTAATTAAAAAACTTTTTTATATAAATAAAAAAATTAAATAGCATATTCAATTCATTATTTCATTTTCAAATAAATAAACAGAAATATTAGTAAAAAAAATAAAGATATTAAACATAAACATAAAATCATCCTGTCAAACACGAAGTAATTTGTTTTTTCTATTCTTTGTGTTTTTCGCTTATTTTGACAGAGATGCCACTCCTTTACAATTTAAATAAATAGAAAAACAGATTTGTCGATATTAATTTAAATTCAATGAATTTAAGAAAACCTCAAATGATATTTAAGAATTGCTAACATAAAAATTGTTACATAAGTAAACGTAATTTTATGAGAATGTTATTTTTTATATATAAATTTTCACAATTTTTTTTGGATGAAAATTTGAAGTTTTTCAGAAAATAAAGATAACATTAAATTATTTTATTTAAAATGTTTGGGACTTTTCGTTTTTTGCGTTTTTCATCCCTAATTTGATTATTTATTATTATAAATTTATTCTCTATGTTTTCAAAATATGGCAATATTTGAAAAAAAAAGTTGAGAGAGCTTTTTTTTTGGTTATTATTTTGTTACTCCATCCGACCTATATGGCCACAATGAAGAAATATTTGGCCAGTTAAAAGAAACTATACAGCCATCTCCAATTAGCATGATTTAATGCATATAGCCACCTTACACAACCATTACCTTTGCAATGGAGGTTAGGGCGAGCTATTTAATTAGCAAAAACTAAATTAAACGAGAAGTTATGTCATATAACCGGAAACGCATGCATATAGGTATATAACCAAAATGCATGCTGATCAGCAACCACGATGACCAAAAAGCAAACACCGAAATAAATCCGAAATAATAGAAAAGAAGAAAACCAACCCAAAGAATTTGCTGAAATAATTTGGTATTAAGTTTAACAAATTGTTTACTTTTTCATTTACATTTATTATCAAGACTCAAACCGAGGTGGAGGGTATCAAAGATTCGGCACAGCCGAATTTAACACTCTTACTTGTTCATTTTCCACTTTTCATTTTCCATTTTTAATTTTTCATTTTCCATTTTCCATTTTTGAATTTTCATTTTTCATTTTCCATTTACCATTTCTCATTTTCCATTTTTAATTTTTATACCCTATACCACTATGTGGTTTGGGTATAATGACTTTGTGCTGCTGTTTGTAACAACCAAAAATATTTGACCTAGACCCATCTTTAATTATACCGATCGAATCAGAATCACTTTCTGAGTTGATTTAACAATGTCCGTCCGTCCGTCCGTCCGTCCGTCCGTCCGTCTGTGTGTCCATGTAAACCTTGTAATCAAACTGCAGGTCGCAAATATGAATATATTTTGATGGCATTTGGTATATAAGCTTTTATCGGCCATGGGATGAACGAAATTGGTGAGAATCGGTCCATGTTCAGACCTACCCCCATACAAATTACCCCTATGAAATCGACATAAATTGCCATAAGATCCAAATTGTCGTATAGATCTTACTCAAATTGGGTTTGAATGCGTTCATTACATCCATTAATCAGTAGTCCAAAAATGATTCCTTTGGCCCAATATAGAGCTGCTTCCCGATCTTCACTTAAATCTATTAAAAAATAAAAATATTGCACTGATTCTTCTCAAATTTTGTTTGTATATATTTTTGTAAAATACAAGAGACTTTACCAAACATGGTCAGGATCGGTCTATTTTTGGACCTAGTCGCCATATAGATATATCATCCGATATGAACTTTTTCATATCTGCATCCAAAAAAATTAATATCACTCAAATTTGGGTTTTGTTTATTTTCTATATCCAGTTAGTTGGGCCTAGGAGATACGGTTTCTAAACGCATGGTATAGGGTATCATATAGTCGGTCTAGACCGACTATAATTTTCTTACTTGTTAATTTTTCATTTTCCATTTTCCATTTTCCATTTATCATTTTTCATTTTCCTATTTTCATTTTTAATTTTTAATTTTCCATTTTCCATTTTTAATCTTTCATTTTCCGTTTTCCGTTTTCCATATTTCATATTCCGTTTTTCATTTTTCATTTTCCATTTTTCATTTTTCATTTTTCAATTTTCATTTTTCATTTTCCACTTTTCATTTTCCGTTTTTCATTTCCATTTTCCATTTTTAATTTTTCATTTTCCATTTTTCATTTTCCATTCTTAATTTTTCGTGTTCCGTTTTCCATTTTTCATTTTTCATTTTCCATTTTTCAATTTTAATTTTTCATTTTCCGTTTTCCATTTTCCATGTTTCAATTTTCATTATTCATTTTTCATGTTCCATTTTCCATTTTCCATTTCTCATTTTCCATTTTTAATTTTTCATTTTCCATTTTTAATTTTTCATTTTTCATTTTCCACTGTTCATTTTCCATTTTTCATTTTTCATTTTCCATTTTTCATTTTCCATTTTTCATTTTCCATTTTCCACTTTTCACTTTCCATTTTTCATTTTTCATTTTCCATTTATTATTTTCCATTTTCCTATTTTCATTTTAAATTTTCCATTTTCCATTTTTAATTTTTCGTTTTCCGTTTTCCGTTTACCGTTTTCCATTTTTCATTAATGGATGTAATGAACGCATACAAACCCAATTTGAGTAAGATCTATATGATAATTTGGATCTTATGGCAATTTATGTCGATTTCATATGGGTAATTTGTATGGGGGCTAGGTCTGAACATGGACCGATTCTCAGCAATTTCAATAGCGTTCATCCCATGGCCGATAAAAGCTTATGTACCAAATTTCATCAAAATATATTCATATTTGCGACCTGCAGTTTGATTACAAGGTTTACATGGACACACAGACGGACGGACGGACATTGTTAAATCAACTCAGGAAGTGATTCTGATTCGATCGGTATAATTAAAGATGGGTCTAGGTCAAATATTTTTGGTTGTTACAAACAGCAGCACAAAAACATTATACCCAAACCACATAGTGGTATAGCGTATAAAAAATATATGGTAAAACTTGCTTAGGCCAATGTGACACGTGCAGTATTAATATACACACAATTGTAATAACTTCAATACGAAAATATTTTTTTTTGGGGTCTCAGGAATTTATTTCGATGCGTTACAAACGGAATGACAAACCTATATATACCCTCTGCCACTGAGGTGTGGAAAGTATAAAAATAATTTTCCCACCTCTCTTCTGAAATTACAATGTAATTTAATTATGCAGTTAGAATAATTTAAATTTTAAACCTAATATTGCACTATTTTTTCAATAAAGAGCTTTAAACGAAATCATACGTTGGACAACAACAAAATGCACATTGAAGATCTCTTTTTTCTCAAATATTTATCAAAAAAAACATACTCTTTGGTGCTGGCCATCAGAGAACCTGTGCGAAAGCACTCCTAACAATACAATACAATTTTGAGATGAAAAACAAAACAGACAAACGGAAAAGTTTAGTTTGATAAAAGAAGTATGTAAGACGTTAAATGAAAAAAATTAAAATATTTTCATTGACAAACAAAGGGAATTTAAAAAAGAATTTGAATAGATATTAGTTCCTTTTGATGGATTTTTTGCGTTCAACTTATTCCATATGTAACACGAAATCTGCATATTGTCGTTAGCCGTGCTGCCAATTTTGACAACTTATTGTAATTTCGACGATTTTTCAATTTGTTAAATTTGTTAAAATGATGAGTGAAGATTTAAAATTTTCAGTAGTATAATAGTTCCGATTTCAAGGGTTAACATTTAATGGGTTGTTTAGCGAAAAATTATAGTTTTTGTTCAGTGTAAATGTAAATTACAAAATATGTATAGATTTAATTCTGGGTGAAATCGTTTCAAAACGGAAATACCTTGAATAGCATCTCTATTTAAGATTTAAGTTTTAATTACGGCGATACTTTAAATCTATATTAAATGTTTCAGCTATAGATACATATCAATAAAATTATTTAGTTGATTGCTGTGTTAAATTTTTTCGCTGAAATTTCATCACTAATATATTTTTATATATAGAAATAACCAATGCTGTAAAAATATTCGTAATATGAATGATATAAATAAATTTTATTGTTTCCTTTGTAGTATTTTTTCGAGTTTTATAAGCGGTAAAATTTTCTTGACAATTTCTTGTTTTAAAAATGACGATTTTGGCGATTTAGTTTCCAAAATTGTCGATTTTCAGAAGATTTTATTAGCAGCACCGGTTGGTAACAAGGAAGAGAGAAAATTGTGTATGGGTTTATATAAAATGAGAAAGATTAAATTTTGTTTGTGTATTTCGCATAGCTTTGTAGGGAGCGCTATGTGTGTGTATTATTTCAGCGTTACAGAATTAGTCAGTCTGAGAGTCAGGGATCAGCGTAAATATATAACTAACTATTAAAAATAATTAACCAGACCCATCCCACATTATCTCATTCTTGTTCGGAAACTCCAAGTCGCAAATGAAAATATTTTTTGTTGAAATTTGTTAAGTAAGCTTTTTTCAGTTATACAACGATCACTATTGAGTTTAATAAAAATTGGTTCGTGTGCAGACCTAGCCCCCATACAAATGTTCTTTATAAGAACCAGATTCATAAATATATCATGATAAAATTTGGTTTGTTAACGTTTCTTATATTCATAAAAGAAAGTTTAAACAACAAATTTTTATCATAACTGGTCCCAACAGTCCCTTAAATATTTGTACAGACTTGAAAGTAAAATATTTTAGTAAAATTTTGTTTGAAAATGTGTATTTGAATACTTTGGGACCTAAGACCCCATTCCTTTTTCACAGTGTAGGGTATCGTATAGTTGGTATACATCAGAGATGACTTTTCTACTTGCTTTTCTTTTTAATTTAATTCAAAAAAAAATGTTAAGCTATATTTATGTAGCATTGGAAGAAAACAGCAGAAACAATTTAAAATCGCAGTAATTGTAGGAAAAATAAACAAACCAGAATCTTTTGAAACAAACATTGCACAAGCTAAAAGTGAGACGCTGTCGTTTGCGGTGTAAGCACGTGCATATACTTAATATGAGTATGTTCGAATGTATATACATACACACATATATGTATAAATGTTTGGTATTTATTTAATAACAATATACTGTAATCGGTTATTAACCGGCAATTGAAAATATATAAAATCGCTTTTACATTTTAGAAATATCAAAATTTTATTGAAATTAAAAAAAAAAATTTTTTTGACTGAGTTTGAAGTTTGGAAAATGTTTTGTTGTTGGTTTTTGTTGATACATAAACAATTGGTAATCACTAAGTTATATAAACATATTTTTAACCCAAACTCATTATAATCCAAAAATTTCGTCAACATAGGGTAGGTGTATGAAAATGCTTTCCATTTTACTTGCCTACACATCCATACTTTATTTATAAAATGTTGGGTTTTTGTTTGGCCGCAAAGACTAAGGAAATCCCTTGATAACTTCAAGCAAGTATTATTTGTTTTTTTCATTTCACTGGTATAAATACAATTCTTTAAAGCAGTGTCGGCTTAGAAACGGGAAAGGGGGGGGGGGGATGTTAAAACCATTTCTTAGACAAAAGTAGAAATTTTATGATGACTCTATAAAACATCTTTGTAATAATAACTAATTTCTTAACCATTTCTTAAGATATAATCGGATGAATACGAATACATACAAATAATATTTGTGGACTTCTGACAAAAGAACTTAAGTCGGCATAAGAAAATTTTCCCGATTTATTATAATAAACGTAAACTTTTAAAGCGCTTCTTTTTGTCTAATCGCCATATATATATTATATTTAGTTACGAATATATTATGTACGACAATTCAACTTATATCACGATTTTAAAAATTAATTTTTAACAAAACCACTTATTTCAAATAAGTCGAAAAACGAATAAAAATTTTAAATAAATTTTTAATGAACTTTTGACAGAACGTCTTATCTCGTCATAGTAGTCGACGTTTTTTTGAAACTTACTTTTTACAAAACAACATAATTCGAAATAAGTGCTTTTATCAAATGCGAAATATTAAAAATTCTGTACGTATATGGAAATAAGTTAGAACTTTCATTCAGAAAACACATCTTATGCCGACATAAAAGTTTTTTTAAAACTTAAAGTTCAAAAAATATTTTTGATGCGTAAACATCTATACTCGCAGGGGGGTAAATTTCTAATTCTCAATACAATCACAAAAACAGCGTAATATGTGAGCATAAGATCTTACGCGTAACATGTTAGCATTAAGACAAATCGGTGTGACATGACTGTTTGGTGAAAAAATTATGATATGTAATAACCTTTTTGTCGCTGTTTTCTGCATTTTATTTATTACCAGATGTTTACACATCTCCCCTGTGTCAAAAAGTAAATACATAAGCTGTTTTGTGTGGCTAGAAACATTACTAAAATGGAGAGAGGACAGCTGCTCACAGCTATGGCAAAGAAAGTGTAAAATTTTAAAGAAAATATATCATCAGAAAAGAAATGTTTTATGAATGAAAGTGTTGCTATGCTGAATCTTGAAGAGGCAGCTATTGCAAAGAAAAAGTCAAATCGAACAGATATTATATATATAAGAAAACAATATTGATAAGAAGGAAAACTTCTCCAAGCTAAATCTTGAAGAGCGTTCAATATGAAAACCACTTTTTAATGAAACAAACACCTCAAATGATGTCGGAATGATTAACAACATGTTATCGAAAAAATATTGACAAAAGTGGAAGCGAAGTGGTGTGTTAAAGCGATATTTTTCATGAAACTGACTTCCATGATTCTGATTTTATTCCTTCGAAAAACAGATTCGGATTTAAATTCTACTTTACAAAATATTCGTACTAGCATGTATATTTTAGCTCACCGGAGCTAAACGAAGTTATTTGCACCACAAAAAAAAAAAAACTAACAAACGTAATAAAAATTTAGGAAAAAGAATATGTTACTTATAAAAATCACATAACTCCTGCCAGAAGAACTCATAAATTAGAGAATTGTAAACAAAAGTGTAATACGAAAATCAATTTTGAGCAGCAAAAAAACATTTTCGAAGCTTACTGGAGTTTGGGAGAGTACAATAAACGTTGTCAAATTGTATCGAACTTAATTTAAGTGCAGAATGAAAAGACTGCAGCTCTTCAAAAGTCAAAAAAATGAACTCTCAATATGTTTATATGTAAGAGTATGTAAGCAATTTTTTTTGAAAATATTTGGCGAAACTGAAGAAAACAAATATAAAACGCAAAAATTGGCTGTACCTGGTATTAATAACCGACGTGGTAAACATGCACCTATCCGCCAAATATCACCTGAGAGGCACAATGAAGTTCTTGGATTTATAAATGAATATCAGAAATACCAAAGCCTTTGTAGTCGCAGTCATACTAATTAGGTTTATTTTCAGCGTGGCCTTAACCCCGCAACATTGTATAATCTTTACACATAAAAAGGTTTACAACCTGTGCCCGAGACTAAGCTTCAAGAAATATTTCATACTTTATATATAAGTTCAAAAAACCTCAACTTGATTAGTGCACTCGCTGTGAAATAATAAATACAAAAACAAACAAGTAAGAAAATTATAGTCGGTCTAGACCGACTATACGATACCCTATACCATGCGTTTAGAGACCCTATCTCTTAGGCCCAACTAACTGGACATAGAAAATAAGCAAAAACCAAATTTGAGTGGGATTTTTATTAATTTTTTTGGCTGCAGATATGAAAAAGTTCATATCGGATGCTATATCTATATAGGGACTTGGTCCAAAAATGGACCGATCCTGATCATGTTTGGTAAAGTCTCTTGTATTTTGCAAAAATATATACAAACAAAATTTGAGAAGAATCAGTGCAATATTTTTGTTTTTTAATAGATTTAAGTGAAGATCGGGAAGCAGCTCTATATGGGGTCAAAGGGATCATTTTTGGACTACTCATTAATGGATGTAATGAACGCATACAAACCCAATTTGAGTAAGATCTATATGACAATTTGGATCTTATGGCAATTTATGTCGATTACATATGGATAATTTGTATGGGGGCTAGGTCTGAACATGGACCGATTCTCACCAATTTCAATAGCGTTCATCCCATGGCCGATAAAAGCTTATGTGCCAAATTTCATCAAAATAGATTCATATTTGCGACCTGCAGTTTGATTACAAGCTTTACATGGACACACAGACGGACGGACGGACGGACGGACGGACGGACGGACGGACATTGTTAAATCAACTCAGAAAATGATTCTGATTCAATCGGTATAATTAAAGATGGGTCTAGGTCAAATATTTTTGGTTGTTACAAACAGCAGCACAAAGTCATTATACCCAAACCACATAGTGGTATAGGGTATAAAAATTCACATAATATGAAAATTAAAGCTTTCGCTCCAACTAGCTAGTCACCATGATGCGCTGATAAGGACCTTTCCAAGCGTGATAAATCTGTAAAAATGTCTATCAACCCCAAATTTAAATGCATCCATATTTTTTTTCTAACGTCCTTTAAGGACTTTCAATCTTACGATATATGACGGTGCTACGAACAAAGCTTATTTATGATGAAACTGTTGCAAAAAGTGGCGCAAATGATATAGGCTCATGTATTTTTAAATGTTCTCTGGGCTACCAAATTCAGTAAAGCATGTTATTCATGCCTTGGTCAAAATGGGAACTCGTATATATGTGCAATATACGATATGTCCTTCTCATACAAACCCGATATATTAAAATATAAGCTATCCCCTCAATTGGACGAAAATATCAAGAAGTTAAATATCAATCTGCATCATCGAAAAAACAATATTCAACATTGACCAGAAGTTATAATAATGACCTACCAATTTCAGTGCACAAAACACGTGATTTAATACAGGAAAAAGGAATGCAACAACTTTTTTTAATTTTAAAAATATTAATTGATGTTGGCGTTTTCTGGCTTAAGCTATTTTTCTTTTTTTGCGATTTTTGATTCTGTCGATTTATGGGTTTTGGGATTTTGGCGATATTTGATTTTAGCGATTTTTGATTTTGCTGATTTTTTGGCTTTAGCGATTTTTGTATTTTGCGATTTTTTATTTTGGCGATTTTTTTGCGATTTGTGATTTTGGCGTTTTTTGATTTTGGCGATTTTTGTTATAATTTTTGTTTTCGGTTTTTGGGAATTTTTGATTTTTGCGATTCCGCCGATATTTTCCACGACCACTCACATTGGTAAGTAATGTATACTAGCAGATTCTACCTCGAAATTCGAGCGCATATTCTAGGAAATTTTATTTTTTCATTAAATAAAGATCTTAAAAGTATGCTTATCAATTATAGCCGATTTACAAATCAACACAAAAATAAACTCATTTTTATTACAGTCACACTAAAAATTTAGTAAACACACACATAGCATTGTATAATTTTATGTGTGTGTTAGTAGCAACTATAAATGCAATTTACTCAAAACAAAGAAAACAATTTTAAAATCTGTAAATCTGCAAATCGGCTAAAAAGAAATACCTTTCAAATAATATTCGTTTGGTCAAAATCGGGATAAACCGGTAGAACAAAACATCAGTCACAAGAAATCGCCTAGCCTATTAATATTGTAGATGACAAAAGTTTCAAGACTGTCATTTTCATAGTACTTGATATTTTTTGTATAGGGGGTGCCACGCCCATTGGACTCATTATTTGAGCATCCACTCATATTAATAACTTATGAACTCAACCTCAAGGTTTTTTCTATTATAGGACTCGAGCTATAGATATTAAATATTTACTATGTATGGGGGTGACACGCCCATTAGTCCGATCGCAGACTACTCACATTAATAACCCATGAACTCAGACAAAGTTCCAAGGATTTCACTATTACAGTACTCCATATATATGACATTAAATATTCAAATTGTATGGGGTGCCACGCCCAGTGGTCCTTTACCGCCCATTTTTATGAAAATACTCACATTGGTAACTCATGAACTAAGGCAAAGTTCCAAGGCTTTCACTATTACAGTACTCCAGATATATGACATTATATGTTTACTTTGTATGGGGGGTACCATGCCCACTGATCTGAGCGCTCCCATTTTTTCCGAGTAATGATAGTATCTATTACAATACTCTAAATAAACGACAATAAATATTTACTTTATATAGTGGGTGCCACGCATACTGGCCTAATCCCACCCAATTTATCACAACTCTTCAAAATATTATATTTTAAAATTAGATGTTAAAAATTCACTTTATTTGGGAGGCGCCACGCCCACTTAAAAAATTAAAAAAATATAGCCTTTTTTTCTTCCGGATAGGCAGTTACCTACTGTAAAAATTTCAAGATGATCGGTCCAGTGGTGTAGTCTTCTATAAAGCACAAACAAACGTACAAACAAACATAAAAAAATCTATTTTTATATGTAAAAAGATTATTGCTGTTTTTTTAAAGAATGCATTTTTGGTAGGATACCGCTAACCCCATTCAAGCTGATGCAGATTATGAACGCTACACTATACATAACGTGAAATTTGTATTAACAGAAAATTTTTACAAAGTAAATTGCAAAATATTATATTTTTTGCTAAATATAGTTGTAGAATTTAAACAGATGAAGCAAAAAACTCAAAACATTCAAATTCAAAAAAAAAGTTCGAAAATTATAGTCGGCCTTGACAGCCGACAACAGCCGATTCAACACACATTACGTTTTGAGAAACCAATATTTTTGTTTTTTGATAGACTTAAGTGAAGACCAAGCTTTATATAGGCGCTATTACTCAGAAATCTCCTGCAGGGTATATTCTTGTATTACTGATTAATGGGTGTAGTGTAATAAACACACAAGAACCAAATTTTCGGAGATCTATTGTATAATTTGGATCTTATAGAAATTTTAGTCGATCTTATTGGGGTCATTTGTATGGGACTGAGGTCTGAGTATGCACAGATTTTCTCCAATTTCAACAACGTTCGTCGCATGACTGACAAAAGCTTATATATCAAATTCCATTAAAATATGTTCATATTTGCGATTTGTAGTTTGATTACAAAGTTTACATTAACACATAAACAGATGGACGGACGGTAGAACTGACATGGTTAAATCAACGCAGAAAGTGATTCCGAGTTGATCAGTATAAGAAAGAGTTGGTTATTTTTTATATATATATAAAAAAAAAACAAATTAACCTTTAGATAAAATTCTAAAAATCTACAGAATAGAAATCTTAAAAAAAACAAATAAGAAAATTATAGTCAGTCTAGACCGACTTTACGATACCCTTACCATGGTTTAAAGACCCTATCTCTTCGGTCCAACTAATTGGATATAGAAAATAAGCATTAACCAAATTTGAGTGGCATTGTTATCATTTTTTTTGGCTGCAGATATAAAAAAGTTCATATCGGGTGCTATATTTTTATGCAGACTAGGTCGAAAATTGGACCGATTCTGACCATATTTTCACTTATATATCGAAAAAATATGTACGAACCAAATTTGAGACAAATCTGTGCAATATTTTTGTTTTTTGGTAGATTTAAGTGAAGATCGGGAAACAGCTCTATATGGGGCCTATGACTAAGAATTGTCCCATAAGCATTTTATTTGGACTACTGATTAATGGATATAATAAACAAAAACAAACACAATTTGACTGAGATCTATATGATAATTTGGATCTTATGGCAATTTATGTCGATTTCATAGGGGTCGTTTGTATGGGGACTAGGTCTGAACATAGACCGAATTTCACCAATATCACCAACTTTCATCCTATGGCCGATGAAGGCTTTTGTACCAAATTTCATCAAAACACATTCATATCTGCGATCTGTAGTTTGATTACAAGGTTTACATGCGCACACAGACGGACGGACGGACGTACATCGCTAAATCGAATCAGAAAGTGATTCTGAGTCGATCGGTATATTATAAGATGGGTTTAGGTCAAATATTTTTGGTAGTTACAAACAGCAGCACAAAGTCATTAGACCCATCTTTTATTATACCGATCGACTCAGAATCAATTTCTGAATCAATTTCTGAGTCGATTTAGCGATGTCCGTCCGTCCGTCTGTGTGTCCATGTAAGCCTTCTAATCAAACTACAGGTCGCAAATATGAATATATTTTGATGAAGTTTGCTATATTAGCTTTCACCGGGCATATGATGAACGCTATTGAAACTGGTGAAATTCGGTCCATGTTTAGACCTAGTCCCCATAAAATGACACCTATGAAATCGACATAAATTGCCATAAGATCCAAATTATCGTACAGATCTCAGTCAAATTGGGTTAGTATGTGTCTATTATATCCGTTAATCAGTAGTCAAAAAAAAATGCCTATAGGACAATTTTTAGTCACAGACCCCATATAGAGCTGCTTCCCGATCTTCACTTAAATCCATCAAAAAACAAAAACATTGCACAGATTTTTCTCAAATTTGGTTTGTACATATTTTTTCAAAATATAAGTGACTTTAACAAATATGGTCAGGAGCGGTCCATATTTCGACCTAGTCCCCATATAAATATAGCATCCGGTATGAACTTTTTCATATCTGCAGCCAAAAAAATAATAACAATGCCACTCAAATTTGATTTATTCTTATTTTCGATATCGAATTAGTTTGACCATGGTATAGGGTATCGTATAGTCGGTCTAGACCGACTATAATTTCTTACTTGTTTTTTATCGTTTTTATCTTATGGCTATAGTTTATAAATTGAAGTAAAAAAAATATTTTTTCATTTTTAAAATTTGACAATAAACAAATATATGGGTCCGTTTCGTGCACAGATTAAATTTTGTTAGCGATACACAATAAACAAACCAACCAATAGTTTTAAAAAAATTTTAACTTTGGCAATTTTTTTTTATTGAACCATTTTTAGGAATGTTGAGGGGCTGCGGGGCCATGAAGGTGAATATTGATCAATCTACTGGCAGAGATTCCACCTAAGGCGGAAGTGAATTACAAGTAATTGTGAAGTAGTTTTATACTAATATATGTACATACATATCTAGAACTATCATAAAGTGAATATCATTACGAATAAAAGAAATGTATCAAATTGTGGAAATATTTTTCTTATTTTTTGTATTGTTAGGTCGCAGTTATTAACAAAAAATATAGTTATCAGCTTCATTGTTTCGGAATCGTGTCAATATCTTCATGTGAAAACGTTTCCTTAGCATTTGTTGTACGAAGCTTGTAAACTCCCTAAGCAATATGAATTTCATCAGCTCCTGTTTTCTTATTTCAGTGTACCAAGCGAATTTATTTATTAAATTTAAAGGGGGGAGTGAATGATGTTATCTGTAGTTTGTGTGCCTTCAAAGGTAACAAGAGCTTACTCCGGGGACAGATAAGTATTATATGACGTATGAGTATTCCATGTAAAAAGTTGTTTTACTCTTTAAGCAATTTAGAAAAATTTTATATTTTTTTAGAAACAGGTGCTTGAATTAATTTTTTTTTTAATTTATTATTTTTTTAAGAAATTTAAGTTAAACGTTATTCTATTAATTTGGTATTGTAAGTTTTATATATTCCATGGGAAAATAAATAAATATTCAAAAAAATTCATAATTTTTCTTTGAACGTAACTTTTGCACAAATAAAATGATTTTCATATGTGCTTTTTATATCCTATACCACAATGTGGTCAGGGTGCAACGATTTTGTGCTGATGTTTGTAACTACCAAAATTATTCGATTTAGCGATGTCCGTCCGTCCATCGGTGCATCCGTCCGTCTGCGTGTCCATGTAAACCTTGTAATCAACTTCAGGTTGCAAATGTCAACGTATTTTGATTAAACTTAGTATATAGAATTCTATCGGCCATAGCAATAACGCTATATAAATTGGTGAATATCAGTTCATGTTTAGACCTAGTCCCCATAAAATGACCCCTATGAGATCGGCTTAAATTGCCATAATATCAAAATTATCATATAGATCTCGGTCAAATTGGGTTTGTGCATATTTATCACATTTACTTATCAGTAGTCCAATAAAAGAATAAATCCTATAGGACAGTTCTTGGTCATAGCCCCCATATTATGCTTATTCCCAATCTTCACTTAAATGTATCTAAAATATTGCATAGATTTTTCTAAAATTTGGTATATATATGCTTTTGCAAAAACAATATGGTCAGACCTAGTCCCCATATAAAAATTGCGATATGAGTTTTTTCATTTCCGAAGGCAAAAAAAAAAAAAAAATTGCAGCTCAAACGTCGTTTATTTTTATTTTCTATATCTAAAAAGTTGGACTAAAAAGAGAGAGAGGGTTTTTGAACGTATAGTATAGGGTATCGTATAGTCGGTCTAGACCTGCTATTATTTTTTTTACTTGTTTTTATTAAGTTTGGTATTTAACAATACGTCATTATATGTAGTTTGAAAGATTGTATTTTATTTATGAAAACTTCTTATGTTACTCAATATGTAACTTATGTAAATTCTATAGCAAGCCTTGTTACTTTTTGGTTTAGTAAGATACACATATGCTAAACAGAAATCTGTAATTATAGTTCAAAAGATGAAAGTCTTGTAAAATAAAAAAAAAATCAGCAGTTAATTTGCATACAATATTATAAGGAAATGTTTAATATACATGATTTATTTCAAAAGCATTAAATAAAGTTATAGTCATTCAAGGTCTCATATACAATACCCTACGCAATCAGATCTAAAAAGATTTTTTTTTTTGTAAAAAAGGTCCGTAGGTAATAGGTATTTCAAGTAAGCGTAACCAAGTTCTAGCAAAAGAACCTAACTCGTCTTTAGATTCGGATGCAATATACACACAGAAAACAAATTCGTCGTGGCTACCAAGTTTATTGCCAACCGCATTTCGATGAAGATAATAGTCGAATATTGAATTGCTTGCAATTACAATTCTATAATCGAAAATTCAGTCATTAATCTTTAGAACAATCTGTTTATACTGTAATATATAAAATCTAATTAATCTACATATTTTCATAAAATAACGAATTAATTTGAGGAATTTTATGAAAACATTAAATTTGTTTTATTGAAAAAATCCGGATGAAGAAAATATTTATAGATTTTCATAACGAGTCAATTTGACGTCAAGATTACCCCACGGGCTAATGTCAGAAAATAAGTCCCGAATATTAGTTTTTAGAATTATCAAAATATTACTAACAAGTTTTATCGAAATCCTTCCACAAATATATATTATTTCGATATTTTGTTTAAAAAAATGAAAATCTCCTTAAATTTGCTTTTTGACCTTAAATATAATAATTTGGCATTTTTAATCATACACGTTATTTTAATAAGAGCTTGAAGTTCAGTTGTTGATTTCGCTAAATTTCTTGAACAAAATTTTTGAAAAAGTAAAATTGGAGATTTTGAAATAGTGCAAAAAAATACGTACTGTTTTGACATTAATTTAGAAGGCATAGCAATACTTTAGATAACATCATTCTGGGATCAGGAAAATGCAAAAGTGTTGCTGGTGTAAATTATTTCAATGTCTTTAAAAAGTGAGCTCGATTTTCATAATAATGTGGTCTGCGGCGTATTTATTGTCTGAGGAACTTGATATAACTTGGCTATTTTTCAACCGCTTATAGATTTTTTTGTTTTATTAGAAATATAATTAGACTGTGGTTTATTAATTAATTTAATTGAAACGCAATTATTATTTTTTTATAGTATTCACATATAAATGCATATTTGAAATTTGAACTCAATGCGCGTCAAGAAAGCACTATCCGATTTTGATCAAATTTTGTGCACTAAAGTTTTACATCCCGTATAACAATAATCCGACCCGCACGTCTTGAAATTCCAAAAAAAAAATGGCTGTCACTATATACTAAAAATGTGTAATTACGTCAAAATTATTTTCGCTGAAGAATAGCAGCGATATTATTTACATTTATTAAATTTTTAGTGAATATGCAAAAAATTTTGAATTTTATCAACAACGAAAATCATGGCTTCATCATAATATTTTGATGTTTCGATATATATTTCTACATGCAGTTGTAGTTTAATTACAAACTTCATACACAGGCAGAGTTTAATTAACGCTAACACTACAGGACGTATGACGAGTATGAATTTAATAATTATTAATCATACGTGATGGTGTTTATAGTTCAAATAGAATTTTGTTGTCATAACACACACATTTTTGTAATTAAGTATCTTTAACAGGTAATATACAATTTTTTTTTTGATTTTTGTATAAAATCATTCTAAGAAAAACCGATAAATTTTTCATTGTTTTTCTGTTTTGTTTAAGCAATATTTAAACAAAATATTTATGCTGAAATATATATACTTGTTTCTGGATGTGTGAGTGACATACTCTAAGGCAGATACGTTCGTTATGTATTACATTTGTCCCTGATAGATTAGTTTACTTTTTCCATGGCTTATAACTTTTTTTAAAGTGAACAGCAAAACTTATAGTTCTACGTAAAAAAAAATTATATCAATGAGGTAATACCATGTTTCTACAACAAGAAGAAAAATTTGCAGTGGGTATTTGTGGGTATTAGAATGAACAAGGAAAGAAAAAGTCAATTTGAAATATTACACTGTGTGACAAAAAAAAAATAAATAAAAATACCTGGAGTACAACAAGAATCTGTCTTTGAAATTCTCGAAGCACCTCCAAAATCTTGAGGTAGGGGTAAAAAAAACAGGAATTCTGATGTCCCGACTTTTGACCTGTCTGTCTGTCTGTCTGCCATGGGGCAGCCCCATTCCCCCTCATGCAATTGATCTGAAACTTGGCCCATAGTCTTGTTGTGACTGTAGATTAATTTTTGGGTAGTCTCGCAGAGTAGCGCATAGTCACCGAGTGATCTAAAAGTTATTTACCCTCATCCGATCGATCTTTTATTAGCAGAGTAGAAGATACGTATACATATTAGTGTTAATTATACCCTATACCACTATGTGGTTTGGGTATAATGACTTTGTCAAATTGCCAAATTGTCATATAGATCTTACTCAAATTGGGTTTGTATGCGTATATTACATCCACTAATGAGTAGTCCAAAAATGATCCCTTTGACCCCATATAGCGCTGCTTCCCGATCTTCACTTAAATCTATTAAAAAACAAAAATATTGCACTGATTCTTCTCAAATTTTATTTGTACATATTTTTGCAAAATACAGGAGACTTTACCAAACATGATCAGGATCGGTCCATTTTTGGACCTAGCCCCTTTATAGATATAGCATCCGATATGAACTTTTTCATATCTGCAGCCAAAAAAATTAATAAAAATCCCACTCAAATTTGGTTTTTGCTTATTTTCAATGTCCAGTTAGTTGGGCCTAAGAGATAGGGTTTCTAAACGCATGGTATAGGGTATCGTATAGTCGGTCTAGACCGACTATAATTTTCTTACTTGTTTTAATATTAAATCAAACATAGTCAGCCCAATTCTAAACAAAAATGGTGATTATTTTAAATGTTTGTATGGGGAACCCCCAGGGGTATTCCAGGGGGTGTGCCACTGGCACGGGTGGGTCGGCCCTCCAAAGTTAGTGGAGGTCGATCATACATTTGGACTCGATTGGGGCACTCTAAATAGGTCAAAGTGGGACAGACAGACAAACAGGTCAAAAGTCGGGATATCAGAATTCGTTTTAGAGGTATGGTTCCTCGGGAAAAGTTTCTTATTTTGATCCCTAGAATACGATTTTCCTTGTCACTTGGCGATTTTTAAATCGACCCGCCCTAATGTACATGTATAATAAAAAGTATAATATAGTTGCTCTCTCTCTCTTCAGATAAGATGTTGCATTTGTTATACGATGGAAATGCTTTATTTATCTTCCAAATTAAATTGCGTTCCCTTCAAATTAATCCTCCTCCAACCAAATAGATATACGCCAACATTCTATAAAGCCTTGGAACAGTTATGAGATACGATGGCTGAAATGTCCTCAAAAGTTCGCAGCTATTGATCTTTTGAGTCTATTTAGTAGCTAGAAGGCCCACGTACTAAATCAAGTGAATGCCTCTTTTTTCGAATGGCTGTATGCAAATGAACGAATGATTATCACAGGAAACATTAATATGTCCTTGATTTTTGGATGGATTTAAAGTGCTTCACTTTTTGCTTGATATTCGTTGATTTGTCAGTTGTTCCATTATTGTAGGCATTGAGGTCTCATTATCCATAATTATAGATTCCGTCTTGTTCTGATAGTCTGAAAAGATTCTATCACAAATATAAATGCGATGCTTTTTTGGAGAGTAGAGTCTATCGAGACATGATACATTTGAGATCAAACATCTTTGGTTTTCTGGAATAACCGCGTATGTCCATTTTTGTTAGCTTTGAGTTACTGGTGCCAAATATATTAATTTATAACGCTCTTTGCGTGTGTTAAATTTAAAAAAAAGAAAAAATATTGACCATTTCCGTGTTTTTTCTTTAAATAACGACGTAACTTAAATGTTTGTTAATTTAATTTGCAGCACTATCGACGTATGTCAACCTACGTTTGATCGCTAACAAATTATATTCTCAGAAAACGACACAATTCGACATACGTTGTTATTAATGAAAAAAAAAAAAAATGCAAAACAATTTTGGATTATTTTTCAGTTTATGGCCACTAATAAAAACTTGTGTGTTTATTTCTGTTCTTTGTCATCACTATTATTCTTACGTTGTTATATTCTCATCCTAAGTCCCGTTAACTTTTTCTTGACGAACAAAAAAAATCCATTTTTCAAGCAAAAATAACTTATGTCTATACGGGTGGTTGCATTAGCAGTTTCCTTTTTCAAAGATAACGACGTTTGTTGACATAAGTTGTTTTATCTGCATTCACTTTAAGTGAAATTTACATATTGTTTTTTCGTCCTTCTCTAGGATCTATTCCTCTGAAGATTTTTGACTCAAAATTTTATGTAAAGTCTTTATTGCCCATATCTACAGGACTGTTAAATAAAAAGCTCTAAAAACTTTATATCTAGCCCATAATTTCAAATATAACGTTTTTTGGCCCCCTGAACATTTTGATTTTATGACATACGCGGTTATTCTAGAAAACCACAGACATATTTTTTTAAATAGTGTTAACTTATCGTTTTGAAACGTCGATAGCCTCAGAGATATTCCTAAATGTCGGTGGATGATTTCTTAGTACCAAGTCGCCAATTTGCGTGATTTGTTACTCAGTCGTTGATGTAAACATTCTTAGTGTTTCTTAATCGTTTATACAAAATTATATGTAATTTCTTTATTCAACAAAATAAGCCATCGTTTTTTACTAAAGTGATCGTCACTATTGAACCAACCATTAAAGATGTGAACACTAAATTTTTTGCAGATGTCAAAAACATTACAATCTGCCTGGAAATATCTAATTTTCCCAAACCAATAAAGCCGTGTAGTTTAAATTGACAAGTCAGCTTTTCACTTTTACCTTTTGCATTTAATGATTACACTTTACATATTTGGTATATTTTAGAAAATTCATTAAAGTAAAAAACCGAACTTCATTACCATTAGACCGTTAGCAATGTTCCTCATTGATATGATGTTATTTTAAAAAATATTTTGATTTTGTTCTATTCGCAATAAATAATACATTAGATGTTACTATAATAAAGTCAGATATAAAGAACTAGCACCAAAAGCCTTCGGCGCAAATGCACTAATAATATATAATATTTTCTCTTAATTAAAGTAAATTTTCCTAAATTTTCTTAAAAATTCACTTTTTCTTAAAACAGTGCATTTTCCTAAAAAACCTCTTCCTAAAAAAGTACCCTTTGTTATAAGGGTACCTGTTCTTAACTACCTATTTAACTATTTTTCCTTAAAAAGTTATTTTCCTCAAATACTAACCTTTTCTTAATAACCACTTTTACTTACACATACATAACTTTCCCTAAAAAATACAACTCCTTAATAACTGTGGTGTACTGTAGAGAACCTCACTAACCAACACCGCCATACATTGTATGTCAAACAAGTGAAATATTGATAACAATACATGCATTGTTTATGAACAAATAAAATATAAATAACGATACAAATTGTTCAAAACTGTGCTGAGGAATCATTATTTGATTGACACACATTTGATTTGAACACATTCAGTGTAACAATGCGATCCCTAACGATACTGAATGAAATAAATATGTGTTTACGATAAGTTAGAATAAGGTAGAATGATAAAGACAAAAACTGTACAAAATCACATAAATAGAGCTACAATTCAACAATATAAATAATATTCAATCTATATTTTAAACTGAAAGCAACGTATTTATTATTTGGGACCGAAGTTATAATAGTACATAATGTAACTTTCTTAACAAACTACCTTTTCTTCAAGAATTACTTTTTGATGTGTAAACATCTATACACTCTGGGGGGTAAAAATCTATTTCACAATGCAATCAAAAACAGAGTAAGACAAAAGCGGTGTGAGGGACGATTGTATTGGTGAAAATATTAGGAAGCGTTTGGAGATAAAATGAATGCACGGATTCATTAGGAAGTATTTGTAGATAAAATGGGGAGCGAATAGCGCTATAAAAACGTTCCGAAAAATCAAAAATGAAAAATGAAAACTGAAAAACGAAAAATTAAAAATTAAAAATAAAAAAAGAAAATTGCAAAATGAATAACGGATAATGAAAAATTAAAAATAAGAAATTAGAAATGAAAAATGAAAAATAAAAATTTAGAAATGAAATATTAAAAATGACAAATGAAAAATGAAAAATTCAAAATGAAAAGTGAAAAATAAAAAATGAATAATGAAAATTTAAAAACTAAAACTGAAAAATGAGTTATAAAAAAATTAAAAATAGAAATAAAAAATTAAAAATGAAAAATGAATATTAAAAAATTAAAAATTAAAAATTGAAAATTAAAAATTAAAAATTAAAAATTAAAAATTAAAAATTAAAAATTAAAAATTAAAAATTAAAAATTAAAAATTATAAATTAAAAATTAAAAATTAAAAATTAAAAATTAAAAATTAAAAATTAAAAATTAAAAATTAAAAATTAAAAATTAAAAATTAAAAATTAAAAATTAAAAATTAAAAATTAAACATTAAAAATTAAAAATTAAAAATTAAAAATTAAAAATTAAAAATTAAAAATTAAAAATTAAAAATTAAAAATTAAAAATTAAAAATTAAAAATTAAAAATTTAAAATTAAAAATTAAAAATTAAAAATTAAAAATTAAAAATTAAAAATTAAAAATTAAAAATTAAAAATTAAAAATTAAAAATTAAAAATTAAAAATTAAAAATTAAAAATTAAAAATTAAAAATTAAAAATTAAAAATTAAAAATTAAAAATTAAAAATTAAAAATTAAAAATTAAAAATTAAAAATTAAAAATTAAAAATTAAAAATTAAAAATTAAAAATTAAAAATTAAAAATTAAAAATTAAAAATTAAAAATTAAAAATTAAAAATTAAAAATTAAAAATTAAAAATTAAAAATTAAAAATTAAAAATTAAAAATTAAAAATTAAAAATTAAAAATTAAAAATTAAAAATTAAAAATTAAAAATTAAAAATTAAAAATTAAAAATTAAAAATTAAAAATTAAAAATTAAAAATTAAAAATTAAAAATTAAAAATTAAAAATTAAAAATTAAAAATTAAAAATTAAAAATTAAAAATTAAAAATTAAAAATTAAAAATTAAAAATTAAAAATTAAAAATTAAAAATTAAAAATTAAAAATTAAAAATTAAAAATTAAAAATTAAAAATTAAAAATTAAAAATTAAAAATTAAAAATTAAAAATTCAAAATTAAAAATTAAAAATTAAAAATTAAAAATTAAAAATTAAAAATTAAAAATTAAAAATTAAAAATTAAAAATTAAAAATTAAAAATTAAAAATTAAAAATTAAAAATTAAAAATTAAAAATTAAAAATTCAAAATTAAAAATTAAAAATTAAAAATTAAAAATTAAAAATTAAAAATTAAAAATTAAAAATTAAAAATTAAAAATTAAAAATTAAAAATTAAAAATTAAAAATTAAAAATTAAAAATTAAAAATTAAAAATTAAAAATTAAAAATTAAAAATTAAAAATTAAAAATTAAAAATTAAAAATTAAAAATTAAAAATTAAAAATTAAAAATTAAAAATTAAAAATTAAAAATTAAAAATTAAAAATTAAAAATTAAAAATTAAAAATTAAAAATTAAAAATTAAAAATTAAAAATTAAAAATTAAAAATTAAAAATTAAAAATTAAAAATTAAAAATTAAAAATTAAATATTAAAAATTAAAAATTAAAAATTAAAAATTAAAAATTAAAAATTAAAAATTAAAAATTAAAAATTAAAAATTAAAAATTAAAAATTAAAAATTAAAAATTAAAAATAAAAAATTAAAAATTAAAAATTAAAAATTAAAAATTAAAAATTAAAAATTAAAAATTAAAAATTAAAAATTAAAAATTAAAAATTAAAAATTAAAAATTAAAAATTAAAAATTAAAAATTAAAAATTAAAAATTAAAAATTAAAAATTAAAAGTTAAAAATTAAAAATTAAAAATTAAAAATTAAAAATTAAAAATTAAAAATTAAAAATTAAAAATTAAAAATTAAAAATTAAAAATTAAAAATTAAAAATTAAAAATTAAAAATTAAAAATTAAAAATTAAAAATTAAAAATTAAAAATTAAAAATTAAAAATTAAAAATTAAAAATTAAAAATTAAAAATTAAAAATTAAAAATTAAAAATTAATAATTGAAAATTAAAAATTAAAAATTAAAAATTAAAATTAAAAATTAAAAATTAAAAATTAAAAATTAAAAATTAAAAATTAAAAAATAAAAATTAAAAATTAAAAATCAAAAATTAAAAATTAAAAATTAAAATTTAAAAATAAGATATAAAGAAGGAAAAATAAAATATTAAAAATGAAAAATGAACAATGAAAAATTAAAAATAAAATATACAAAACTAAAAATTAAAAATTAAAAATTAAAAATAAAAAATTAAAAATTAAAAATTAAAAATTAAAAATTAAAAATTAAAAATTAAAAATTAAAAATTAAAAATTAAAAATTAAAAATTAAAAATTAAAAATTAAAAATTAAAAATTAAAAATTATAAAAATTATAATAAGCGTGTTTTCCAACCTCTCCCTAAAAGCTTTTCCTATTGTCATTAAATATATACACCCAGGGTGCAATGAGTTTATGCTGGAAATTGATGGGAAGCGGTGCATATTCAGAACAAGCACTCATACAAAAAACCCCTATCAGATCGACTTAAATTGTGGTAAACTCCGGACTATCGTGTATCTGTGGTCACAATCGATAACCGCTTAAGCCGACTTAAGAACGATTTGAGTTATGTAGGCTATTATTTTCTGCTAACAACGCTTTATATTTACGTATTTTTTAAAAAGTTACAAATGAAAACATACTGACCTAAGTCGTAAGGAAGCCCCATTACATTTATATAAAAAGTTCTTTTTCTCGAAAGCATGATTTTCGATTTATGCGGTTAATGCTTGTGACCACAGATATATACATATATTCACTAACCAATAGTTCAAAAATAAACTCTGTAGGAACAATTTCAATCACAGTCCCCGCATAAAGCAGGTTTGCCGATCTTCTCTTCAATCTACGGAAAAACAAAAAATAGTGCAGAGATTTGTTTTAAATTTCATTTATTTTAGTTTTTGAGAATAATAAATGGCTTTAGTAAATATGAACATAATCGGTCAATTCTGGCCTAGTCTCGATATAAATATAACAGTTGATATGAATCTTTTCCAGCTATTAACTCAGCAAATTTAGATCTCACACGCTCTCTCGAAATGTATGATATAACTAGGTTATCGTATTGTCGGTCTAAACAGACTGTAAGTAAGAAAGTCTTGTTATACCCTATACAGCTATGTGGACAGGGTATAATGACTTTATGCTGATGTGTGTAAGCACCAAAAATATTTCACCTAGACCCATCTTTAATTACACCATCCGTTCGCCTGTCTGTCTGTCCGTCTATATGTCCATGGAAACCTTGTAATCAAACTAGAGGTAGTAAATATGAATGTATTTCGATGAAATTTGGCATATAAGCCTTGAAAAGCTATAGTATGAAAGCTGTATAATTTGGTAAAAATCGCTGTATGTTAAGACCTAGTCCCTTAGAAATGACCCCTATGAGATCGACTTTAATTTTCATAAGACCCAAACTGTCGTAAAGATCTTGCTCAAATTTGATTTGTTTGTGTTTATTACACTCATTAATCAGCAGTCCAAAAATAAACCCTTTAGGTGGCTTTTCAGTGTTACCTCCATATAAAGCTGATTCACGATTTTCACTTAAATCTATCAAAAAAAATAAAATTATAGCACACGTTTTTTCGTATTTGGTTTGTATTAAGAGACTTTACCAACTATGATCAGAATCAGTCCACTTTTGTTTACCTATATACAATTAGTTGGACCTGAGACCCCCCTCCCCAAACGCATGGTATGGTATATTTGGTATAGACTGGGCATTTGGTATATTTGGTATAGACTGACTATTATTTTCTTACTTGTTATACACAAACCACGTACTGACTTTGTGCTTCTGTTTTTAACTACCAAAAATACCATGGAATGAACGCTGTTGAAATTGGTGAAATTCTGTACATGTTCAGACCTAGTCCCCATACAAATGACCCCTATGAAATCGACATAAATTGCCATAAGATCCAAATTATCATATAGATCGTTGTCAAATTGGGTTTTTATATGTTTATTATAATCCTTTTTCAATAGTACAAAAATAATTCCTCTAGGCCAATTCTTAGTCATAGGTCCCATATAGAGCTGCTTCCCGATCTTCACTTAAATCTACCAAAAAACAAAAAAAATTGCACAAATTTGGTTTTTATATATTTTTTTAAAATATAAGTGACTTTACTAAATATGGTCAGGATCGCTCCATTTCCCCATATTAATATAGCATCCGATATGAACTTTTTCATATCTGCAGCCAAAAATATTAATAATAATGCCATTCAAATTTGGTTTATGCTTATTTTCTAAATCGAATTAGTTGGACCGAAGAGATGGGGTCTCTAAACCATGGTATAGGGTATCGTAATATCGTATAATTTTCTTACTTCTCTTTTTATTATATTTTCTTAAATGTTGCATTTTTATGATATACAAAACTAGTTGGTTGCAGCGCACCTGAGGCACCCATTAAAAAATTAAATACAATTTATTATTTGATAATATTTACTAAAATTGAACTTCTTTTAGTATTTGTCTTAATCGAATTTCAGTGTATTATTTAACATCTTTCTTTTTTTTTTACATAAATTAAAAATCTAAAATATTTTGAAGTTCTTTTTCTGCCTCAAAAATTCATTTACTGGAAAGAATTTAAATTCAAGTACAAAAATATGAAATTACAATTTTCTATAACAAATATTTTTTTCTTTCCGATACTGATTGGGTCCTTATGTGTAGCTATTTATAGAAAGCTATGAGTGTTTAGTTGAATTTTCGTATACTTATGACATAATTTTCTTTTCTGAGATTTTCGTTTTAGGAATTGGAGATTTAGCGTTTTTGCGATTCTACATTTTTCGTTTTTGCGATTTTAGGGTTTTCGCGTTTATGCACCTTTGAATTTTTTCGACCTTGTTAAATAAAAACAATCGTATTTGCGTACATTTGCAAAAATTGTTTTCTTTTTGTATGCCTAAAAAAGCGTAACACAAGCAATGAAACAGTGATGAGCGTAATCTATAATAATAATAGGCAAGGAGATTTCTTGTTACCGATTTTAAAACTTAAATTTCCAACCGATTTTGAAAGGCATTTATTTTTATCTGTCCGCCATATTTACAGATTTGAACCATCAGGAACACTTCTTTGGAGTAAAATGCATTTAAAGTTGCTACCAACACAGACATAAAACACATATTTTAGCCTCAAATAAAAAACTATGTATACAATGTTGTGTGTGTGTTTATTAAATTTGTGTTGAATTGTGAATTAGCTAAAATTGATTAGCATATCTTCAGGCCCTTACAAAATTATTTATTAACAAACCTGGTTATATATCCTCTGTGTGTTCAACAAATCTATAATATTAATAGGCTAGGCGATTTCATTTTACCGATGTTTTGTTCTACCGTTTATCCCGATTTTGACCAGACGTATATTATTTGAAAAAGAAATTTACCTGTTCACCAAATTTACAGATTTTTAATGTTTCTCATTGTTTTGATTAAATTGCATTTAAAGCTGCTACTACTACTACTACTGTGTATTTATTAAATTTGCTAATGAGTTTGTTGTCTACATTCACAATAATAATAAACCAAAATAGTGTTGGTTTGCGAATTGGCGAAGTTGAAAAATAAAGGTGCCTAAATATTGCACTCGAATTTCGAGTACTGGAATCTGCTAGTTATAAATAAGATGATATTATATAAATTTAGGCACAGCTAATTTAAAAAAACTTCGCCTGATTTGCGAGTCATAGGCTTGCCACCATCGCTCTAAAGGAATATATACCGATATATGGAAGTTAATTTTGATAGCAATTGGATATGTATGACTTAGATATTCCAGACGTGGGTGCTAATTTATTTTAAATGCTCGTTTGACATCTCAATTAAATCCGGTATCACGGAGTTAGCTTTATCAATTTTACTTCTAACATAGATATTCTTATTTCTGATTTTCTTAGAAAACATTTCGAAATTCATGAATAATCAGTCTCGAAAACCGCGAGATTTCCCGTTGGCAAGCACGCTCTCAACAAGATTAATACTAATTATATTACAGTAAGACATATGGTTGTGAATCAGCATGTGTGTTCATTAGCACAGCTTCATCTAAATAATTATAACACTACATGTATGTGTGTGTATGTGGTGTGTGTGTGTGTGTGCATGTTATATAACATCTTATCGTTTCGTTTGTTGGTAAAGATTATGTTACGTGCAGTTTTGTATTGGATTTAGTGCTGCTGTCATCAACAAATTAATGCACGTATGATGTTCATTAAATTATTTGCACAATTTCTTTTCTAATTAATGATGAGGAAAATGCAGTAGCAAAATGCAGAGATAATATGTCTTTTGCTGAGAATTAAACAATAATTACTACATAATCTTAAGTCCTATATATGCTTTTGATAAAAACTACCATTTTGCAATTATTTTCGAAAAATCTTTTGAATTTTTTTAAACTTGTTCGCCAGTGCTAAGGAAACTCAATAGATTTTTCAAATATATTTGATTTTTATCCAATTATTATTTGAATTAATTAAAAAGAAGTTTAAATATGAGGGGCTTAACGCACAAGGAATTAGTAGGTGAAGTTTAGAGAATTACAGAGCACAAGAGGTGAACGTGAGATTATCACCCAGCAGCGAGATATGGCGACAAATTTTAACACTTTTCATTAAAATACCTCAACCTTTGTATCTCTTCTGTCTATAATATAAATAGGCTAGGCGATGTTGTATGACTGATGTTTTGTTTTACCGTTTTATCCCGATTTTGACCAAACATATATTATTTGAAAGGTATTTCTTTTTAGCCGATTTGCAGGCTTACAGATTTTTAAATTTGTTCCTTTATTTTGAGTAAAGTGCATTTAAACTTGCTACTAACACATACATAAAATGCTATGTATGTATGTGTTAATTAAATTTGTTAATGTGTTTGTAATAAAATGAGTTTGTTTTTTGTGTTGATTTGTGAAATGGCTATAATTGATTACCATAATTTTAAGGTCTTTATTTAATGAAGAAATAAAATTTCCTAGAATTTGCGCTCCAATTTCGAGGGCTAGAATCTGCTAGTATATATAAAAGAGTTGCGTGATTGATCACCATTGCCCAGTCCAAACCCTTTCTCCCAGATACTTGGAATTTAGACTGTAAGTTCCCCTCGGGATTATTTTTTTCGAAATTCGTCCATTTATGCGGAAAAATGGCCAAAAAGGGTAAAAATAGTATCTTTCTGCATTCTTTAATATATTTATTGGTATACAGACTCCACCGGATACGTGGGCATCAGGCAAGATTGAATTTATTGCTAATTCTAACATTTAGGGGAGGAAAAACGGCCAAAAATGGGAAAAAGTGTACATTTGGTAAACAAGCGAATATAAAATAAAGTTTATGGATTCCGCTAGAGATAGAAACACTACATATATATATGTTCCTTTTACTCCTGCAAGGAGCAAATGGCCGTCTAAATAGATAGAAATATTAGGTGAGAGGAAAACTTTTGGAAATTCGGATGTTAGGTGGGGGACCCTAGGAATATGAAAGTTGATATGATATGCCTTTAGGGGGTAAAACGGCCAAAAAATGGGAAAACAGGTACCTTTCAACTGGTAAATTTTCATTTAAAAGTTCATTTAAAAAAAGAATGAAAATCATAGTCGGTCTAGGCCGATACCCATATGTTTAGAGAATTGGTGTTAGGTTCAACTAATTGGGTTTTAAAAAATAAGCATAAACCAAAACTGAGTGAAATTAAATTTTGTTATTAATTTTTTTGCATGCAGATCTGAAAAACTTCGCACCGGATGCTATATTTATAAGGGAACTAGGTCGAAAAATGGACCGATCCTTAACATATTTGGTGAAGTTACATATTTTGTGCAAAAACATATTCAACCGAATTTGAGAAAAATCTATGCAATTTTTTTTATAGGTTTAAGTGAAGAATGGGAAGCTGCTTTATATGGGGGCTATGACTAAGAATTCTGCTATAGGGGTTTATTTTGGGACTACTGATAACTGGACGTAATAAAAATACACAATCCCAAATTGACCGAGATATCTTTGATAATTTGGGTCTTATGGCAATTTAAGTCGATCTCATATTGGTTATTTGAATGGGGTCTAGGTCTAAATATGAATCCATTTTCACCAATTTCAACATCGTTGGCCCTATGGCTCATAGAAGCTCATATAGCAAATTTCATCAAAATATACTTATATTTGTGAGCTGTTGTTTGATTACAAAGTTCATACAGACGGATAGTCGCTCAGACGGACAGACATAAGCGAAAAAAAAAATATTTTTTTAGTTATGCCAAAATAGTGAAAACCTTTAAACTTATTTACCAGAGTGGATTAAAATAATAAATATACAAGAAGGTGTGAAAGAAAATGTAAAAAATCTTACGGTTATTTAAATATTCATAGATTCTGAAGTTTTCTTTCAATTATCAAAAATAATGGCAAAAATAAAGTTTTATAAAGATTTAAAAACGATAATAAAAGACGATTTTAGTGCTGGTCGTAAGCGTAATACTAGTGAGAATTATTGTATGTTTTGTGGCGCAGGCTATACTAACTGCGCTTTTTATATTTTATCTTACATATTTTTATTACTATTTTGAATTCACTAAATTCTGTTATTCCAAATCTTTTTAACCTTTTTAAAGTTATTTCTTTATTTTGTTGCTTGCGTTGCTTATACCAAGCATTATTTATATTATGACATTTTTTACGGATAGTGTAGTCTATAATTCCAAAGATGTGACTTCTGATATGATTCGGGTCTTGAGCAAACAGCGATCAGGTATTAAGATATGCAATATAAATGCACAGAGTTTGAAGAATAAAATTGAAGAATTCCATCTTTAAAAATTCTGGAGTAGATATCGTATGTGTAACTGAGACATGGTACAACAAATATATCACAGATGTTATGATTGGGCTAAACAATTTCAATATTTATCGTTGCGATTGGGAAACTCCTTGCGGTGGTGTTGCTATGTACGTCAGAAAGGGAATTGTACGCAAAATGATTTCAAATTCTAATATTGTGGAGAATTCAGACAATAGTAATATACAAGATAATATCTCAAATGATAATGTACAAGAAAATACACGCACTACTTCAAATATCATAACAGAACACTTATTTGTAGAAGTTGTAAGCAGTGGTCGAAAATTACTGGTAGGAGTTGTATACAGGCCTAATTGTAGAGTAAGAACTGATGGTTTTCTGAGAACTACCGAAAATCTTACGATAAAATATGATGACGTAGTAGTGTGTGGAGATTTCAGTTCTAATTTTTAACAACATCTACTTAATGATATGAAAACATTTGGCTTTGATCCAACAAATTCTACTATGCCAACTCATTTCTCCACTACAACTAATACATTATTAGATATATTCTTTGTCAGCAATATACATAAAGTCTTCCTATATGATCAGTTGTCAGCAACATGTTTCTCCAAACATGATTTTCTATTCTTGGTATATGACTTCAAACTGCAGCATGAAAGTGATACTATTACCTTATAACAAGAGTTTTAGTCGACGGCCGGGGTAGTTCGGTCGTCTCCAGGGTCAGCGTAAGGACCCTTAAACCTTATGCAATAAAACACGATAGCCTGTAACGGGGTTTTAATCAACGGCTGGGGTAAATCAGTCGTTCCCAGGGTCAGCTTAAGGACCCTCAAACCTTATGCAAAGAAATGAGTTAATTCGTGTCCCTCTTCGGGTTACAAAATAACTTTATTTACAATATATAAATATGTATATATATATACAATACAAATGACAGCACTCGTTGATGATATATGTAATCGTTGCTGGCAGAGTAGATGATGATGGCAATAGTGGTTGCTCGGTGGGTATTAGTGGCCGGTTGTATCGGTAATACTGGCCACTCGGCAGATGATAGCGACCACTTCGGTAATACAAATGGTTTGGTGAACGATGTCGGTCGTATCGGTAATATTGGCCACTCGGTAGATGATAGCGACCACTTCGGCAATACAGATGGCTTGGTGAATGATGTCGGTCGTAATATTGGTTACTCGGCAGATGATAGTGACCACTTCGGCAATACTGGTGGTTCGGTGAGCGATGACGGTCGTGTCGTAATATTGGCCACTCAGCAGATAATAGCGACCACTTCGGCAATACTGATGGCTCGGTGAGCGATGACGGGCGTGTCGTAATATTGGCCACTCGGCAGATTATAGCGACACCTCGGCAATACTGATGGCTCGGTGAACGATGACGGTCGTGTCGGCAATACTAGCCACTCGACAGATGATAGTGACACTTCGGCAATACTGATGGCTCGGTGAACGATGACGGTCGTGTCGGTAATACTGGCCACTCGACAGATGATAGTGACACTTCGGCAATACTGATGGCTCGGTGAGCGATGACGGTCGTGTCGGCAGTATTGGCCACTCGGCAGATGATACTTCGGAAATACCGATGACTCGGTGAATGATATCGGTCGTAATATTGGCCACTCGGCAGATAATAGCGTCCACTTCGGCAATACTGATGGCTCGGTGAGCGATGACGGTCGTGTCGTAATATTGGCCACTCGGCAGATAATAGCGACCACTTCGGCAATATTGATGGCTCGGTGAGCGATGACGGTCGTGTCGGCAGTACTAGCCACTCGACAGATGATAGTGACACTTCGGCAACACTGATGGCTCGGTGAGCGATGACGGTCGGGTCGGCAGTATTGGCCACTCGGCAGATGATACTTCGGAAATACCGATGACTCGGTGAATGATATCGGTCGTAATATTGGCCACTCGGCAGATAATAGCGACCACTTCGGCAATACTGATGGCTCGGTGAGCGATGACGGTCGTGTCGTAATATTGGCCACTCGGCAGATAATAGCGACCACTTCGGCAATATTGATGGCTCGGTGAGCGATGACGGTCGTGTCGGCAGTACTAGCCACTCGACAGATGATAGTGACACTTCGGCAACACTGATGGTTCGGTGAGCGATGACGGTCGGGTCGGCAGTATTGGCCACTCGGCAGATGATAGTGACACTTCGGCAGTACTGATGGCTCGGTGAGCGATGACGGTCGTGTCGGCAGTATTGGCCACTCGGCAGATAATAGCGACCACTTCGGCAATACTGATGGCTCGGTGAGCGATGACGGTCGTGTCGGCAGTACTAGCCACTCGACAGATGATAGTGACACTTCGGCAACACTGATGGCTCGGTGAGCGATGACGGTCGGGTCGGCAGTATTGGCCACTCGGCAGATGATAGTGACACTTCGGCAGTACTGATGGCTCGGTGAGCGATGGCGGTCGTGTCAGCAGTATTGGCCACTCGGCAGATGGTAGCGACCACTTCGGCAATACTGATGGCTCGGTCGTGTTGGTGTTATTCGGGAGCAGACAGCCGTTAAGCCGCTGGAGTAATCGGGAGCAGACAGCCGTTAAGCCGCTGGAGTAATCGGGAGCAGACAGCCGTTAAGCCGCTGGAGTAATCGGGAGCAGACAGCCGTTAAGCCGCTGGAGTAATCGGGAGCAGACAGCCGTTAAGCCGCTGGAGTAATCGGGAGCAGACAGCCGTGAAGCCGCTGGAGTAATCGGGAGCAGACAGCCGTTAAGCCGCTGGAGTAATCGGGAGCAGACAGCCGTGAAGCCGCTGGAGTAATCGGGAGCAGACAGCCGTGAAGCCGCTGGAGTAATCGGGAGCAGACAGCCGTTAAGCCGCTGGAGTAATCGGGAGCAGACAGCCGTTAAGCCGCTGGAGTAATCGGGAGCAGACAGCCGTTAAGCCGCTGGAGTAATCGGGAGCAGACAGCCGTTAAGCCGCTGGAGTAATCGGGAGCAGACAGCCGTTAAGCCGCTGGAGTAATCGGGAGCAGACAGCCGTGAAGCCGCTGGAGTAATCGGGAGCAGACAGCCGTTAAGCCGCTGGAGTAATCGGGAGCAGACAGCCGTTAAGCCGCTGGAGTAATCGGGAGCAGACAGCCGTTAAGCCGCTGGAGTAATCGGGAGCAGACAGCCGTTAAGCCGCTGGAGTAATCGGGAGCAGACAGCCGTGAAGCCGCTGGAGTAATCGGGAGCAGACAGCCGTTAAGCCGCTGGAGTAATCGGGAGCAGACAGCCGTGAAGCCGCTGGAGTAATCGGGAGCAGACAGCCGTTAAGCCGCTGGAGTAATCGGGAGCAGACAGCCGTTAAGCCGCTGGAGTAATCGGGAGCAGACAGCCGTGAAGCCGCTGGAGTAATCGGGAGCAGACAGCCGTTAAGCCGCTGGAGTAATCGGGAGCAGACAGCCGTGAAGCCGCTGGAGTAATCGGGAGCAGACAGCCGTTAAGCCGCTGGAGTAATCGGGAGCAGACAGCCGTGAAGCCGCTGGAGTAATCGGGAGCAGACAGCCGTTAAGCCGCTGGAGTAATCGGGAGCAGACAGCCGTTAAGCCGCTGGAGTAAAATTTATTGACAACCGGTACCGATCGTCTAAAAAAAAAGATAGTTCGCTTTTCAGCAATGTGTCCCCACAATGTTTCGTATCGAAACGATTTCTGTCTTCACTCAGCTCAACTTCGCCTTCTTATCCAATTTAATATTTTAACCAAGTGAGAATTCAAATCAACAGGGTTAAATATAATGTGTAATTCATAATACATTTTAATGCTATTAATACATCATAAGTCTATTAATGATGGTTTGGTTGATTGTTAAAGTTGATGTGTAGTTGGATGTGTATGGTTTGACTATTGCTGTACGTAGTAGGCTGCTGTTATGAATATGTGGTTGGTTGTATATATTTAATGATGGTTTGGTTGATTGTGTAGGCTATTGATGTTAAAGATGATGTGTAGTTGGATGTGTATGGTTTGACTATTGCTGTACGTAGTAGGCTGCTGTTATGAATATGTGTACATATTTAATGATGGTTTGGTTGATTGTGTAGGCTATTGATGTTAAAGATGATGTGTAGTTGGATGTGTATGGTTTGACTATTGCTGTACGTAGTAGGCTGCTGTTATGAATATGTGTACATATTTAATGATGGTTTGGTTGATTGTGTAGGCTATTGATGTTAAAGATGATGTGTAGTTGGATGTGTATGGTTTGACTATTGATGTTTAGGATGATGTGGTGTTATGAAGAATGTAAATGCAGGAGGCATTTGCGTTGTTACAAGCCTTTCAGTTACAATGTAATTTATTAAGTGCTAATTTGTGTATATATATAGGTTCACCTGTATCTATATATGTATGAAGACGCGACTGACAACAGTTCTGCTTTCGTATTATCGGGAGGTCGGCTATGCTAGCCGGTAGCTGGTGACTTGAGTATACTGGTCGGCAGATGGCGGCGCAGTGGTTGACTCGGTTGACAGGTGGCGCGATTACTGGCCGGCAGGTGATGGCGTAGTGGTTGACTCGGGTTCGTCGAGCGACAGGCGTTACGACTACTGGCTGACGGATGGCAGCGTAGTGGTATGCTGGAGTGCGTCGGTCGACGGGCGGTGCGACTACTGGCCAACAGGTGGCGGCGTGATCGGTCGTATGATGGCTTTGATGCGCCGATTGCTGATTTCGGCGCTGAGTTGCTACTGGCAGACAGATGGCGGCACCGTGGGTGGCGTGGATGTGCCGGCTGATGGTAGCAGGAGTGCGGTGATACTGGTCGACAGATGGCGGCACAGTAGGTGGCCTGGCACGACTATGCTAGCAGGCAGGTGGCGGCACAGCGGATGGCTTAGATGCGCCGATTGATGATTTCGGCGTTGCGTTGCTACTGGCAGACAGATGGCGGCACAGTAGATGCTTTGGTGCGCCGGCTGATGGTATTGGTAGTGCGGCGACACTGGCAGGCAGATGACGGCACCGTAGGTGGCGTGGATGTGCCGGCTGATGATATCAGGAATGCGGTGATACTGGTCGACAGATGGCGGCACAGTAGGTGTCTTGGCACGACTATGCTAGCAGTCAGATGGCGGCACAGTAGATGGCCTGGCACGACTAAGCTAGCAGGCAGATGGCAGCACAGTAGATGGCTTAGATGCGCCGATTGATGATTTCGGCGTTGCGTTGATACTGGCAGACAGATGGCGGCTCAGTAGGTGGCTTTGGTGCGCCGGCTGATGGTATTGGCAGTGCGATGACACAGGCAGGCAGATGGCAGCACCGTGGGTGGCGTGGATGTGCCGGCTGATGATATCAGGAGTGCGGTGATACTGGTCGACAGATGGCGGCACAGTAGGTGGCCTGACACGACTATGCTAGCAGGCAGATGGCGGCACAGTAGATGGCTTAGATGCGCCGCTTGATGATTTCGGTGTTGTGTTGACACTGGCAGACAGGTGGCGGCACAGTAGGTGGCGTGGCTCGGGCGTACAGGTAGTCGATGGCGCGACCGGTCGGGAGAGCGTCAGCAGCCTGCAGAAGGCGGTAGTGCGACTAGAGTTGCTGTCGTGAGCTGCGCTGTGTCTTGGCCACCTGTAATGATAAGAGCGGGGTTAGTCGGGAGCAGTCAGCACAGGCCGCTGGATTTGAGAGCAGTCAGCCGTTAAGCCGCTGGATTATCGGGAGCAGTCAGCCGTGAAGCCGCTGGATTATCGGGAGCAGTCAGCCGTTAAGCCGCTGGATTATCGGGAGCAGTCAGCCGTTAAGCCGCTGGATTATCGGGAGCAGTCAGCCGTTAAGCCGCTGGATTATCGGGAGCAGTCAGCCGTGAAGCCGCTGGATTATCGGGAGCAGTCAGCCGTTAAGCCGCTGGATTATCGGGAGCAGTCAGCCGTTAAGCCGCTGGATTATCGGGAGCAGTCAGCCGTGAAGCCGCTGGATTATCGGGAGCAGTCAGCCGTTAAGCCGCTGGATTATCGGGAGCAGTCAGCCGTTAAGCCGCTGGATTATCGGGAGCAGTCAGCCGTGAAGCCGCTGGATTATCGGGAGCAGTCAACCGTTAAGCCGCTGGATTATCGGGAGCAGTCAGCCGTTAAGCCGCTGGATTATCGGGAGCAGTCAGCCGTTAAGCCGCTGGATTATCGGGAGCAGTCAGCCGTGAAGCCGCTGGATTATCGGGAGCAGTCAGCCGTTAAGCCGCTGGATTATCGGGAGCAGTCAGCCGTTAAGCCGCTGGATTATCGGGAGCAGTCAGCCGTTAAGCCGCTGGATTATCGGGAGCAGTCAGCCGTGAAGCCGCTGGATTATCGGGAGCAGTCAGCCGTTAAGCCGCTGGATTATCGGGAGCAGTCAGCCGTTAAGCCGCTGGATTATCGGGAGCAGTCAGCCGTTAAGCCGCTGGATTATCGGGAGCAGTCAGCCGTTAAGCCGCTGGATTATCGGGAGCAGTCAGCCGTTAAGCCGCTGGATTAATATGGATGACAACCGGTACCGATCGTCTTTAAAAAGTTGGAAATATCTTTAGTAAGATACACCGTTCAGCTTTAGCGCCGAAAAATCAATTGCCTTACTCAGACCAACCTTATCTTCTTATCTAAATTAATTTATTAACTTAGTGAGAATTGTAACATACAATTTGTTTTAACCACTCGATGTCTATTTTTAGCAGGCTGAAGTTTCTTATTATTCGTATGTTGTGTATATGTATCATATGTTGTTTGTATGGGAGCTTGGTTTTGTTCATGTTTGGTTGAACGTATATTTTTACAGCTGTGACGTGGATGTTTACTATTTTGAAATGATGTGTGGTTGTGCGTATATGTTGATGTAGGTAAATGTTGTTTATTACATGTAGTACGGTGGATTTCTTTATTGTATGGTTGTTGGGTGGTTGGTTGGTTTTGGTGATGCCTGTTATGTACAATGCAAGTGTTATTTGCGTTGTTACATCCCCCCCTTACTTCGGGGAGCGATGCTCCGTCAGTGATGTTGCTGCCGAAGTTGGTTTTTGCGGTGGAATTATGATCTGCAGGGTGGTTAATATGTCTTATGGCACGGGCGAAGGCTGGACTATGAGCGATTCGAACCCTTCGGACTGGTGCTGGGTTTGATGACGGCATTTGTGCGTTGGTCTGGCGGTGCAGCATTTCTCGACGGGTGATGGCTTCGGTTGATGGTTGACTTGTGATCGGGCGACCTATTGTCGCTGGCCGTGTATGCTGTGTGGCTTTTCGTTTTTCCTTTATTTGAGTTGTGTTTTGATGTTTTATCGGGCGCATGGGCTCCTTAGTATGCACGATTTTATGGTCATTTTTAAGGGCATGGGCGGGCTGCGTATTCGGCTTTGGTAACGATGTTCCATTTAAAATTATCTGTATATTGAACAATCTGAGAAAATCCATGCCGAGGATCATAGGTTCTGCCAGTGTCGGTATTACGGATGCTGGCAGTATTACCTCTCTCCCGCCATACTCAAGCTGTACAGTGTAGGTGTTTAGGCGTGATGCGAGGGACTGATCAGCCATTTGAACCGTTCCATGGCAATTTGTTCGTGGCACGTTCAGCCTTTCTATCTGTTCTCCAATGGTTTTGTTGAGGTAGGTGCAGGAGGCACCGGTGTCAACAAGCGCTTGGACTGTATGCCCTTGCAGCCTCACTTGGAGATAGTATCGGCCGTCCTGTTCTGGGAGGGTGACGGTGTTGCGTTTTGGTTGTTGCCGATGGCAATGACAGTCCCGGGTGAGAGTGCCATCCTGCCCGCAATACGAGCAAAATCTTCTGGGATGGTTTGGGCAGTCCCCTCGTTTGTGCCCCTTTGCCTTGCACTGCCAACACCGGTCCCAGCGATGATATTGACCCTCGACGACCATGTGGGAGGTCGGTGGCCGTTCTTCTTTTTTCAGGGACTCGTATTCGTCTGTTAAGGCAATCAGTTCATCGAGGGTTGCGAAGTCGTTGCGCCGTACATAATGCCGGTATTCGGTGCGGAGGCCATCATATATTCGGTCCAGATGATTGACAGTCCGGAGCTGTGGGTGTTGTCGGGCGAGCGTTAGCATGCTCAATATGAAATCTTTTGCCCTCTCGCGGTTGGTCTGCCTTCGATTATAAAAAAATTGTTCGAGGTGCGCTAGATGTCGTCTCGGCAGGAAGAATTTCTCTGCCTCATTTTTGAATTCGGCCCATGTTGTTATATGGCAACGCTTAACCCGATACCATTTGAGGGCGTTGCCATTAAGGACCACCAACAGAGATGGTAGTAGCCTGTCCAGTGCAATCTGGTAACATTCTGCTAGCTCCTCGAATCTCTCGAGAAAATCTACCAGTTCATTATCTTTGCCGCCATACTTGAGGTCCCAGCGTTGAACAGTGGCCATTATTTCGCTGTCCGAAATTTCAGGTCTCCGCGGTTCTTTTACTTCGGGTGGGGGTTTAGTGCTGCGTGGCGGAACTGGTATGTTGGTGGCCTCCTCGTGGATTATTCTGATCTCCTCCGACCTCACCTCCTCTTCTAGGTCTTTCAGTATGTTCTCGGTGGATGGTCGTAGTCTTTTCGTGCGTATAAAATCGACAAGTCTTCTCCGTAGGTGTTCCACCGTGAAGCCGACACTGTCTATGCCGCATTTTCTACAATGTTCGATGAGCTGTTCTTTCCGTAGTAGATAGACCCAGCCGTGTATGTCAGTAGTTAGGTTAATGGTGGTTGAGAACTCTGGCGTGTTGTCAGGTTGTCTTGCATCCAATTCGATCTCGTTGGCGGTTTTTTCGGATTTTCCGCATTCCGTTTTCGAATTGGGTCCCTGCTCGGGCGCCATTTATAACAAGAGTTTTAGTCGACGGCCGGGGTAGTTCGGTCGTCTCCAGGGTCAGCGTAAGGACCCTTAAACCTTATGCAATAAAACACGATAGCCTTTCAGTTACAATGTAATTTATTAAGTGCTAATTTGTGTATATATATAGGTTCACCTGTATCTATATATGTATGAAGACGCGACTGACAACAATTCTGCTTTCGTATTATCGGGAGGTCGGCTATGCTAGCCGGTAGCTGGTGACTTGAGTATACTGGTCGGCAGATGGCGGCGCAGTGGTTGACTCGGTTGACAGGTGGCGCGATTACTCGCCGGCAGGTGATGGCGTAGTGGTTGACTCGGGTTCGTCGAGCGACAGGCGTTACGACTACTGGCTGACGGATGGCAGCGTAGTGGTATGCTGGAGTGCGTCGGTCGACGGGCGGTGCGACTACTGGCCAACAGGTGGCGGCGTGATCGGTCGTATGATGGCTTGGATGCGCCGATTGCTGATTTCGGCGCTGAGTTGCTACTGGCAGACAGATGGCGGCACCGTGGGTGGCGTGGATGTGCCGGCTGATGGTAGCAGGAGTGCGGTGATACTGGTCGACAGATGGCGGCACAGTAGGTGGCCTGGCACGACTATGCTAGCAGGCAGGTGGCGGCACAGCGGATGGCTTAGATGCGCCGATTGATGATTTCGGCGTTGCGTTGCTACTGGCAGACAGATGGCGGCACAGTAGATGCTTTGGTGCGCCGGCTGATGGTATTGGTAGTGCGGCGACACTGGCAGGCAGATGACGGCACCGTAGGTGGCGTGGATGTGCCGGCTGATGATATCAGGAATGCGGTGATACTGGTCGACAGATGGCGGCACAGTAGGTGTCTTGGCACGACTATGCTAGCAGTCAGATGGCGGCACAGTAGATGGCCTGGCACGACTAAGCTAGCAGGCAGATGGCAGCACAGTAGATGGCTTAGATGCGCCGATTGATGATTTCGGCGTTGCGTTGATACTGGCAGACAGATGGCGGCTCAGTAGGTGGCTTTGGTGCGCCGGCTGATGGTATTGGCAGTGCGATGACACAGGCAGGCAGATGGCAGCACCGTGGGTGGCGTGGATGTGCCGGCTGATGATATCAGGAGTGCGGTGATACTGGTCGACAGATGGCGGCACAGTAGGTGGCCTGACACGACTATGCTAGCAGGCAGATGGCGGCACAGTAGATGGCTTAGATGCGCCGCTTGATGATTTCGGTGTTGTGTTGACACTGGCAGACAGGTGGCGGCACAGTAGGTGGCGTGGCTCGGGCGTACAGGTAGTCGATGGCGCGACCGGTCGGGAGAGCGTCAGCAGCCTGCAGAAGGCGGTAGTGCGACTAGAGTTGCTGTCGTGAGCTGCGCTGTGTCTTGGCCACCTGTAATGATAAGAGCGGGGTTAGTCGGGAGCAGTCAGCACAGGCCGCTGGATTTGAGAGCAGTCAGCCGTTAAGCCGCTGGATTATCGGGAGCAGTCAGCCGTGAAGCCGCTGGATTATCGGGAGCAGTCAGCCGTTAAGCCGCTGGATTATCGGGAGCAGTCAGCCGTTAAGCCGCTGGATTATCGGGAGCAGTCAGCCGTTAAGCCGCTGGATTATCGGGAGCAGTCAGCCGTGAAGCCGCTGGATTATCGGGAGCAGTCAGCCGTTAAGCCGCTGGATTATCGGGAGCAGTCAGCCGTTAAGCCGCTGGATTATCGGGAGCAGTCAGCCGTGAAGCCGCTGGATTATCGGGAGCAGTCAGCCGTTAAGCCGCTGGATTATCGGGAGCAGTCAGCCGTTAAGCCGCTGGATTATCGGGAGCAGTCAGCCGTGAAGCCGCTGGATTATCGGGAGCAGTCAGCCGTTAAGCCGCTGGATTATCGGGAGCAGTCAGCCGTTAAGCCGCTGGATTATCGGGAGCAGTCAGCCGTTAAGCCGCTGGATTATCGGGAGCAGTCAGCCGTGAAGCCGCTGGATTATCGGGAGCAGTCAGCCGTTAAGCCGCTGGATTATCGGGAGCAGTCAGCCGTTAAGCCGCTGGATTATCGGGAGCAGTCAGCCGTTAAGCCGCTGGATTATCGGGAGCAGTCAGCCGTGAAGCCGCTGGATTATCGGGAGCAGTCAGCCGTTAAGCCGCTGGATTATCGGGAGCAGTCAGCCGTTAAGCCGCTGGATTATCGGGAGCAGTCAGCCGTTAAGCCGCTGGATTATCGGGAGCAGTCAGCCGTTAAGCCGCTGGATTATCGGGAGCAGTCATCCGTTAAGCCGCTGGATTATCGGGAGCAGTCAGCCGTTAAGCCGCTGGATTAATATGGATGACAACCGGTACCGATCGTCTTTAAAAAGTTGGAAATATCTTTAGTAAGATACACCGTTCAGCTTTAGCGCCGAAAAATCAATTGCCTTACTCAGACCAACCTTATCTTCTTATCTAAATTAATTTATTAACTTAGTGAGAATTGTAACATACAATTTGTTTTAACCACTCGATGTCTATTTTTAGCAGGCTGAAGTTTCTTATTATTCGTATGTTGTGTATATGTATCATATGTTGTTTGTATGGGAGCTTGGTTTTGTTCATGTTTGGTTGAACGTATATTTTTACAGCTGTGACGTGGATGTTTACTATTTTGAAATGATGTGTGGTTGTGCGTATATGTTGATGTAGGTAAATGTTGTTTATTACATGTAGTACGGTGGATTTCTTTATTGTATGGTTGTTGGGTGGTTGGTTGGTTTTGGTGATGCCTGTTATGTACAATGCAAGTGTTATTTGCGTTGTTACAACCTGTTATGATTTTGATCACATAAACTATACCTATATGTCCTTTGAGCTATCAGCAATAAATTGGAGTAGTATCTACTATTTATATGACATCGGTTGATAATCAACTGAAATATCTAGAGGAAAATTTGTTGCAAGTTTTTAGTAAACATGTTCCGGTGAGTACTTTGAGGAAAAATACTAGGAAGAAACCGTGGTTCAATATTGAAAAAAAATTAGCTATTAGTCGTAGGGATTTTGCATATAAACGCTGAAAAATGTTTAAAATCACTGATCTATATACGGAATATGTAAATGTACGAAGAGAAGTGAACAGGATGATCAAAGCTGCTAAATCCAAGTTCTATTTATGTCGTTTTTCATCTGCAGCTGGTATTAAGAAAACTTGGAGAACTATACGAGAAATTGGGATTGGAAAATCATCGCCATTAGTATCTAGTGAACTGGATGTAGATAAAATCAATGTATCTTTCACGAACTTCCCTAATATTACTACAAATATGAACTTTTATGATCAAAGAGAAATTTTAGCCCCTCAATACTACTCATTTTGTTTTAGTTGTATAAACCAAGAAGATGTATTTTCAAGCTGTGAACCAATTAACTCTAATGCTGTAGGGTTTGATAATATTCATCCTAAATTTTTAAAAATTATTTTACCGTATGTTCTGCCAATTATAACGTACATATTTAATAATATGATTACAAAGAGTATTTACCCGCAAAGTTGGAAACATGCAAAAATTATACCCACCCCAAAATCTAACAACGATTATCGTCAAATTGCCATACTACCTTATCTATCCAAAGTTTTTGAACGACTGCTTCATAGACAAATTAGCAAGCATATTAATGATAACGATTTACTGACAAAAAGGCAATCAGGTTTCCGACCCAAGCATAGTTGTATCTCAGCACGCATAGATATTTCAGAGTATATACGAGAAAGCATTGATGCTGGAAACATTTCTTTTCTTGTCTTACTTGACGATTCCAAAGCGTTTGACATGGTGGATCATGAGGTTCTATGCTTTAAATTACACAAAATATTTAATTTTTCTCCTTGGTCTACTCGTTTGTTGTCTTCATATCTGTTGAATCGTAGCCAGTCAGTTTTTGCAAACAAGATTTATACATGGGCAAGTGCAAATGGTTTATGCCTCAACCCCTCTAAATCAAAGTGTTTGATTTTTACAAGAAGAACAACGACACTGCCTTTTGAACCATTGATTATGTTAAACAACCAGAAAATTGAAATCGTATCAACAGCTAAAAATCTGGCTATTATTTTTAATGATAATCTCAGATGGTCTAACCATATTACTTCTGCTGCTGGGAGAACTTACTCAATGCTTAACATATCTTATGCCAACTCTAATATATGGCTGCGAAATATATGTATGCAAGCACTGATTCTAAAGGTTATAAAAAGCTTGAGTCCACTTTCAATGCAATTTTAAGATATATTTTCAATATTCAAAAATATGACCCGATTTCTTACTACTCGAAAAACTTTACGGAGTAACATTTGTAACAAATTTGTTCTTATATAAGGTTGTACGTACACATCAGCCAACATATCTGTATGACAGACTCCTTTTTATGCGCACGGCTAGAAATCATGATATAATGTATATTAGATACCAATATTTAGTATCAAAATGGAAATTTTCTGTCTCCTCAATATGTCTTTGGAATTCGCTACCATCGTCCATTAAAATTATGAGCAACGCAATGCATTTTAAGAGGGAGCTTTTTAAATTTTTTAGCTGTTCCTTTTTCTTATTTTTTTTTTCAATTTTTTTTGCTGACCCGTTTATGTTTTATATATTTTATTTAACCAATTTTATTTATTTTTATTTTTTTATATTATTTTATTTATTAATATTCGTATTAACATTTTTGGTTATAATTTGTTATTTTTTTTTTTAAATTATTTAATATTTTTATACGTACATTTATTATTTTTAAAACAAATTTGTTCAAATTTTCGATTTCAATTCAATGTAAAACTCCTATACTTTAATTATAAGATTATAAATCTTGTTGTATGGGAAATCATAAATAAACTAAACTAAGCAGGCCCCATAAAACGTTCAAAAATGTAAAAAAAAAAAATGCTACTTTAAGGGGTCAGTAATAATCTGACAGTAAAACTATGTACACAAAGTGTTTCCCGACAAGCAATTGAGGGTGATCTTGGGTGATATCGTCCTGATATCAGAGAAAAATCGTCTGGTTAGCAACAATATTGCTAAAGAATGCATCAACTGTAATTAGAATACTGTTGGCGAAAAGTGTTGGCAAAAAAATGACATATTCAAACAGCCATAAAATTTGCCGGTCAAGTTGTCAAAAATATATATTGTTAAATTCTTCCATGATTATTATAGTTTAAATAATTAATTTAATATTACAATAACAACGTAGTGGGTATACTGCTAGTTAAGCTTAAGTCACTTGAACAATTTGGGCTTTAAGCCCCTCATATAAAAAAGGAGCCGTGAAGCGCTTTAAAAGTTAAAAGGATTGTCTTACAGTTTCAGATAATTATATATGTAAACACGCTAAAAAATCATAAGTTAAAGTTACGATGTTACAATTTCAGAGAACACAAAAAAATTTAAATTTTTCAACATTCGATTTATGATTGTGTCCGAATTTTTATATAATTTATTCAATCCAAAAATTTTCTACTTACTTAAAGTAACCCAAAATCGATAATGACATTAATATCGCCACTAATGATATGCCATAGCCAACTTCATATATTAGATTTATGTTATGTTTCCACTAAAAAAGTAAACAAAACAACAATGTAATTTATTTATTTAAGCGTAATAATTCCCCATTTGGAATAAAAATAATGATTTAGTTGTCATATGCACACCTCTAAATCATCTAAATTCACACAAGTAGTATAATTGGACCATGATTTATTTGTTAACGGATGTTTAAACCATTCACCGTTGATATCACATTCCTTATGGGCATATCCTGCAAATAAACGAGAATATATTATAAACTTTGTGACAGTATGAAATAAAAGTATATCATAAATACAGGAAGTTTTAAGATAAAGGAAATGTTCATATAAATATGTATTAAGTATATAAAACACTACATAGAGCTCGTTTTCCATTTTGTATTTATTTTTTTTTATTTCTTTTTTTTTTTTTTGTTTATATAACCCACATTCCAAAAATTTCTATATTCAAGTTCACTTGTTTTGAGGCGATAAAAAGTGTCTACATAATATTTAAGTATTTTATAATTTTTTTCAACTATACCAACAAAAAGCGTTTTTAACATCCCAGCAAGAAAGGTATAAAGGAAATTTATGAATAAACAACCACAATTTCTAAGCTTAATATACTAATTTTTTTTAAATTTCACTGATGAATTTAATATTGGCTTATGCAGAATTGGATTTTATTTTTAAAATATGTTCCATAATCTTTCGCAAGTGAAAAGAAATTAAGCACGTTTTCATCTACTTTTAATTTAAAATAAAATACTTCTTCTTTGTGCCGGATTTCAACTTGTGTTTCTCGAGTGGTATCTACTGCACCAGTTTGTTATCACCTCTTATGTTTAAGTTTACCGATCGATTCAAAATCACTTTCTGTCCGTCCGTCCGTTCATCTATACATCTGTCCGTGTGTGTTATTTTAAAGTAAATCTTGTTATCAAACCCCAAGTGGCAAACACGAATATATTTTAATGGAATTTGGCACATAAGCTTATAGTTCCAATGGAGCGAATGTTAGTCAGAGCTAGTCCCCATAAGAATGACCCCTATGGTTTCGATCAAATGTGGTTTATGTGCGTTTATTACATCCGATAATCAGTAGTCGAAAATCAAACCCGATAGAAAAATTCTTAGTCATAGCCCCCATATAAAGCTGCTTCCCAACCTTCACTTAATTTTTTATAAGAGTTAGCGAACCACAGTGCCTCAGAGTCTCTATGACATATTTCTATGTAAAAAACAGATTTTGTTTTTTTTTAGTGTTCATTGCATACATTTTTCTTTTTTTTTTTTGGCAATTATCGCAGCATTGCTTCTGCATTTTGGATTTTGCATATGGACACAAACGACACCGTTTCCTTTTTCGGATGCTTTCGTCTGAAGTGGAAGTTGAAGGTCTGGTAGAAGAACTTTCAGTATTCAAAGCTTAAAGATAGATTTTTATTGCACTTTGGGAAGATTATTGTAAGTTTCTATTATTTTTCCTCTTTCTTGTGTAAGGTTGGACTAGAGATTTGCCCAGTTCTCGCAGGAATTTATTTCGTATGTTGGGTTCCAATAGGGAAATTTTTAAATCCACATCACATATGCAGCTTTTCCAGCGGCATCTAGCATATTCATAAATAATCTAACCCATAAAAAGAAAGTTCTTATTAAAACTCTTTCTTGTCTTATGCATACGAGTTTTGAATCTCTCCGTGTTTGTGCGTGACTGTGTGTGACTCTCTTAAAATTAATCTTTGGCCACAACAAGTCTATGGACAAAGTTTCAGATCGATCGGATGATGGGAAGTGAGGTTTTATTCTCTCCGTAACTGTGCGTGACTATGCGTGACTATGCGCGACTATGTCAAAGTTAATCTTTTATCACAGCAAGTCTATCGACCAAAATGGGTTTTTAATCTCTCCGTGACTGTGCGTGACCATGCGTGACTGTGCGTGACTAAGTCAAAGTTAATGTTTTCCGCAGTAAGTGTACGGACCAAGTTTCAGATCGATCAGATGAGGGGAAATGACATTTAGATCACTCCGTGACTGTGCGTGACTATGCGTGACTACACGTGACTATGCGTGACTGTGTGTGATTATCTTAAAATTAATCCTTGGCCACAAAAAGTTTGTGGACAAAGTTTCAGATCGAACGGATGATAGGAAGTGAGGTTTTAATCTCTCCGTGACTGTGCGTGACTATGCGTGACCGTGCGTGGCTATGCATGACTGTGTGTGACTATGTCAAAACTAATCTTTTTTTACAGCAAGACTATGGGCCAAGTTTGAGATCAATTGGATAAGGGGAATGGGGTTGCCCCACGACAGGCAGACAGACAGACAGAGAGTATGAGTTAAAAGAAAGAGTTTAAAAAAGCTAATGGCCAACGATTAGTTTTGCTCTTTATCACGTACTCATCAATAAGTTGATCAAATGTACCAACACCTCCTTTGGTAAAGTCATTTTATTTATTTATTTCCGACATAACCTTAGTTTTTTCGGTCATCTTGTCATCGTAGTCCATTGTTGACAAATATGCAATAGTAATATTTTTTTTTAAACCAAATAAAGTGGTTCCCGGTTTTTGTTTGGCTAAAATTCGGGTGGAATAGAGGCCTTATTTTTCCTCAGAATACCTACTAAAGTTAGACCATTACACAAAAGCCTTTTGGCCAATTCTTTTCTTGTAAAGTAATTGCCCATAATTATATTGCGATTTGTCCAAAAAAATTATGCACACAGATTTTCAAGTTCACCAGCTCTGTATACGAAATTCCGCCAATTGGATAGGCCGTTTTAGAATCTCATAACCACCAAATTTGTATTCCATATTTGTTAGGTTTTGATGGCATATATTGAATAAGAGAACACCGGCTGTGACGGGGCCTAAGCTGTTCATCTACAACAATATTTTTTTAAGTATATAATATTCAGTAGTTTTGAGCATTTGATTTCATATGACCAGTTGTAATTAATAACCCAAAAAATGCATGCATCTCATCCATCTCTATTGGGTTCCACCCTTTTGATTGACCATATATTGTTACTGCTTCTTTATTTGAATATATTAATTTCATTGACTTTCCTAGTGGAAGTACAACTGTATCACGTTTCCCTTTTATAATATTGCACGATTTTGCGCGGGAACTTCCATACGGTTTGGCCGTCTACTCAGTTCCATCTTTACAACACACTGTCTGTTATTTAAAGGTATATCAAACTTTTCGCTTTCTTTTTCCGATATTTCATCTTCTTCACATCTCCATCATGAGCTCGATCTGATGTTGGTCCAATTCTCTAAAATCTATTCCAGTTGCATCTTACTCAATGGGAAGTTGAACAAGTTTTTACTTACCTAAATGTTCTCTAATTGTATATAGAAACGTAAGCTGCCAAAATTAAAACTAACTTAAAAATTTTATCAACAAACGAACTTATAATAAACAAGTAAGGAAATTACAGTCGGTCTAGACCGACTATACGATGCCCTATACCCTATAGCCCAAATTTGAGTGGCTTTTATTAATGTTTTTGGCTGCAGATATGAAAAAGTTCATATCGGATGCTATATTTATATGGGACCTAGGTCGAAAAATTGATCGATCCTGACCATATTTGGCAAAGTCACTTATATTTTGAAAAAATTTATACAAACCAAATTTGAGAAAAATCTGTGCAATATTTTTGTTTTTTGATATATTTAAGTGCAGATCGGGAAGCAGCTCTATATTTGGGCTATGACTAAGAATTGTTCTATAGCGATTATTTTTGGACCACTGATTAATGGATATAATAAACGCATACAAACTCAATTTATGGCAATTTATGTATATTTCGTAGGGGTCATTTGTTTGGGGTCTAGGTCTGAACATGGACCGAATTTCACCTATTTCAACGGCTTTCATGCCATGGCCGATAGGAGCCTATATGCCAAATTTCTTCAAAACATATTCATTATTGCGACCTGTAGTTTGAAATCGCTAAATCGATTCAAAAAGTGATTCTGAGTCGATCAGTATAATAAAATGGTCTAGGTCAAATATTTTTTGTAGTTACAAACAACAGCACAAAGTCATTATACCCAAACCACATAGTGGTATAGGGTATAAAAATTTATTCAATTTATCGAAGACACTGCTCAGCCTTCTATGATTCAATTGGTATCTATATGTAGAGCTCGATAAGAACTGTTGTCCATTTGCGCGCTTTTTTTTAAATTTGATTGTATTACATTTCCGAGTTAAACTTTCACCCCTGCTTTGATTTTTACTCTTAGATATTAAAAATAGAAATTTTTGTTAAATTTTAATAAACATCTACAAAGTTATGAGCAATTTTATTTTAAAATATAGACTGACACTCTCTGTTCTGCTTTTTAGGGTTAAACGCATCAAAATCAAAAATATTGCACAGATTTTCCCCAACTGGGTTTTCATATGTTTTTGCAAAAAATAATTAACTTTGTCAAATATGGTCAGGATCGGTCCATTTCTACTTAGTCCCCACATAAATATTTTATCCAGTATGCACTTTTTAAGATCGGCAGGCAAACGCATTAATAAAAATTCCACTCAGATTTGGTATGTGCTTATTTTATACACCAAATTAGTTGGTCCTGAGATCAGTTCTCTAAACGCATGGTCTAGGCCAGGGGTGTCAATTCGGTCGATCGCGTAGTGATTTTATGTCGATTGCCAATAAATATTCACATTTCGAGTATCTGTACTAAATATCGCACCTGTACCTCTAAAGTGAGTCAACTCAAAATTTACAAATTTTCAGTAGAGGCAAAAACGGTTGTTTTTTTTAATATTTACTATAAAATTTAAAAAAGTTTTTTCATTGTAGAGAATTGCGAATAATAAGTATACAACAGTAATTGATTTTGCGATTTTTTCAGTGATCACCCAAAATAACAAGTTTTTTGGGTGGACTCAAAATATGTCTTTCTAGTGGATTCTAAAGAAGCTACTTTTATAACACAAAGAGAGTTACAACTGTATTTTTTTTTTGCGAAAGACAAATAAAATCGATGTAAGAGTTTTACAGTGGATGGATATGAACACTGTGTATCGTTTTCTTGCAAAAAGTGAAAATTGAAAAATTTTCATTTAACTCACTTTAGAGGTACAGTTGCGATATGTACAAAAAATCTTTTCATTGTTTGAATCTTGTTGTCAGTCAGAATAAACTCATTCGCTTGTTTTGTTATGTGTGTTAAAAATCAAATTAATCTAGTTCAGTGATGCCAGAGGTAGAAAAATGTATCTGTACATGTAGAAAAATGTAACCAGAGGTAGAAAAATGTATCTGTACATGTAGAAAAATGTAACCACATAAAATTGAGAAATGTAGACGTCTTTTTTATGAAATTGAATCTGGCATTGCTGTTCTAGTTGCTACTGAGAATAAATTCATTCGTTTTGTTTTGTTAAAAATCATTTTAAAATTATATTACAATTTAATAAGTTCTCATTAAATGAAATTATGAATGAATAATTCTTAAAAGATGAATATTTATCATTATCATAAGGAATGGGAGAATGATTATTTCATTGTTATGATAAAAAATAAATGCTGTTGTTTAATTTGCAATAATAGTGTATCATTACCGAAGAAAGGAAATTTGGAAAGATATTTCAAAACACAGCATATAAAAAAAGAAATAAATTGTTCGCTGAATAGTGATTTACGAAAAGCTAAACTTATCGAACTTAAGGCGAGTCTTTCATCGCAACAATTAATTTTCACTAAAGAAACTTTAAAATCAAAGTCGACTACAATTGCTTATTTGCGAGTATGCCATGTTCTAGCTAAAAATATGAAACCATTTGGTGATGGTTCAATTATAAAAACTGTAACTATTAAAATAAGTCAGAAATCGTTACAGCGATTAAGGATTTGCAGTCGTCACGCAATTGTCGAGCATTATCACTTCAGTTGGATGAGTCTACTGATGCTGTTGGCATATCGAGGGCTTATATTCAAAAAGTGCTATCTACATTTGACAGCAATATATATTTTTGATTTCAAACTGTTGTCTGATATAACTGTTAAATATAATATTAATTTTGATATCGTACATGATTAGTACGACTATTTCTTAATAGATATTGCAGCAAATTGATCGACAAATACTTTCAGATCTTATTAATAAATTGGTTTTACACGCTCTCTTTAAAATAATTATTGATGCAGATAGCACTTTTTGAGTATAAGCCCTCGATATATCAAATGATTATTTTCATTAGATTGGTTTTTTACCGACTTTTCGATTAAAGAAAAAATACTTACAATCATTTCGTTAAAAGAAAACACTCGAGGTGAAAATTTATTTACCAGTTTGAAATCCTATTGTAAAATTGCTAAAGTTCCACTCTATAAACTTGTTTCAATTACAACGGACGGATCACCAGCCATAACAGGCTGTCGAAATAGTTTTATCGCTTTATGTAGAAACGATGAAGATTTTCCCGATTTCTTATAATATCATTGTATAATACACCACCAAGTGCTATGCGCGAAAATTTTTAACATGCAATAAACTATGAATATAGCTTTCAAAATTTCTAATTCAATTCGAGCAAAAAGTCCACAAAGGCGCCTACAAGCGGAAGAACCAAATGGTGATGGACCATCCGAACTGCTCATGTGTACAGATGTCAGGCGGCTAGGTCGAAGAAAATTTCTCCAGCGACTTCATCTAATCAATGAAATTAAGCAATTTCTTCTGAATATGTTTTGGTTCAACATATCTGCGCGAATCAGCGTTTTCTCAAATGAAAATAATACAGTCAAACAGACGAACATTTAGAATCGTGCTTGAGAAATGGTCTGAGTAATTATTCACCAAATTATGAACAAATTTTAGAAAACATGCAATGTAGATTAAGTAATTTAAATAATGTAGCATCAGGAAGTTCAAAATGAATTTTGTGTATTCTTATGTATATATTTTACTTTAGCCGAAGTTAAGTTTTAAGTTTATGATAATCTTTAATTATTTCTATGAATAAATATTTTGAGGATATGGTTTTTGTTCTTATTAAATTTTCTTTAATACAAATAAGTAAATTTCAGCAATACTTAAAAAATTAAATTTGGAACCTTAGATATTGCCTTCTCATCTTACCATTAGTTTTAGAAAAAGTAGTTCGCGGCGGATTTTTATTGCGCGAAGTCGATCTTATAGGAAAATGAGCTGACACCCCTGGTATAGACTATCGCATATTCACTCTAGACTGACTATAATTATCTTACTTGTTAAAATAAACATGTCTGTAGTCGCCAAGTGAAAAATATGAATACAGTTTTCTGGTATGCGAATCCAACCTGTGTAAATACCATAGATGTTTTAACAAGACATTTTGTTACACCAACCACAATCATTTTCTGACTCTATATAGCAATGTTCACCCGCCTCATGTATGTCTGTCTGTGTGTCCATGTTAACCTGGTAATGGAACTACATGCTGCAAACATGAAGATAATTTCATGAAATTTTGTATAAAAGCTTTTGTGGGCCATATCATGAACAGTATTTAAATTGGTGCATGTTCGGTCGTAGTGCCCTTGAAAATGGATGCCACATAATTGGATTAAATTGGCCTAAGATCCAAATTATCATATAGATCCAGGTCAAATATGGTAGATGTGTGTTTTTATATATAATTGTGAAAAGTAAATGACCTTAGCAAAATATGATCATGATCGGTCCATTTTTTCGATCTAGTGCCTACTTATATATTAAAATAGTATCTTAAATGAACTTTTTCGTATTTCCAGACGACAAGTTCATAAAAAATCCACGCAAATTTGGGTCATGCTTATTTTCTCTATCCGATCAGTTGGAGCTAAGACCCTCCCTCTAACCTCGTGGTATATTGAGAATAGACTGACTATAATAAGGCAAAACAAAAAACTAAAACACAAAAAAAAAATTATCCTATTTATTTAAAAACTAAAACTTTAAAAACTAAAACTTCTAAAAAAAAACTATTTTAAAAATATTAAATATTAATAATATTATAGTAACATATTTGGTTGTTGTTTGGAAGAACATTTCTTAAAACCACTGCATCGTCACACATCGACTTTTGATATTCAATAGTAAAGTGGTGCGTTTGGAACAACATATTTCATTATTTGCTGGGATACAATTACACAAATATGACAATTGTGTAGGTATCCCTGTAAATGTTATGAAACCTTTTGAGTGTCTTTGTATATTTGTTTGTTTGTTTGAGTAAACTACTTTAAGCCAAAACGGATAAAACATTTTCCTTAAATTTTCTAATCGGATATTGTATAATCTGTAATTAACTGCAGGCTATAAATTGTTTAGATAAAAAGGCGTGGCATCTACAAAAAAAAAATTAAAATACCAAATGCTTTTCCTCTGGTATGGTTAACCACGTTCTAGTAATATTTGATATAACAAGGTTTTTTTGTAGTCAAATTTTATATATTCCCAAACAATGTGTGCGGAGTTAATAATGACTTCCAACCTAAGTAGAGACTACTAGTTTTCTGCCTCATTCTAAAAAGTATTCGATAGAATATTGTTAAAAATATTGTCATCAGTACTTGGAAAATTTAGCATTATACCTGGGGTCCCAATTGTTTGTTACCTGAGAAAACCTGTTGCAAAGAGATTATGGGATCAACTTACAACAAAAAATTAATAAGACGAAAGGGAAGAAGAGGCGAGATTTTTTTTTAAATTATAGTTTTTGAATTTACATGTTTTAATCGATAGTTTAATTATATAAATAATCTAACCCATAAAAAAACAAAGTTTTTATTAAAACTCTTTCTTTCCTTATGCATATGAGTTTTGAATATATTCATGATTGTCTTAAAATTAATCTTTGGCCACAACAAATCTATGGACAAAGTTTCAGATCCATCGGATGAGGGGTTTTAATCTCTCCATGACTGTGCGTGACTATGCGTGACTGCGCGTGACTATGTCGAAGTTGATCTTTATTTACAGCAAGTATATCGACCAAGTTTCAGATCGGTCGGATGAGGCTAAATGACATTTAGACCACTCCGTGACTATGCGTGACCACGCGCGACTGTGCGTGACTACTCCAAAATTAATCTGTAGCCACGACAAGATAAGGGGGAATTAGGTCCGCCCACGGCAGACAGACAGACAGACTGACAGACAGAGAGTATGAATTAAAAGAAAGAGTTTAAAAATAAATATTAGCGACACGTTTTTCAGAAAAACGTCTGTCGATCGAACAAAATAAATGATACATTTTTAAACCTAAAATAAAAATAAATATAAAAAATTTCAATATAAAAACAAGTAAGAAAATTATAGTCGGTCTAGGCCGACTATACGATACCCTATACAATGCCCTATTTCTTAGGCCCAACTAACTGGACATAGAAAATAAGCAAAAACCAAATTTGAGTCTGATTTTTATTAATTTTTTTGGCTGCAGATATGAAAAAGTTCATATCGGATGCTATATCTATATGGGGACTAGGTCCAAAAATGGACCGATCCTGATCATGTCTGGTAAAGTCTCTTGTATTTTGCAAAAATATATACAAACAAAATCTGAGAAGAATCAGTGCAATATTTTTGTTTTTTAATAGATTTAAGCTGCTCTATATGGGGCCAAAGGGATCATTTTTGAACTACTCATTAATGGACGTAATGAACGCATACAAAACCCAATTTGAGTAAGATTTATATAAGTGATTCTGATTCGATCGGTATAATTAAAGATGGGTCTAGGTCAAATATTTTTGGTTGTTACAAACAGCAGCACAAAGTCATTATACCCAAACCACATAGTGGTATAGGGTATAAAAATTTTAATAGTATTTATAACCTATACCACTATGTGGTATATACCGATCGAATCAGAATCACTATCTGATTCGATTTAACGATGTCCGTCCGTCCGTCCGTCTGTGTGTCCATGTAAAGTTTGTAATCAAACTGCAGGTCGCAAATATGAATATATTTTGATCAAATTTGGTATTTGATCTTTTGTCGGCCATTAGATGAACGCTATTTAAATTGGTGAGAATCGGTCCATGTTCAGACCTAGCCCCCATACAAATGACCCCTATGAAATCAACATATATTGCCATAAGATCCAAATTATCATACAAATCTTAGTCAAAATGGGTTTGTATGTATATATTACATCCATTATTCAGTAGTCCAAAAATGATCCCTATTGGACAACTCTTAGTCATAGGATCCATATAGAGCTACTTCCCGACTTTCACTTAAATCTATCAAAAAACAAAAATATTGCACTGATTCTTCTCAAATTTTGTTTGTAAATATTTTTGCAAAATACAAGAGACTTTACCAAGCATGGTCCGGATCAGTCCATTTTTGGGCCTAGTCCCCATATAGATATAGCATTCGATATGAACTTTTTCATATCTGCTGCCGAAAAAATTAATAAAAATCCCACTCAAATTTGGTTTATGCTTATTTTCTATATCCAGTTAGTTGGGTCTAAGAGATAGGGTCTCTAAACGCATGGTATAGGGTATCGTATAGTCGGTCTAGACCGACTATAATTTTCTTACTTGTTTTTACTAATTAAGTTAGGCACGCAATTCATTTATCTGAGTTAAAAATAACGGTTCGTTATTATGTGATTCATTAAAGTTTATTCAAATATACAGTACCGATACGATTCTTTGAAATTATAAAAAAAAAAAAATTAGCATTTAATTTTTTACTTTTGTAAACAATCAGTAATTTCTTAACACATCGCCGAAGTTAAGTAGACAAGTAATTGAGTCATTTCGATTACCGACGGTTAATATTTGTACTAAGAAAACTGTATGGCAACCAAATGGGCTTTATTGGTCTTTTAAAATATTTAAGCACTTCTTGCTGTATTAATTAATTAATTAATTAGTTAATTACGGCTAAAAAAAAGAGCTTCAATCCCGCTGAAAGGGATATCATTTGGAATTGCTTCCAAAGTGTTAGTTCAATTGCTGAAGTGGTGAAAATTCCTTTGTAGTTCTATTGGATTTGTCTCCGGCCAGTTTGTGTTTAATGAAATTGATTTCGATTTTAATTCGTTTAGAAGAATTGTAATAAATCTTAAAGTTAAAGCACTATTAACTTAGGCTATCAGCTACGTAATAACGTAAAGGAAAGCTGATGTCACTCCATTTGCAATGATTAGAAAAAAAAAATTCTGGACCCCATAAAATATATATATTTGTGATCCTCATAACAGGCGTAGTTAATATAGCGATGTCCGTTTGTCCGTCTGCGGAAATCACGGTCAGACCTTCAATTGATCAGCTAAGGTGCTGGTTTGTATCAAAAAGGATTCCCTAACACCTTGGCAATTTTGCTGTTTAAAATCGCCAAAATCGGTTAAATACCTCCCGAGTAGTCTTGAAAAAATATGATTCGTCTATGTTGTTTTTGTCACGATCATGCCTTCTATAGGAGAGGTAGGTAGGGTGCTCATTTTTAGTGAGAGTGATCTATCAAAATCATGGGAAGGTCTCTATATCTAAAATCATTGAAATCGGTTGAACAGGTCCCGAGAAATTAGTGAAAAATTTAAAAAAAAATTCAAAAATTCGATTTTTCTATATTGTTCTTGTTGTTATTCTAAATTTTGCATTTTTGTACTTGTTTTTTTTTTGTGGTCGCTGTGGTAATAATATAAAAATTTAGCAACATCATAAGCAAATAATGCTAAACTATGTAGTTATTTTTAAAAAATAATATAACGGTGTAAATTTAAGAAATCAATTTTTTTTTAAATTTTCTTATGTATTAATTTATTTAAAGCAAACACAACAATAACTTTTGATGTCATATTTTTTGTGTGTAATATTTACTTATACCTACATTAGGGCGGGACAATTTAAAAATCGCCCAAGTGACAAGGAAAGTCGTATTCTAGGGATCAAAATAAGAAACTTTGAACAAGGAACCATACCTCTAAAACGAATTCTGATGTCCCGACTTTTGACCTATCTGTCTGTCTGTCTGCCATGGGGCAACCCCATTCCCCCTCATGCAATTGATCTGAAATTTGGCCCATAGTCTTGTTGTGACCACAGATTAATTTTGGGGTAGTCACGCATAGCCACGGAATGATCTAAAAGTTATTTACCCTCATCCGATCGATCTTTTTGAACAACATAACATAGTCAAGGCGTATGATTATTATTTATTAGCAAAGGAAGAGATAAGTATACGTATGAGTTTTAAGCCCCACGGAATGATTTAAACCCCATTTCCCCTCATCCGATCGATCTGAAACTTTGTCCGTAGACTTGTTGTCACCAAATATTAATTTTAAAATAGTCACGCAAAGTCACGCACAGTCATGGAGAGATTCAAAACTCATATGCATAAGGAAGGAAAGATTTTTAATAAAAACTCTGTTTTTATGGGTTAGATTATTATTTATAAATTGGTCTTAAACAGAATGCAAATTTTCATTAAAAGTGTTTATTAACCTAATAAAGCCTACAAATAACATTAAGACGAAAATATATTTTGTTTGGATAGGTTTTGTAATATTTGATTTTGAAAATAATCGAATTTTATATACATACATCACTATTTCCCGTTAATTGTTTGATGTTTATTTTTACTGCAAATTTATTTAAGAATTTTTTTTTTTTTTTTTGTAGAAAAAATAGGTGAGTCAATTTTTTTTTAAATATATACTCGTATTCATCTTAGCATGTTACGAGAGAAAGAAGAAAATATTTGATAATTTCCTTAGTCGATTTATCGACGTTCGCCCATCCATGTGTCAGAATTATGTAAGGTTTTATTTATCTAATTCAGATAAATATATTTAAAAGTTCCTTTTCGTTAATAATAATAATCTTATTTTGAAATTTAATTTTTTTTTTTAATTTTGAAATTTATTTTTGTTTAACTGTCGTATGACTTCTAAGGTCTCAAAACAGTCTTATAGGGATCGAACTTTGGGAATTATGATGCCGGCTGCGTTAAATAATGAATTTCATTACTGTTTTAGGAAGTACTTAGAGAACTTTTAGGTTTTATAATCTAGTAAAAGAAAAATAACACAATTTTTCGAATAGAAATTAACTATTTTAATTGATCATTTTTTTTTTGTAAAAAGAAATTATAATAGAAATTGGTCCACAAGAAAATCAACTAAGTTTAAATTTAATTGGTATTTGAATTAAATGTTTCAGTAGCGGCAACAGTTTCAAAGTGGTAGCCGTACCCAATACTGGGTGGAGGGTATCAAAGATTCGGTACAGCCGAATTATACACTCTTACTTGGTTTTTTACATAAGCTGTCATGTAATTTTGCTGCTGTCTTTGGTGTCTTTGGTAACCCCCACTGAAATTATCCGGCAAATATTTTCGTAGAAGATTTTAATCGTTAAATGTCCTTTTTGCAAGGACTTTTTTTGATTTTCTCAAAAAAAAGGTCAAACTGACCCTTAAAGAGAGAATTTAGAGGGTTAAGATATTCCACAAAAATAATCTTCATAAGACGGTAAGAATTCTCTTAGACATTAACTTACAACATTTACTTTCATTTAGTATAATGTTACCTTCGACCAAAATATAAAAACTTTGACCCACTGTAAAAAAACACTCTGATCAGCTAGACAATAAAATATTGTTCAAAAATGATCTACTCAATATGCTCTTTCAGATTTATGGGTCCGCCATGCTGTTCCCAAAATGTTGTTGGACAGTGTTATGGATATATATATATATATATATATGTTCCCGAAACTCCTATAAGGAGCATAGGGCCCCAACAAAATCTCTCCATTTTGATCTGTCCATCGCAATATTTTTCACTTCGCTCCAACTGGTGTTCAGAGTTGTTGCTTCAGCTATGACTTGTCGCCTCCATGTATGGGCTGGACGTCCTCTTCTACGACTACCTTGTGGATTCCACTCTATGGCACTTTTAGCAATGTCTGGATGGGCTTTTCTTATTGTATGACCTACATACAATAAACTGACCCTTAAAGAGAGAATTTAGAGGGTTAAGATATTCCACAAAAATAATCTTCATAAGACGGTAAGAATTCTCTTAGACATTAACTTACAACATTTACTTTCATTTAGTATAATGTTACCTTCGACCAAAATATAAAAACTTTGACCCACTGTAAAAAAACACTCTGATCAGCTAGACAATAAAATATTGTTCAAAAATGATCTACTCAATATGCTCTTTCAGATTTATGGGTCCGCCATGCTGTTCCCAAAATGTTGTTGGACAGTGTTATGGATATATATATATATATATATATGTTCCCGAAACTCCTATAAGGAGCATAGGGCCCCAACAAAATCTCTCCATTTTGATCTGTCCATCGCAATATTTTTCACTTCGCTCCAACTGGTGTTCAGAGTTGTTGCTTCAGCTATGACTTGTCGCCTCCATGTATGGGCTGGACGTCCTCTTCTACGACTACCTTGTGGATTCCACTCTATGGCACTTTTAGCAATGTCTGGATGGGCTTTTCTTATTGTATGACCTATCCAGTTCCACTTTCGTCTACGTACTTCAATGGTTATAGGAGATTGCTGCGTTTCAAACCAGAGCCTCTCATTGGTTATCCTTTGTGGCCAATACACCCGAAGTATTTTTCTCAGACATCGGTTTATAAATACTTGCATTGCCTGAATGTCTGGGGGGGCCGCATTCCATGTTTCGCAGCAAAGTAAAACGAACATTCGAGTTAAATAGTTTAATTTTGACACCACGAGAGAGCGTGGATGATTTCCATACATAATTGAGTTGGCCGAAAGTTATGGATGATGAGAGTTATTATGTGGCGGATAAAAAAAGGTAATATCGACAAATTTTAGTTAAAAAAAATATCGAAATTTGGAAAAAAAAATCATGTGGCATTGCTGTTCGTGCATTTATAGTGAAGTGAAACATAGACAGCGAATTTTACATTAAAAATTGCTTGGAGAAAGCGATTCTTCCTCACTATAATAAACATAAATTTCCACCAATTTTTTGTCCAGATATAACTGGCTGTCACTACAGTAAAAAGGCTTTGGAATGGTACAAAATGAACAAAATTAACCTTGAGCCGAAAGAGCTTAATTCACATAATTGTCAAAAGCTGAGACCAATTAAGTGATTTTGAGCCATAATTAATTTTTAAGAAAGCACTCCCGAGCTGCAAGTAACGTTAGAAATTTCATTTAATTTTATACCAATAAATAAATAAAAAATTGATAAAAAAAAAAATAAATAAATACTTGAAATGCCTGATGAAAAACAAATATTTTTTGGCACACATGTTATTTTATTATTATTTTATTTTAAAAACAGTTTGTGTAAATTATAAATATATTAAACCAATTGAGTTTTTTGCTCCCATATTTATAAAATGTTGGAAATAAAATGTTTGTTATATAAATGCAATGAAAGACGGCATCACATATGCACTTTTATGGGTGCTTTATTCTGCCAACATAATTTGAATTCAAACAGATATCTATAGTTGATACAAATGCAAATGGTTATAGTTTTCACTTTTTTTAAATTTATTGCTTTTTTTCTAGAAAAAAAAAAATACTTTTTAATAGGATTAAATTTGCTTCCACTCAATACCATATAAATTTCTTATATACAAAAAAGATATTAGTTGTTGTTTTATATCTCCATCACTTTACCATATTTTATCTTAAAAACTATTTTGCCAGAGGCAATCATTTATCTGTAAAATGCAAAAAAGAAAAAAGACGATGATAACAGACCATAAAATCAACACAATTTAAAAAATATATTTTAAAAAAATAACTATCAATCATTTTTTTTTTTTTCAATTTCACAATTCCATTTAAAGTGTTTTTGACTCAAAAGTTTTATGCATTTTATGCTTTTAATACATTTGAAATGGCCAAAAGTAGTTCATGGATTTTAACTTTTTTCTGCTCCTCACAGAAAGAGAAGAAAGGAAGACTACTGATTACAGTCATGCGTCGCATAGAGGATTTCTCTATATTAGCAGTAATAAAGAAAAATCAAACTAACGCAATAGAACTAATTCATAAAAGGTTTTCTTAAAATATCTCGACTATGTTCTTTTTTGCAGATTCCAATTAAAATGGTTTTTAACATTCTATTCTTTTGACTTGCTTTATTTGCGATGGTAGAATATTTGATCTCTTTGCCACAATTAAATGCGATGAAAGAAATTTCACATAAAATTTATCTTAAAAATAAATATTTCTTAAAAATAAATAAATGGGAATTTTATATTTGAAATCTGCTAAAAATATAATGCTTTAATTGGAATTTCATATTTTATATAAACAAAGATATTGAGACAGTAAAGATATTAGCTAGACTGGTGTCAAAAACGATTGATTCAGAGATGTTACTGTTTTTTTTTTTTTTTTTTTTTGGAACCAATAAAGATTTGAAGTGTTTTATGCCCAAAAACCTTTTAAAAGGTTTCTGAATGAGATAAAAGTAATAATACCTCTAATTTCTTTCACGTGCTGTTCAAAATTTGAAATTATTTCTCCTCCTGGACACCATTTGTCCTCAATAATTTCTCTGCCTTCTTGCAACTGTCTATAACACTTGAAAGCATTTTTTTCACAATACCTGATCATAGAAAACAATATCAGAAATTTAATTCATCTAACAATATTCAATGTAATTTCTGTACAGTACAAATGACATCAGCTACATAGAAATATATATGATACAATTATGATAAGTATTAGAAAATAAAATGGAAATACGAAACTAATTACACAACAATGAAATATTATTAATAATAAGTATAAAAATATGAAGTTACGAATATATAAACAAATTGCTTTTAAAACATAAAATTTTATGAAATTATGAAAGTGCTATAATTATGGCGAAAAAAAAACTGTAAATACTGGAATAGTACAGGAAACATTAAATGTGAGCAGGAACTGGGATATGCTTGTATAGATTATTAGTATAGATTTTTGTATTTCAATGCTTGCTGATATACAATGTTTTTTGTTTTTTCACTCAGTAAAACAGTTCAGATTTTTCGGCGTTCCTACCCTGGAGCAAGGTACATGTAGCTGCCCATGAGAAGAATATGAATTTTCCAAATTAGATATTGCAACACTTAACTATTGGCCTTGAACTTAAAATATCATTTGGCAATTCTTCTTTTTAGCGATTTTTGATTTTAAAGATTTTTGTTTTTTGGGCGATTTTTACTTTTCGCGATTTTTTGGTTTGGTGATTTTTGATTTTGACGATGTATCTTCCATGACAAATCACATTGATAACTAATGTATATAGGATGTTATAAGTCAATGAACAATTTAAAATATTTAATATTGGTAATATTTATTTAAATTATAAAATTATATTTTTTTAAAGACACCAATATTATATTGAATCAATTATATATTTTTTTTTTGACAAATTTTTTTTAAAGTGAAAATTATTGACAAATACTGACAAAAGAATCAAAACTAACAAAACTGTTATTTTATAAACATTTGGGAGGTATCCACATTACCCCCCTTCTAAGTGAAATTATATAATTGAAAATTTAACTCTGATTGAAATTCTCAATAAAAGCTGGCTTAAGCCTATCAATTGATATGTTTTTGGATTTGTCATGACTTTGAATAGTATAATATTTGTTGAATCTTTTTAGTATCTTGAAAGGTCCTTGATATGGTGGTTCTAGCGTAGGGTGAATGGTATCCGTACATACAAAAACATGAGTTGAGTTAAGCAAATATTTACATATAAAAGGTTTATTAACTGAATGATTTGTTCCTGATACAGGCTTTAACATCCTGAATTTGGCCTTAACGTTGTTCATGAATTCCGAATGCGATAATTTTAACGATGTATGGCTGAAAAATTGACCAGGTAAATTAAGATTTGTTCCATAGACTAGTTCAGCGCTACTTAAACCAATATCTTCCTTTAAAGTAGTTCTTAAACCAAAAAGAATTGTTAGAACCGAGTCTACCCAGTTTTCATTTGCATGGCATCTAATCGCAGTTTTTAAGCTTCTGTTGAACCGTTCTACCATTCCGTTTGACGAAGGATGATAAGGAGTCGTCCGAATGTGTTTGAAACCGAGAAACTTGGATAATTCCTTGAAAAGTTCGCATTCAAATTGCTTGCCCTGATCTGTAGTTACTTTTAACGGAACACCAGATCTACGTATCCAGTTTTCATAAATAGCTTTTGCAATAGTGTCAGCTTTTGAATCCTTTAAATAAATTACTTCCGGCCATCTTGAGAATATGTCTATACAGTTAAGAAAATAAATAAAACCGTGTGATGGTGGTAATGGGCCTATCAAATCTATATGAATATGTTCAAAGCGGGATGTAGGATCATCAAAACAACAAATAGGAGATTTGTTATGTCTTTGAGTTTTAGCTTTCTGACAATTTAAGCAATTCCTTGACCATAATCGAATACTTTTATTTATTCCAGGCCAAACTACTTTAGAAGTGACTAATTTTGTAGTCGCTCGAATTCCTGGGTGAGATAAGTTATGAAAATTTTCGAAAACTTTTCTGCGAAGACTTTGTGGAATATAAGGTCTGACTAATCCACGTGAATTGTCGCAATAAACAGAGGCTGATTGGTTTGGAAATCTGATCTTTGTAAGTTGGAGAGACCTGGGTAACGTCAATAGAACATGAAGCTCTGTATCCAAATGTTGTTGTTCTTGAAGATCTTCTAGTGTAATATTTGACAGAATGTTGATTTCGCAAACTCTTGATAAACTATCAGCCACAATATTATTTGATCCTGATATGTGACAAATTGTTGTAGAGAATTGACTTATATAGTCGATATATCGAAATTGTCTTGGAGTACATGTATCAATTTTCTTTTGAAATAGAAAGGTTAATGGTTTATGGTCAGTCATTATTGTAAATTGTCTCCCTTCTAGCATATATCGAAAATGTTTTATGCCTTCATAAATTGCCAAAAGTTCTCTATCGTAAGCACTGTATTTACTTTGAGGTGAAGAGAGCTTCTTTGAGAAAAAGGCTAAGGGTTTCTCTGAATGATTTATGGGTTCTCTTTGTTGCAGAACAGCACCAACAACAGTGTTGGAATCCACATATAAATAATGTTCATTTTCAAGAGATGGATGATATAAAAGTGTTGCATTCGAAAGAGCATTTTTCAAATCTGCAAAAGCATTTTTCTGTTCCTCTGACCAAACCAAAACTTGTTTTTTTTTTAGGGTTTCCTTTTTGAAATTCATTTAAGGGAGCTTGTAGTTTAGCTACAAAAGGAATTGATGAACGATAGTAGATAGTAGTTAAACAGGTTTAGGAAAATTGATGATAGCATCCACCTTTTCAGGGGAAGGTTTAATGCCATTTTCGTTAATAATATATCCAAGAAAGGAAATTTCTGTTTTACCGACTTCATATTTCTCTGGATTTATCACAACCCCGTATTCATTTAAGCGAGTAAATAGTTGTTTTAGATGATGTTTGTGTTCTTCCAAATTTGATGAGGCGATTAGAAAATCATCTATGTACGGAAAAACAAAATCCAAACCTTCAACAACCTGATGAACAAAGCGCTGACATGTTTGAGCGGCACTTCGGAGACCAAATGGCATTTGAAGATACTCGAAGAGTCCAAATGGTGTTATTATTGCGGTTTTTTTAACGTCTTCAGGAGCAACTGCAATCTGATGAAAAGCCTTAACAAGATCAATTTTCGAAAATATTTTTCTGCTAGTAAGAATTGTTTGAAAATCCCTTAAATTTGGTGTTGGGTATTTATCAGCGACAGTGTGGTTGTTAAGAAATCGGTAGTCCCCACATGGGCGCCAAGTTCCATTGGCTTTTTAACCATATGTAAAGCACTTGCCCATGGACTTTTAGATCGTTGCACTATACAAAATTGTAAAAGTTTTTCGAATTCTTGTTTGGCCTGTTGAAGTTTGACAGGATCTAATCTACGAACTTTACAACTTATTGGAGGGCAATTTGTTATGATTTGGTGTTGAATGTTTGATTTTTTATTAAATTTGACACTGAAGGTTCTAGTTACATTTGGAAATTCGATTAAAATTTGATTAAAAGGATCATTTACGTTAAAAGTTTTGATTGTGTTTAAATCAAAATATTTCACAATGCCTTTAATTTTAATATTTGTCTCAGGGTCGATTAAGAAATTGTTTTTAATATCAATTACTAACCCAAAATGTTCCAAAAAATCGTTGCCTAATATTGGAGTATCAACATCAGCCAAAATAAATGTCCATAAGAATTTATTTTGTAGATTAAGATTTAATTGAAGCAATTTTGAACCAAACGTTTGAATTTTAGAACCATTTGCAGCAAATAGAGGAATGGAATATGAATCATTAGTTGTTGTTGTATATTTAGGAAGAATTGAAACATCAGCCCCAGAGGCTATTAAAAATTTTAATTTAGAAAACGGGTCATAAACAATTAATCGACGACTTTTTCTAAGATTCCCATAATCACTAGTCGTCATTAGTGTTGGGAAAAGGTGTTTTCCGAACTAGAATTAAATGCACAAGGAGGAATACACTTATTAGCTCGTTCTTTATAACGTCGATGATAAAAACAAAGATCCTGATTAGACGAAGAACGCTGTCTGTTTCTTGAGGATGATATAAAATTAGGTTGAGAAGATTGTAAATTTTTACTTATAACATCTATTAAATTCTCAAGTTTCTTGTTCAATTCATAAAAACTAGAATCTTCTTTAATTGATACAATATTAGATTTGGGACATTCAAGCATACCATCTGCAACTTCTAACAAATTTGTTAAGGGTGAAATTTTGTTTAAACCTCTGAGATTTTGTTCACATTCTTTAGGAAGTTTTTTAACCCAAATAGAGAATAGGATATCATCAGAAATTCTATTACAAGCAAGATTTCTAATTTCATTGAAAAGTTGACTTGGTTTCAGATCTCCCAGATGTAAATCATTAAAAATACGATTGAACTTACATTCTTGACTTTCTTCAAACATTGCAGTAAGTTGAATTTTGAGTGAGTTGTATTTGTTTTCTTGTGGTGGATTTCGAATAAAGCTTGAAATTTTTGTGATGGTAGAAAAATCTAGAGATTCAATAACTTTGGAATATTTTAAGTTATCAGAATAAATATTGAAAATTTGAAATTTCTGTTCGGTGCTTAAGAACCAAAGTTCTGGATATTGAGTCCAAAAAGGTTGAAGTAAGAGTGATTTCGAATTTTTGAGCTCCTCGCTTGAATAATTTTGTGTAACTGTTGGTATGGTTGTGTTAGAATTTTGCATCTTGAATTCTTCGAAGTGTTTCTCCATTCCTTCCATAAAACTTTGCATATTTTGTAAAATAACATTCAAGTCGGAAGATGAACCAGATGGAGTAATATCAGATTCTGCTAATTCCAACTCAAAATCATATTCTTCTAGATCACTAACTTGAAGATCCTTAGGGTATGATTCCAATCGCATAATTTTATCAGGTTTCCGTCCACTCAATGGTAAATTCCATTTTCTTAGTAAAGCGGAGATTTCTTCCGAAGATAAATCAGCTAATTTTTTTGGCATTCTTTCACAGGGGTCACCAATTATAGGATGTTATAAGTCAATGAACAATTTAAAATATTTAATATTGGTAATATTTATTTAAATTATAAAATTATATTTTTTTAAAGACACCAATATTATATTGAATCAATTATACATTTTTTTTTTGACAAATTTTTCTTAAAGTGAAAATTATTGACAAATACTGACAAAAGAATCAAAACTAACAAAACTGTTATTTTATAAACATTTGGGAGGTATCCACATGTACTTGTCAAAAGACTGCCGCTTTCGTAGTACTTCATATTTTTTATATAGGAAGTTCCACGCCCACTAATCCAATCCCGCCCAGTTTTTATTGGACTAATCACATTAATAACTGATGGAATCGTGCAAAATGTCGAGTCTTTCCCTTTTATAGTACAACAGTTATATGATATTAGATATCTAATTTGCATTGACGGTGCTACGCCTACTGCTTCGACCACGCCCATTTTTTTTTTGTTCGAATAATCATACAAAGAACTTATGGACTCACGCAAAGCCACAAAGCTCTCTCTTTTACAGTACTCCTGATATATGGCATTAAAGAGTTACTTCGCATGGGGAGTGCCACGCCGATTGGTGTGAACCCGCCAATTTTTCGTCCGACTATGCATATTAATATCTGATGGGGTCGTGCAAAGTGTCAAAGCTTCCCTTTTTTAATACACTAGTTATATGATATCATATATTTACTTTGTACGGGTGGTTCCACGCCCACTACTCCGATAACGCCCATTTTTTGCCCAACTAATCATAAATAAATAACTTATGGGCTCACACAAAGTGCCAAGACTCTCACTAGTACAGTACTCCAGATATATGCCAATTTACATTTTCTTTGTATGGCAGGTGCCACGCCTCTTGGTCCAATACTGGCCATTTTTGTCCGACTATTCACACTAAAAATAGTTGACATCCACAAATTTGAAATATTCTCTCTATCACAGTACTCGAGATATATAATATTGAATTATTACTTGTATGGGAGATACCACGCCCACTTATCCGATCACCCTCCATTTCCAGCGTAGCTACTAATATTAACAATAGGTGACCTCACACAAATATGCAAAGCTCTCCCTATCATAGTACTCATTATAAATGATATTAAATATTTACTTTGTGTGGGAGGTGCCACGCTCACTAAAAATGTTTAAATAATTATAGCTTTTAGCACTTCCCGTATCCGCAGTAAGACTTTGTGAAAATTTCAGGAAGATCAGATGAGTAGTTCGGAGAATTACCTCCTACAAACAAACAAACACACAGTACCTCTTTATTATATTAGTATAGATGAAACAGGAACAATAACGCTGAAAACTGCTGGAATAACAGGACCAATACAGGAAACAGAAACAATACAGCAAGCCGGAAGTAATATAGGCATTATAAAATAGGAGCAGGAACAGAAGCCGTTTTCCAAACGAAAGAAAACGGATGACAGGAGCTGGATCAAATTGTTGATCAAACAATTTTTTTTTTTATATTACTAGCTGAGTCCGGTCCGCGTTGCTGGCCCGAAGAAAACATCTGGATTTTATATTGCATCTAAATTTTAATACCGAGTGTCGGGCAAAAGTAAAGCACGATTTAATAATATTATGAATATGACTGAAAAAAAAATATACGTTTTCTTGAATATTTTAACACCAGCGCCACCTACAGGTGAAAAACTTTGTCAGCAACTTTAGTTTTATGTACCTAATATATGTTGCGAATTTGAGCTAAATTGGACCGTAAATAAATTTTTTGGGAAAATCTCGACCCCAGCGCCACCTATCGGGTACAAAAAAAAGTTATGCAAATCGGAGAACCAAAGGAACATATGGTATGAATACGAAGTCGCTAGCATTAGTGGTTCAACAGTTATTAGAGTACCAACGTACGCACCAACGTTTTTATATATTATATATTATGAAACAGGAGCAATTATTGTGAAAACATCTGGATAAACAGGAACAATATAGGCAACGGGATCAATACAGGAAACATAAAACAGGAGCAAAAACTGAAAATGGGAACAAATTTGTTATTTGATGAAAAAGATTTTAATGAAATTATGAAATAGGAGCAATACATGAAGCTGGAACTATACACCAAACGGGGAACAAAACATAAATCATAAAACAGCAGGAACTGAATCAGTTTTCCAGAAATAGGAGCAATACATGAAGCTGGAACTATACACCAAACGGGGAACAAAACATTAATCACAAAATTGCATGAACTGAAGCAGTTTTCCAACCGAGAAAAATGGTAATGACAGGAGCGCGAATAAATTGTTGTTGAAACAACACATATTATGATATAATGAAAGAGGAACTATTATGGTGAAAATAGCAGGTCGAACAGCAACAACACAGGAAACCTAAAAATAGGAGCAAGAAACTGGAACGGTTTTACCAAACTGGTAAAAGTGTGGCAGAAACAGGAACAAATTCTTAGTTGGAACATAAAATTTTGTGATATTGTAAAACAGGATATAATTATGATGATCACAGCTGGATAAACAGGAACAAATACAGGAAACTGGAAAAAAACAGCAAACCGGGAACAATACAGGAATCATAAAACAGCAGGAACTGAAGCGGTTTTTCAAACGAGAAAAATGGATGACAGGAAACGGGAATAAATTGTTGTTGAAACATAAGATTTTATGATATTATGAAACATGAACCAATTATGGTGAAAGCAGCTGGACAAAATATTGATACAATAATTAACATGTAAATTAAAATTTGACCTATGAAACAGATTAAGAAACATCCATTAATAAAACAAGATTCAGCAAGTTTGTCAAGGTCTATTTGCAGGAAATTACAATCAGAAACACTTTCAAAGGATAAAACAAGTAAGAAAATTATAGTCGATCTAGAACGACTGTACGATACCCTATACCATGCGTTTAGAAACCCTATCTCTTAGGCCCAACTAACTGGACATAGAAAATAAGCAAAAACCAAATTTGAGTGGTATTTTTATTCATTTATTTGGCTGCAGATATGAAAAAGTTCATATCGGATGCTATATCTATATGCGGACTAGGTCTAAAAATGGACCGATCCTGATCATGTTTGGTAAAGTCTCTTGTATTTTGCAAAAATATATACAAACAAAATTTGAGAAGAATCAGTGCAATATTTTTGTTTTTTAATAGATTTAAGTGAAGATCGGGAAGCAGCTCTATATATAGGGCCAAAGGGATCATTTTTGGACTACTCAATAGTGGATGTAATGAATGCATAGAAACCCAATTTGAGTAAGATCTATATGACAATCTGGATCTTGTGGCAATTTGGTCGATTTCATAGGGGTAATTTGTATGGGGGCTAGGTCTGAACATTAACCGATTCTCACTTATTTCAACAGCGTTCATCTCATGGCCGATAAAAGCTTATATACTAAATTTCATCAAAATATATTCATATTTTCGACCTGCAGTTTGATTACAAGTTTTACATGGACACACAGACGGACGGACGGACGGACGGACATTGTTAAATCAACTCAAAAAGTGATTCTGATTCGATCGGTATAATTAAAGATGGGTCTAGGTCAAATATTTTTGGTTGTTACAAACAGCAGCACAAAGTCATTATATATACCCACACCACATAGTGGTATAGGGTATAAAAATTTACGTCGTTTGCGTACATAAAAACTTTAGAGAATTTAACAATAGAAGGAAGATCATTTATATATAAAAGAAATAGAATAGGTCCGAGGTGACTTCCTTGGGGCACCCCAGATGTTACTAAAATTTTCTTCGATATTTGATTATTGAACATAACGCGCTGAGTTCGAACCTTCAAATAAGACAATATCCAACTTTAAAGTTTAGGTGGAAAGTCTAAAATATTCAGTTTAAGCAATAATAAATTGTGACTAAGAGTATCGAAGGCTTTGCTAAAATCAGTATAAGCTGCATCGGTTTGATGACCAATAGAAAAAGCTCCAAAAACATGACTGTTTAGTTCCATTAAATTGGTTGTTACCGATCTATCTATAACAAAAATTTTAAATGAATTTACCTACCATATGAATAAGTCCCTTTGTAACAATTTGCTCAAATAACTTCGGGATTACACATAATTTTTCAATAACTGTATAACTCTTAACTGAACCGTTCTTGTGCAGAGGAACGATGAAACTCTCTTTCCAATAATCAGGAAATTAACCTGTATTCAATGAATAATTTAAAAATTTCGTTAGAGAAATATGTAATTGATCTGCACACGATTTAAGAATAGATGATAAAATCCCATCAGGCCCAGGAAAATTTAAGATCCTGTAAACCTTTAAGGACTTCGTCTTCTATTATCATAACATTAGACACAATGTTAAAAACGTTAATATTATAGGGATAAACAGACGATGTAACACAACCAGGAGAGTGAGTTTTCTAGAAAAAATTAGAAAATAAATCCGATATTTCAAGCACGTTTGACGACTCAACACCCTCAAACATCATGGATGATGGACATTCGCTAACCTTTCTTTTAGAGTTAACAATATTGTAAAATCATTTTGGATTAACTCGGAAGCTAACTTTCATATTTACTAAATAGTCCGAGTAACGTCTACTATTTAAAACGTTTTATATAAGTGAAGACATGTCACAAGTCAGTCTGCAAATATGGCGAGCACGGCAGCCCGCAAATATGACGAACATATCATTCTGCCAATCAGATCAGTCTGCCAATCAAATCAGTCCGCCAATATGGCGAACAGATCAGTCCGCAAATATGGCGAACAAATCAGTCCGCCAATCATGTCAGTCCGTCATTCATGCCGCCCATTATGGTGAACGAATTAGTTTGTGATTTATTTTTATAAATGTTTTTGCCCTCATCAAATTACTCACAACGGGCATGAGCATGTCGCAATTTCGTATTGCATTGTTTTACATTTAATTATTATGTCGGAATTTCATATTGCATTCCCAGACATTTTTTATTTTTCTGTCGCAATTCCCCATTGCATTCAATCATACCTTTAATTGTTTTGGGTGTCAGTTTCGTCACACAAAACACTTCCTGAAAACTTTGCATTTCATTTAATTATTTCATTCACCCTTATTCTGCAACGTAAACAATCCCAAAGTGAGTGCACTTGCAGCTTTCACAATTTATCATTGTAATTTAGGTCGACCATATGTTTTGATTGTATAGCATTTTTCGATGGTTTTTTAGGTTTTACTTGCCTTTGCATTTTTTGTGTTTCTCTGTTGCTGAGGAATAAAATTTTTTGGCTATATCTAGTTAGTGCTAAGAAAAGAAAAAGACAGTTGTTAATTTAACTCAGACCTACATAGTGGGTGGAACAATTGCTAAGATTGCTCCATAATTAATTAAATTAAGAAATTCATGCCTAGAACTAAAATACAAAACAAATATTAAGTTAACTTTACCAAAGTAAAAAAATAAAAATTAGTTAAGTCAAAACTAAATATAAAACTATAATCTGACTCTACTAATCAAAAATAAAATGAATTAAATATTCATTATAGTCTTTTAATCCTACGGCTCACGTAGTAAGTTTTAACAGTTTAAATAATTATCAAATGCACCATAAAACACACAACAATTATAATCGGTGCCATAAAAAAATTATAATCACCAAGGCTTAATAATTTATATTTCTAGCCACAGAATAGTTCATATATATTGAAGACCTCTTCTCCTTATATTTTCTAAACAATCCACTCTTAACATTTCGTCACCTTCTTAGCTCATCTGCGAACCAAACAGGACCAGAGATTGCAGGTTTATTATCGCCAAATTCAATATTTGATTTTAACAAATAAAGACATTGTCAATAAAATTTGCGCGTATGCCAAAAATATTACTAATAATTTGGAAAAAAAAAATTCTTTCCGAAATCGATAAAGTCGTCAAGTTAAGCTTCGCTTACAGACCACTACCAAGTTTCACAATTGATATAAAATTATTTTGTAGAAATAGATTCAATTTTCTTAAAAACGTACCTTTTCTTAAAAAAGTACACTTTCTTAAAAACGTACTTATGAAAGTGTTGCCACAAATTACTTTTTATACCTTATACCACTATGTGGTTTGGGGGTACAAACATATGAAATCAACCAATGAGTAGACCGCACCGATTTCGAATTGGATGAATTTTGGTACGAAGGGAAAGTTAAACATAATAATAGCGTTTGCCAACTTTCAGTGTCGTAGCTCACGCACTTTCAGAATTATGGCCATTCCAAGTTGGCAAAAATCAATAAAAATGGACTCAGATGCCTTAACACAATTTTTAATATCTCGAAAAATATTCATTGTACGTTAATAATCAAGTGCTCATTTTACAGACTAAAACATGCGCCATTCCAAAAAAATTTTTTTTTTCAAATTTTCGATCAAGGATAATGTAAATAAAAAAAGGACTAAAATTTCCAAAGGATATTTCTCGAAAATCAATATTTTTAAAAATTTCAAAAAAAATATATGTTAATTCTTATTATGTTTTGTACAAGTCTGTCAAATTTCAATGTGGAGTCTTTATTACAACATGAGTTATTAAGAAAAAAGCAGGCGAATGTTTATGTATTTCATGAAATGTACCAAAATACAAAAAGGTGACAAATTACAAAAAGAAGGACACATCAAATGGAACGGAACTTTTTCGACTTTACAACCTACGCGAAATATTTATTGCCTGTTCACACAAAAAATGTACAAATATTTTATGACCTGTGGTCGGCTTATTGGCAGTAGCAAATTCAGTCCCTATTTAAAAAACATTTTATGACCCGTAGTTCACGCAAATTTTCCAATTCAAGAAAAGCAAGGCGTGTATTTTTTTACCTGAAATCTATTTTTTGTACCAAAAAAAAAATTATAAATAGTTCAGAGACTGTAAGTCAAACTTCAGTTGAATACTAGATTTCATAAGTGCTAAACGTCAAAGTGTTATAGTGTTAAAGTGACTTGATCGTTTGAAAAAACAAAAAAAAGAGACTAAATATTTAAATAAATTATAATTATTGTCAATACAAAAAAGTCGTGCACAATTCATTCGGTTGTGGTATTTAAATAAAAAATATGCCATTCAATTCAACATTTTGCTGTAATCCTTTTAAAAAATCCGGTCACACTGGGTGCAATAAAAGTTTAAGGCAAGTCCAAGAATGGATGCTACAGTATATTAAGGATAAAAACATTACGATCTCAAATAAAATTTGTGGGACATGTTGAATAAAATTTTCGCATCTGAAGAAATCTAATAAATCTAATTTGGAAGAAGGTTCAGACATAAACGAAAATTCAGATACTTTCGATGAAATTGCGTCAGGCACGGAAGAAGATGACATTGCGTCAGGTACGGAAGAAGTTGCTATTTCAAAATTAAACCAATCTTTACCGTATCTGGAACAATCTCCGATAAAAAAGAAGAAGTTACATCAAAACGGTACAGAGATGCAAAATTCAGGAAAATAAGTGATTCGATTCAAGACAAAATTTTCCACGGTTCAGCACAATCACCTTCGCATAAGTGCCCACAATCCGAAATAATAGAACAATTAAAAGAAAAGTTTAAAACATTAACAAAAAATAGTGAGAAAATCCAACTGCTAACAATTTTACCAAAAAGCTGGGCAATACATAAAATTGAGGAAGAATTCCTGGTTACAAACTATATCGCGCGAAAAGTTAAGCATTTGGTTGAAACAAAGGTTGTGATGAGTACGCCTAACCCAAAACTGGGAAGTCCAATTGCACCAGTGACAAGCAGTTTAGTAAAATCCTTTTATGAATCCGATGACGTCAGCAGGTGTATGCCCGGACAGAAAGATTTCGTGTCTGTTTTTGAAAATGGTACAAAAGTCAGGAAAAATAAAAGACTTTTGCTTGGAAACTTAAGAGAAAAGTACGCCTGATTCAAGGAACGACATGATGGAATAAAAATAGTTATTTCCAAGTTTTGCCAACTTCGTCCGAGGAATATAATTCTAGCAAATGCGAGTGGATCTCATAACGTGTGTGTTTGTACAAAGCATCAAAATGTGAAGCTGATGATTGATGCTATAAATTAAAAACATTAACTGCTGGTATTCCGAATTATCAGCTTGAATGTTACAAAGATTGTTTGAAACAAATGACATGCATTCCATCTTCTTCAAAGTGTCACCTACGTAAATGTAACAAGTGTCCAGGAATTGAAAATTTAAAAGCAAAACTAAATCGATTACTAGAGCAAAATGATATTGATGAAATAACATATAAACAATGGGTAAGTGTAGATAGGGATAATTTGGAGACCATGATTGGCCAAGCCGACGTTTTTGTGGATTCCCTATGTGAAAAGCTTGAAATTCTATTACCTCATTCATTTATTGCAAAACAGCAGGCAGCATATCTGAGCGAAAGAAAATCAAATTTGGAAGAAAATGAGTACATAGCAGTTTGCAATTTTTCAGAAAATGCTTCTTTTACTATTCAGGATGCAGTCCAGGGATTTCACTGGAACAACTCTCAGGCCACTTTATACCCAATTGCTATTTATTTTAAATCAGATGGAAAAACACAACATACAAACTTCATAATAATATCTGATTGTCTTGTACACGATTCTGTAGCTGTTCACCTGTTCCATCGCCACCTGAATGTATTTTTGAGAAAAAAGTTTAAAACAACCCCGAAGAAAATGACGTATTTTTCAGACGGTAGTGCTGCCCAGTTTAAAAATAAAAAGAACTTTATCAATTTATGTTATCATATGGAAGATTTTGGATGTAATGCTGAGTGGCATTTTTTTGCAACAAGCCATGGAAAAGGCCCAAGTGACGGTCTTGGAGGTACCGTAAAGAGAGATGCACGTCGAGCTAGTTTACAGCGTAAATTACAAGGTCAAATAACTACTCCAAAACAATTATATGAACGGTGCCTACCAAAATCTTTTGAACTGTAATTTCGAGTTTTTAACTCTAGAGGACCACGAAGAAGAAGCACGGTTCCTTCAAATTCGTTTTAAAGATTTGCGTACTATTCCTGGAACTCAATAGCTGCTTTCTATTGAACCTGTAGATAAAAAAAAAATTAAAGTCAAGCGATACTCGGCAGATGCAGATTTTTTAATTGAAATCCTTCAGAAATAAATAAATTTGCTGTAATAAAGTGTTTACTAATAATAATACATTATGTTGTACTTTTTATTAAAGGTTTAGCAATGGAGAAAAAGAGTTTAAGCAAAGAAAAGTCGAAAAAGTTCCGTTACATTTGATTTGTCCTTCTTTTTGTAATTTGTCACCTTTTTGTATTTTGGTACATTTCATGATATACATAAACCTCCGCCTGTTTTTTCTTAATAACTCGTGTTGTAATAAAGACTCCACATTGAAATTTGACAGACTTGTACAGAACATAATAAGAATTAACATATATTTTTTTGAAATTTTTAAAAATATTGATTTTTGAGAAATATCCTTTGGAAATTTTAGTCCTTTCTTTATTTACATTATCCTTGATTTTTTGGAATGGCGCATGTTTTAGTCTGTAAAATGACCGCTTCATTATTAACGTACAATGAATACTTTTCGAGATATTAAAAATTGTGTTAAGGCATCTGAGTGCATTTTTATTGATTTTTGCCAACTTGGAATGGCCATAATTCTGAAAGTTCGAAGGCTATATGTCTGAAAGTTGGCAAATGTTATTGTGCCGATCCATAGATCAAGTGTACAAAATCTTATCAAATTTGGAGGTGATGAGGTCACAAATGTTAATATTTTCGGTTGATTTCATATGTTTTTACCCTTGGGTATAATGACTTTGTGCTGCTGTTTGAAACTACCAAAAATATTTGACTTAGACCCATCTTTTATTATACCGATCGCCTCAAAATCACCTTCTGAGTCGTTTTAGCGATGTCCGTCCGTCTGTGTGTCCATGTAAACCTTTTAATCAAACTGCAGGTCGCAAATATGAATATATTTTTATGAAATTTGGTACGTAAGCTTTGATCGGCCATAAGATGAACGCTGTTGAAATTCGTGAAAATCGATCCATGTTTAGATCTATTCCACATAAAAATTACACCTATGAAATCGACATAAATTGCCATAAGATCCAAATTATCATATATATCTTAGTAAAATTGGGTTTGTATATGTTTATTGTATTCATTAATCGGTAGTCCACAAATAATCCCTATTGGACAATTCATAGTAATAGGCCCCATATAGAGCTGCTTCCCGATCTTCACTTAAATCTATATAAAAAAAAAACATTGCAAAGATTTTTCTCAGATTTGGTTTGTGTATATTTGTTCAAAATATAAGTGACTTTCCCAAATATGGTTAGGATCGGTCCATTTTTTGACCTAGTCCACATATAAATATAGAACCCGATATGAACTTTTTCATATCTACAGCCAAAAAAATTAGTAACAATGCCACTCAAATTTGGTTTTTGCTTATTTTCTATATCCAGTTAGTTGGACCGAAGAGATAGGGTTTCTAAACGATGGTATAGAATATCCTATGGTCGGTCTAGACCGACTATAATTTTCTTACTTGTTTTTTAATAAATCTCTTTATTTAAAAAAATTACTTTTTAAAAATATAATTTTGTTAAAAAGTAACCTTTCATTAAAAAATGTATTTTTCTTACAAAAATTTACTTTTCCTAAAAAAAGTACAATTCCCTAAATTTGCATTTCTTCTTAAAAAATAGCTTTTCATATATACCTTTTCATGCATAAATACCATGTCTTAAATAAGTAGATTTTCTTAAAAAGCATATATCCTTAAAAATATACCTTTTGTACAGAAACTATTTTGTTCTTATAAAAGCACTCTTTCTGAAAAAGCACTTTTTCTTTAAATGTACTTTTTCTTAAAAATGAAATTTTTTTTCATAAAGTACCTGTTCTCGGTACATTTTCTCAAAAAGGAATATTTTCTTTAAAAAAATAAAAGTATCTTTTCTTTAAAAATTAACTTTTCTTTAAAAAGTACCATTTCTTATAAAAAGCACCCTTTCATAACAAACCACCTTTTCTTAAAGAGGTACTGGTTCCTTAAAAATTTTGTATTCCTTAAGAAAGTTGCTTCCCTTAAAAAAAGTATCATTCCTTCAATAATTAAATTTTCATTTTCATTTATTATAGGTGCATATATATATTTACAATAAATAGAGAGTTTAGAGTTTGGTTTTGATACCGAGTTAAGGCATATAAAATTCGCCATCAACTGATGTTATAAAAATTTTTCCACATTGCTTACTTTTTATACCCTATACCACTATGTGGTTTGAGTATAATGACTTTGTGCTGCTGTTTGTAACAACCAAAAAAATTTGACCTACACCCATCTTTAATTATTCTGATCGAATCAGAATCACTATCTGATTCGATTTAACGATGTCCGTCCGTCTGTGTGTCCATGTAAAGTTTATAATCAAACTGTAGGTCGCAAATATGAATGTATTTTGATGAAATTTGGTATTTATTCTTCTATCGGTCATGGGATGAACGCTGTTGAAATTGGTGAGAATCGGTCCATGTTCAAACCTAGCGCCCATAAAAATGACCCCTATGAAATCGACTTAAATTGCCACAAGATCCAAATTATCATATAAATCTTAGTCGAATTAGGTTTGTATGTAGATATTACATCCATTAATCAGTAGTCCAAAAATGATCCCTATTGGGTAACTCTTAGTCATAGGCCCCATATAGAGCTGCTTCCCGATCTTCACTTAAATCTTTCAAAAAACACAAATATTGCACTGATTCATCTCAAATTTTGTTTGTATATATTTTTGCAAAATACAAGAGACCTTACCAAACATGGTCAGGATCGGTCCATTTTTGGGCCTAGTCCCCATATAGATATAGCATCCGATATGAACTTTTTCATATCTGCAACTAAAAAAATTAATAAAAATCCCACTCAAATTTGGTTTATGCTTAACTATATTCTATATCCAGTTATTGGGCCTAAGAGATAGGGTCTCTAAACGCATGGTATAGGGTATCATATAGTCGGTCTCGACCGACTATAATCTTCTTACTTGTTTTGTTATACTCTCTCAAATTTCAATAATTTTCAATAATTAAGTGCAAAGTGGTAAAAATTAAAAAACAACGAATTTAAAGTATATTTTTTTGGTTCTTTGTTCCAAAATCAAAACTTCTTTTAATTTGAAGCTTCAACTTCAGGTATTGGACTGTCTTCCTGAAGAATTTTTTATAAAAAAATGTTTTAGAAATATTTTTAAAATTTTTTTTTAATATTATCCCAAAAAATGGGTATTTTTGAAATAAATATATTCTTTCAAAGTGTTATTGGGAGAAATTGGGTAATACTGCTTCCATAGTAAATTACTGTGGGTTTCAGCTTCTGGAGTCCAAGAAAACTTTTGCGTATATTTGCAATTATGCAAAATATTTAACATTCTTTTAAAAATCCCCAGTTGCAAATCAGAATATGCTGCAGACGCAATAGCTAACAATTGTTCATTGTTTTGTTTTTTGTTTTTTTTTATTTTCATTGAATTTCAAATAAATCAAAAGTGCCACTTCCTATTTTCTACGAACTTATACATTTACATTCGTTTATTGTGCTTCAAGATTGCTAGACAAATGTGTTGGAACTAAAAATACTGAAATGCTTTTACACAAAAGCTTTTTTTCGCCATATTTATATTTGATTTGGTCTACACCCAACATTCTATTACAATTACGTGGTATGCTCCATTTATAATACTCGTAAATTTACCATGAAATAAATGGAAAATATAAAAGTTATATTTTTTCACTCCCCATTACATTTTTATACAGATTGCGGTTAAAACAGTAATATTTATAAAAAAAAACTGGGCAAAGTGTTTGACAAAACTTTCTACAGAAGTTTTCTTCCAAAAAACTTTTCTAAATTTAATAGATTTCTGGTAACTTTCGAAAAATATTGGTGGTACATAATTTTAACTAACAATCAAGAGACTTTAACATTTCACCCACATTTTTGTATTTATTTTTGATTACAATTTTCAATAATCATAAAAGGTGTTGTAAAAACCCTTTTTCTGTTAAACTTTCAATACATATTATAGAATTTATTGTTAACAATAGTTCGCTTTTGGTTTTTCATATACAAAAGAAAAGAGAATGTTCCAAAATATAGTTACACAATGACAAGAGCAAAACGAGGCACTTCTGGGTCTCTAAGTTAATTATGATTTTTGTTTCTTTTCGTTCAGATGAGAGTGACGTCACATTAAAGAAAAATGACAATAAAAAGTGTAGGCGAGAATTTCCTAATTTGTTTGGCATTAAACTTTTTATTATTTGTATTTATTGTTCTTAATAAAATATTTAAGAAAATAGTCCAGCGGTTGACTCAAAGAATTTTGCTGGCAGACTGGCCACGTCGTATGGTTCAACGATGTTATCAGCCCTCAATCTGCACCAAGAACTGTAGCCGCCAAACTTTCATTATTTTTAAATATTGTTCAAGTATTGTGCTCCATTTTTACTAACCTTAAATTATCAGCAGTCAAACTGTAATTTTCTTTTGGTTGCTAACATTTTACCGTGCAAATGGCGGCAAATTCAAATCTGTTTATGTAGACTAGGGTGGCCCTTAATAAAAAAATCATGTGAGTCCGATTACAGGGAAGATGTATAAACATCTAGCAATTAAACATTTTTTATGTCATTTTTTAAAATCAAACAGAAGGCGTCATCTATGTATCACTTATAGCAAAAACTGTTTCAGCTTTTAAAAAAGTGGCATAAAAAAACAATGTTATATCGTAATTTTTTCACCAATGCAATCATAAGTCACACGGCGTTATGTGTCAGCTCTCACCTATTACGTTTACACTGTTTTTGTGATTGTATTGTGAAATAGAAATTTACTCCCCTGCGCGTACAGATGTTTACACATCAAAAAGTGTTCTCATCCCCCAGAAATATGCGAGTAGCAAAATAACTGTGAAATACATAGTTTTGGGTCAATTAAAAAAAATTTAGAGGTGCCTCAACGCGACCGAAAACTTCAAGTGTGTTTATATGGAGAAAATATGGCTTTTTTTTTCAAATTTTACGAAATTTTTTTTTTAATTTTCTCGACAAGTTGTTATATGAATCGATTTCTGTACTAAAATATCTCTTTAAAAAGCTATATAACTTCAAAATCGTATAAAAACTTGTCAAGAAATAACAAGTTCCATAGACTACTTTTGCGCAAAAAAAAACTCTTGGTCATGAAATGTGATGAACATATTTTCAACTTTAACAAATCGCAGAAAACCAATGATGGAAAATTTTTTTGATAAAATTTTGAAATCTCCTTTTTTAAGTTTTAGAAAATTTTGTTGAACAAAATTTTAAAAAATGGATCTAGTACTTTAAGATTTTGTTAAGTATATGTTACAGATTAACTCTGTAAATTTTTAAGTAAATTCCTCTTCCTGAATTTTTTTTTACAAGGAATTTGTTTTGCGGATTTCGAGAAAAATTTGTTTTTTGTGAAATATCTAAATAATTTGTATCAAAAATTTATCAGTTTTCTATTTTAAATATTATATTTTATCTTAATACTCTAGGCTTTCTAAAACAAATGTTACCACAATAGCCCTTTTTGGACTTGGGTCGCATAAGACCCCAAGCTAATGAAAGTCAATTTATTCAAAAAAATCAAATATTTTGTAAGTGCTGTAAAATTTTTTAGATGTGAAGCTTAAAATATAATAACCAAATGTGCAAATCTTCCATGCTAAAAATTTTGAATAAGTCGAACAACGTTAACCCATTCTTTGCCGAGGCTTTACTTTGAATTTTAGCATATTCCAATAAACTAATTCAAATAAACTAGTATAGACTAGCACTCGAAATTCGAGTGCAAATTCTAGGAAATATTATTTTTCATTAAATTTTTTTCTTCCTATGGTTTTCTAATCTATATGTATATAAAATTTATGAATATTTAAATGAGCCTACAGGTATGTTAATCAAGTTTAGCAATTCACAATTCAACACAGAGCTTCTTATATATAATTTAAGTCATTCGTAACGAATTATTATAAACATTATATTTAGTTTAATTTAATAAATATTTAAGACAGATTAAACTTAAACTTTATCATTCTCATCTTCTCCTCCATATGAGCTATAACTGTGCCAATTTTCACACTCCTCCGTGCCCGCATATTGCTTAAAAATGGAACTAAAAATTTACGTTCACGTATTAATATGTAGATTATTTGTTCCAGTAAACAAGATGAAATCCTTACTATGGGTTGGGAAATAAAATTGGCTATATTTTACGAAAACTTACATTTATGTGCTCCTAGGGTTAATATGATCCAAATTCAGCAGCATTTGCAAAATATTTGAAATTTATGACTTAATCATCCAAAACTAGCTTGGGGTCATTTGTGGCGCCAGGCCCAAGTGAATATCATTATATTGAAATTATAAAATCATTATAATTATCAAATCATAAAACTTGTTAAAATATATCACAATTTTATTTCCCAAAGTATAATTATTTTAGAATAGCAACAGTAAAAAGCACACAAAAAATTGCCGAGAAATTGCAAATTGCAACTGCACATGCATGAGCAACAGGTGACTGCACTATGAGCTCGTTTGCTCAGTGCGTTTGAATTTGTTTTAATTCATTTGTAGAAAAATAATGAAAATATCAGATTTACTTTCTTAATTAGAGCTAATAAACTGTCTCAAAGCGTCCAGAAATGTAACAAGAAAATCAATAGTGTATTACACTTACACTTAGTAGGTTAAATTAATATTAATATTGTAAAGGAAGTTATTAAATTTTAAATTTTAACCATACCATCATTCATTATCATCTGTAAACGACCCTTAAGCCTAGACCTACTCCATTTATTATAAATACTCCATTTATTATAAAAAACAAGTTATTATGTTTCTGTTTTTTGCTAGCCCTTATGTGAGTGACAAAAAAAAAACACCTTCTCCAGAGTGACAGGGGTACCTGGGTACCCACATACAAATTGTATGAAAATTGCATATTTTAACCCATCGTACTGTACGTAAAATTGACATAAAATTATTTTTTTTTAAGGATTCCCCTTATAAAATTATATGCGTTTTGGGTTTTCCCCTTTTATAAGATTTTAGCACAGAAATGTATTTAACAACCGCGACCATTAATATACGAAACAAAAATATTATTGTGGGAACCCCTGTAACTTGAATACGAATTTGGGTATTCCCCTTTTATGAATTTTAATTTATTACTAGCTATATTGACGTCATAGTTTTTGAACAGAACTTAATATTATTTTTGTGATTCCCTTTTTTATGAGTTTTTGCACATTCAACGACACATTGACATTACATTTGCATTCCTAATTGTCTTGTGGCCCGATATAAGTGAATTGAGTTTGATAAAACGACAGACAGAGTCCATCCTAAAATATTAAATTTATCAGAAGTTCAAAATATATTAAGCGAATGTGAAAGTGATGAGGAGGAATTTATTGTTTCTGATGATGAATATATTCCGCCACTTGGCGATATAAGATCAGAAGCATCAGATGCTGAGCTAGTGCCATGTGCAGAAACTGATGAGGACTCATACGACTCAGATGACAACGAAGAAGTGGAATCGAATAGTGAGCTTTGTGGTAAAGATGGAACTCGTTGGTGTCTTGATCCATTTCCAGAATTTCAGTCAATAAATCGGAACATTTTATGGCAACGTGGTGGCGCAGCACCTAGCTTGAACATTTCTGCACCAAAAGATATATTCAAGACTATTTTTTCCAGCGAAATGTGTGATATAATTTTACGTGAAAACAATTGAAAGAGAATACGATTGACTGAAGAATAAAAAAGAAATTGGCAGAACAGGTATCCAAACCCAAATAAAAGGCCACAGGATAAAATATTCATACCATTTACTGAACGTGAATTAGACGCGTTTTTTGGTTTATTGATTTTTGCGGCGTTCACAAAATCTAATAAAGAGCATTTGACCGAGTTATGGAAACCTAATCACTTATCCCTCATATGATAGGTTTAAAATGATTTTATGTTCCATACGATTTGATAACGAAGTTACTCGCCAGGCGCGTGCGGCAAATGACAAATCTGATGCAATCCGATATATTTGGACTATGCTGAATTCAAATTTACATAAATATTATAAACTTGGCGAAAATATTACCATTGATGAGCAAATGTATGAGAATCGAGGACGTACGCGCTTCACACAATATATGCCATCGAAGCCAGAAAAATAAGGGATAAAAATATTTTGAACATGTGATTCAAAGAATTCTTATCCTGTTCAAGGTCAGCTATACACAGGTAAGCCAACGGGAGGCGATCGTCAAACAAACGTTGGTGACAGAACAGTTTTAGAGCTTGTAAGTGCATATAAAAATTCGGGAAGAAATGTGACAACAGATAATTTCTTCACGTCCTTGCAATTGGCTCGGACATTGAATACATGGAGCTTGACACTACTTGGAACCGTATAAAAAAACAAATATCATTAAACAGGCAACCGCATAGAGACAGGTAAATATATTCATATGTATGAATAACATTAGTTTATTTTTTGAAAAATATTATTTTTGGCAAATAAATTCAACTGATTTCGTCTTCAGGAAAAATGCAACCTTGTGTTCCTACGTTCCAAAAATTAAAAAGGATGTGATTATGTTGTCTACGATGCATTCAAAGCCTGAAACAGAACCAAATTTGGCTGCTAAACCTGAAATTGTAATGTATTAGAACCAAACTAAAGGAGGCGTTGACAATATGGATAAGTTATGGATACAATGCTATCGATGAAGCAGCATTGGCAGCACACATAATTTATAAGGAACACAATCCACAATTTACCTCAAGTGACCGTCGTAGGAAATTTTTGAAAGATTTAAGCTTTGAACTGTCTAAAGAAAATATAAAAAAACATATTCAAAATCCTAAGGTATGTGCAAAATTGTTCAGTCGAACAGCAATACAAAAAGTTCTTGTACGAGAAATTGGGCGTAATGTAACAGAAGAAATATCCCACGTACAAAATCGTGACGCCAGTGGTCGTATTGCAGTTGTAGGAAGTTGCTATATTTGCAAATAACAATATCAAACAGAAGAAAGACATGAAAGCTTGGCTCGAACGCTCTCTGTAGCGATCATTCAATCAATCGTCCCATATGCGACACCTGCTTGCCAGATAACCATTGATTTCTAATGTATCTTTCTTTGTTTAGTTTCAAATGAATTTTTATACCCTATACCACTATGTGGTTTGGGTATAATGACTTTGTGCTGCTGTTTGTAACTACCAAAAATATTTGACCTAGACCCATCTTTTATTATACCGATCGACTCAGAATCACTTACTAAGTCATTTTAGCGATGGCCGTCCGTCCGTCCGTCCGTCTGTGTGTCCATGTAAAGCTTGTAATCAAACTACAGGTCGCAAATAAGAATATGTTTTGATGAAATTTGGTATATTTAAGCTTCTGTCAGCCATAGGATGAACGCTATTGAAATTGGTGAAATTCGGTCCAAGTTCAGACTTAGCCCCCATATAAATGACCCCCATGAAACCGACATGAAGTACGATAAGATCCAAATTATAATATAAATCTCAGTCAAATTGGGTTTGTATGTGTTTATTATATTCATTAATCAGTAATCCAAAAATAATACCTATAGGACATTTCTTAGTCATAGGTCCCATATAAGCTGCTTCCCGATCTTCACTTACAAATTTGGTTTGTATATATTTTTTCAACAATATAAGTGACTTTACCAAATATGGTCAAGATCGATCCATTTTTCGACCTAGTGCCCATATAAATATAGCACCCGATATGAACTTTTTCATATTTGCAGCAAAAAAATTAATAACAATGCCACACAAATTTGGTTTATGCTTATTTTCTATATCGAATTAGTTGGACCGACAGATAGGGTCTCTAAACCATGGTGTAGGGTATCATATGATCGGTCTAGACCGACTATAATTTCCTTACTTGTTCTTTGTATGCTTTTATTTTTTATTGTAAATCTATTTTTTTTAAACTAATAAAAAACGTGAAATAACATAAAAAAGACAAAATGGCTATGTATGTTGTTCCTAAGGGCTTTAAAACCTATAATTATTAGCGCACAATTTTTTTTTTACTTTTCCAAAATAAATTTGAACATTTTTCGAAGATATATGCTCCAGAAAATGTTATTCCAAAAAAAAAAAAAAATATTATATCATGCAATTTCATATATATTACTTTGGGGTACCCGGGTACCACTGTCATTCTCTTAAATGTGTAAGAAAATACCGATATTCCACGCCCTTCCAAAGGTATAAAATGCACCCACACCAATGAAATTATAAAAACAATTAAAAGTTAAGAGTTGTCATAAAGTTTGAGCTTTGTAAACCATCTGCAACCAAAAATTATTTCTACTTGAAAATGAAATGGTCACCCGGCTACCCTGTCACTCACATAAGGGATATGTTTGTGTTTTTATGAGTGCCACAAAGATTGTTGGGATAAAATTGAAAAAGATGGCAAAGTGTAAGTTTTTACGGAGTTTTACAATATTGACAACAAAAATCAGACTCATTCCTTCAAGGACTAATGGAAATACAATCAATTCAAAGGCATCGGCCACCACCAGGCCCCTCTTCTGAAAATACAAAAAGTAAGAGGCATACCATTTCTAATCATATGTCAAATAAAGGACAAAATATAGCGGTTTGTAAAAACGCCATCCTACACTTACTCTGTATCACCAGTAAACGGCTCAGAAGATTTCTGATTTATTATCTGTAGCAAAACCTCAAGAAGACTTGAGGCAGAAAAACCTTAAAGGGAATGTTGTGCCTCCAGAAATATGCCAGCAGATAAACGAGCACATTTAATTCTTTCCAACAAAAGTATCTCACTACACTGGAAAGCCTGTAAAATATCTATCTTCTGATCTAAGCCTTCAAATTATGCATAAACTCTTCGGTGAAAAGAATCCAGAGCTAAAAGTTAAGTATAAACATACAACAAATTTTATAAGGAGAACTATAACCTCAGGTTTTGTGGACCACAATACTAAAAGACAGTAACATGATCCTGAATTTTGATCATTGGTGCCTTAATCAATATCTGTAAAAAAGAAAAAAGATAGAAATATTATCATGATATGTGAGTTGTATTACTTGGAAATGAACAATGGCATTGTGAAAGGAGGCTCATCAATCAATGGATTATGCAGCGACATATTTTGCCTCAAGAACCCGATTTTTAATAATATATCATTCACCTCAGAACGAACTTTCAATGACAAAAATCCCATCAATTTGAAAAATTTTGAAGATATTAAAAAAGTTCTAAAGTACAATCCATATGGTGCAAAATCATTCTACAATAGCATCATAGATTGGCCATCAACACGTAAAGATAATGCTGATTAATTTTTAATTTAATATCATTGATATTCTTCCATGTTTGTAACATTTTTGCAGTTTTTAAGCTCATTAAAACATTGCTTTTTTTATAATCAGTGTTAAATATTAATTTTTCCTGTGTTTGGTGTATAAAGAGCTCGTACCCAAAAACAAAAAACAATGATACCAACTACGATTATTGAATTAAAATTTTTTAATTTATATAAAACTAGAGTGCCCTGTCGTGCTGCACTACGACTTTTCGAGACTAATTGACACGTATGTTTTCATAATCAATTTTTCGTTCGAAGTTTGTATTGTACAATTGAAACATTTTAATTAATCTATTTTACATACTTTTTTTTTATTTTAATGCTTTCTGATATATTTTTAGTTTTTTTATTCGATGTAAAAATTTCCAAATTTTTCGGCGTTCCTACTCTAGAGTAAGACACATATAGCTGCTCATGAGAAGAATATTGATTTTCAAAATTAAATACGGTAACACTAATGGCCTTGAATTTAGAATATCATTTGGCAATTTTTTTATTTTAGCGATTTTTGATATTGGCAATTTTTATTTCTTTGATTTTTGTTTTTGAAAATTTTTGTTTTTGGCGACCACTCACATTGCTAATAAATATATTTTTTGGTATAGGAGGTGCCACGCCTACTCATCCTATACCGCCCAATTTTTTAGACTACTTACATTAAAATCTGATGGACTCTTGCAGAGTGGCGAAACTTTTCCTGTTATAGTACACCAGATATATGATATTAAATCTTTACTTTGTATGGGCGGTGCTACGCCCAATGCTACGATCGCGTATTTGATCTGACTACTCTCGTCAATAATAGATGACCTAGGACAAATTTGCAAAGCTGTGTATGTCGTAGTACTCGAGATATATCATATTGAGTAATTGCTTTGTATGGGAGGAGCCACGCCCACTTATCGGATCCCGACCATTCCCGGCATGGCTACTAACATAAATAATAGGTCACATCACACAAATTTGCAAAATTATTTCTGTCGCTGTACTCAATATCTATGATATTAAAAATTCACTTTATATGAAAAGTGCCCCGCCCACTAAAAAATATCAAAAAAGTTTATAGCCAATAGCACTTTCCATGTCTGCAGTAAGATTCAGGAAGATCAGATGAGCAGTTACGGAGTTTACCTCCTACAAACAAACAAACAAACCAACACACTTTACCTCTTTATTATATCCATAATATTAAAAGGCTAGGCGATTTTTTTGACTGATGTTTTGTTCTACCGTTTTATCCCGATTTTGACCAGGCGTATATTACTTTAAAGGTATTTCTTTTTGGCCGATTTGCAGATCTACAGATTTTTAAATTTTTTCCTTTATTTTGAGTAAATTACATTTAAATTTGCTACGAACACATACACAAAATTATACAATGCTATGTGTGTGCTTATTAATTTTGTTAATTTGTTTGTAATAAAAATGAGTTTGTTTTTTGTGTTGATTTGTGAATTAGCTATAATTGATTAGCATACCTTTAGGGTTTTTATTTAATGAAAAAATAATATTTCCTGGATGTTGCACTCGAATTTCGCGGGCTGGAATCTGCCAGTTAGTATAGATGTGTATTTTAAAATAAACTTAAAGATTAAGTAACAAAACCAAAGTTCATTTGAATATAAATGTTTTTTGTGCCTAGTGTAAAATGGGATATGTGCACTTTCTAAAATAAACGATTTAATTAACTCCCAAAAAAAAAAAAAAAATACATATAGGTATCAATTTATATGGAATCCTTTTGTGGATTCATTTCATTTCTTTTTTTTTTTTGACTTACTTCACTTGGGAGTTACTTAATTGTACCGAGAAGCATCCACGAAGTTTAAAAGTCATCTTGTTATTAGGATACAGTATTATATCATCCGGTGCTATGTTACTTATTTAGTAAACTAAAAAATCTATCTCTAATAATTTACAACGTTTAAATATAAATTTTCAAATAAAAAACCCCAGTCTCCCCCATAATATATTCGTTATATTTAACTTTTGTTATTAGACTTTTCAGCTTTAATATACATAAAGCTTTGGTTTTACGTTACTTTATTATTTGTCGACATCAACCACAATATACATGAATATACTCGTAAATAGTTTTAGTCCATTTGAATGTTCATTTCTAATTTTTTTTGCCTTAATGTTTAGTGTTGACCACCATTAGTTTTTATGACACATCCGAGAGGCGGATGTAGAGTGGATTTCAATGGTTGTTTCACCACGAAGCCAGGCAAACATGAAATAAAAAGCATACTTATATAAAAAAAAAAAACACTTTTACATATGTGTAAACATGTATAACAGTGTTTAGGATTCAACCACACCACTTGACCAAAAAAAAAACATTCATACAAACAAACAAAAAATGCAGTCAAATGATAAATGCTGGGTATTTATTTAGGATCTTAATGTAGCGTATAAAAATTTTTGGTTTTATATAGAAAATATAAGGAAACATTAGAATGTTAAAGGAAAACCTATTTCAAAAACAGGATTTTCTGTGAATATAAATAAATATTTTTCATTATTGGAAATTTCAGAACTAGCAGAACCCAACCCTCGTAATTCGAGTGCAAATTCTAGGAAATTGTATTTTTTTATTCAATTTATTTCTTTCAATCGTTTAATCTATTTAATTCTTTAAATTAATTCGATTATAAATATTTGTTGAACACACAGAAAGAGAGCCTAAAGGTATTTGAACTACAAAAAATGATACATTGTATGCCGCCTGTTCGTCTGTATGTCCATGTAAACGCTGTTGAAATTCTTGAAAATCTGTTCTTAGGCAGACTTACTCCCCACAAAAGGACCCCTTGTGTGTGCTTATTACATACATTTATCAGTGTAAACCCCATCGAATAATTCTTAGTCATAGCCTCCATATGAAGCTAATTCATGATCTTCAATCAAATCCATCAAAAAAAACAAAAATATTACACAAATATTTCTCAAATTTGGTTTTTGTATGTTTTTGTACAAGATAAATTACCTTACCAAATATGGTGACGGTCGGTCCATTTTCAATCCAGTCCCCATATAAATACAGCATCCGATATGAACTTTTTCATATCCGAAGGCAACAAAATTAATTACAATATCCAATTAGTTGGACCTAAGCGCATGGTACCTATATCATATAGTCGACTTAAACCGAATCTTATTTCCTCTCTTATTCAATCATGCCAGTGTGTTCGTATTCCATGGTGGAGCATTTACTTTAGCTATTTTCTTTAAAGGAACAGTTTTCGTTATACTTGTCAAAAGAATAATATCAAATGTTTGGATTATTTTATCAGAATTGCTTCCATCATTTGGTAGTGAAAAAATTTCAAGCCAGTTATAATCGGATAGTAATTGATTGAACGTTTGGAAGTAAGTTCATTTAAAGCATAATAATTCAGAAACACTAGAAATTTTATATCTCTGTGGGAGCGGTGTGGTTATTAAAAGTATTGGATGATGACAATCCTCAGTAAAACATAACGGATTTGTTCTAATTACATTAAATGGTAATGGGAAATATACGAACACACGATCCAGCATTGTATTATTGTAGTTGAGAACGTCATTTATTTGGAAAACAAACATATCAGCAAGAGATTTAAGGAAATCGTAAGTCCAATCAGTTGGGGTAATTGCAACTAAGAAATCAGTGTCATTTTCGTGATTTTCGCACAATTGTCCCACTTTTTCCAATGTTATCTTCATCTCTACCTTCATGCCAATACATCTGATTTTATTTGCTGTTTGTCTGTACAAAGAAAGAAAAGTGACAATGCAGGATTTCCGCTTTTTGTTTATCAATAGTTTTTCTAAGCTATTTTTTTTTTTATCGAAATGAATTCCAGATTTCTTTTTTGTCTTTAAATGCGCAAAATATGTACATGTAGAAACTTATTATAATATTGCAAAAATTTTGTATAGGTGAAATTTATAGAGGAACAAAAATATTTTACCCTGGTATCTGGGCTTGGCTTGAAGTGACTGTTTTTTAATCCCATTTTTTAAAGCCACGATAATATTTAGAAAAATCATAACTCTATTCTTTATAAACATGTTCGACTCTGTTAAAAATCTCTGTGACAACAATCAATTCAAAAGTTTATGACGCACTTTCTTTTTTTTTATGCGAAAACTTTCTTTGCGTGTTTCAAGTGTTGCTCATAAAGTTTTATACATTTACCCTCATTGTCTGCAGGATTAGTTTTTACTTTTAAATAGTTTTTTTTTCAGAATTCTTTTCCAAACTGAGTTTTATTTTGTTGTAAGTAATGAATTTTATTTCATGATAAGTTTTCTTCTACCCACATATCAACAACATACTTTCCTTTATGTGAATCGGAAGTTTTCTATAATTTTCTTATATAGTTATTACAAATTTGTTTTGTAGTATTGATATGACGTTATAGGTAAGTTTCCACACAATTGGGTAAATTCAACTGTAATTGGTTGTGTGGTTTGATGTAAGAATTATATTAGTTTTTATAATATTTCCTTTTCTATGAAAATTTCGCAACATCTATAATTTTATTCCACATTAAAATAGAATGAAATGAAATGATTTATGGTACTCATAAAAAAATTGATATGCAATCGTCATAAATTATCATGCAGGTGATCTTATTAATCTATCCCACGTGTTGGAACATCTGAAAAATATTTTAAATTTTGTTATGGGCTCTACCAGATCATTTGATTAAAAAAATCGATGAACTTTTATGGGGAATTCAAAATAAAACTAATTTTAAATCCTGGTGGCATCTTCTGCAATTTCTTAGTTTTTTTTTCATTTTAGCAGTAAAAATGAAAAACGTAGGCAAAATTGTTTGTGTTTGTTGATCTGTACGCGCAGGGGGGTAAATTTCAAAAACAGCGTGACATGTAAGCGTAACATGTGAGTCGTAAGACAAAATGTGATTATATTGGTGAAAAAATTATGATATGATAACCTGTTTGAAAATTAAAAATGAAAAATAAAAAAAAAATAAAAAATAAATTAAAAATAAAAAATGAAAGATGAAAAATTAAAAACGAAAAATGAAAAACAAATAATAAAAAATTAAAAATGAAAAAGAAAAAACGAAAAAGAAAAAATGAAAAATAAAAAATTAAACATGAAAAATAAAAATGAAAAATGAAAAATGAAAAATAAAAAATGAAAAATGAAAAATTAAAAATGAATAATGAAGAATGAAAAATGAAAAATAAAAAATGAAAAATAAAAAAATGGAAAATAAAAAATGAAAAATGAAATATAAAAAAAAACCAAAAATAAAACATAAAAAAGAAAAATAAAAATGAAAAATAAAAAATTAAGAAAAAAAATGAGAAATAAAAAATTAAAAATAAAAAATGAAATATGAAAAATAAAAAATTAAAAAAAAAATAAAAAATAAAAAGCAAAAATGAAAAATAAAAAATAAATGTCAACTTTGATGAAAAAAATTTTTTTCATTTATATGATGTAAGTTTAAAAATATATTAAAATGTGTTCCAAGTTACATAATGTAATTTCTTACAAGTATTCTAGATTATAAAATAATTATAAAATTTATCTGTTTACTAAATTTTCTTTTAATACATGTTTAAGAAGCTTTAGTCATTCCGTCACAGTCATTCCGTCACGTCAAATGACAGTTAATAACTTCAACACTATCATAGATAAGTAGCTCTGAATTATAATTTTATATTGCTTATATATCATATGTAAAATATTCATTAGTTTAAAAACTGACTAGCTTCTTAATTGACAAAAGTTCCTAGGTTTTAATACCAGGACAGAGTCATGGTAGCAAAAATGTCATTCCGTCACACAAAAAGAAATTACTCAAAAATAAAAGAATAAAATAGTGAAAAAATTGTTTCTGAGTTTTTTTTTAATCGCTAACTAACTAGCAATCATTTTCAAATTGAAGAATGAATTTTCAATTGAAAATGGCTTTGTGAAATAGCCTTAAATTCAAATTTTCCACTCAAAATGTCATTCCGTCACATATGGAATTGCCCAAAAAATGAATAATAAAAAATTAAAACTAAAAAAATAAAAAATGAAACATGAAAAATAAGAAATGAAAAATGAAAAACTAAAATAAACAAGTAAGAAAATTATAGTCGGTCTAGACCGACTATACGATACCCTATACCATGCGTTTAGAGACCATATCTCTTAGGCCCAACTAACTGGACATAGCAAATAAGCAAAAACCAAATTTGAGTGGGATTTTTATTAATTTTTTTGGCTGCAGATATGAAAAAGTTCATATCGGATGCTATATCTATATAGGAACTTGGTCCAAAAATGGACCGATCCTGATCATGTTTGGTAAAGTCTCTTGTATTTTGCAAAAATATATACAAACAAAATTTGAGAAGAATCAGTGCAATATTTTTGTTTTTTAATAGATTTAAGTGAAGATCGGGAAGCAGCTCTATATGGGGTCAAAGGGATCATTTTTGAACTACTCATTAATGGATGTAATGAACGCATACAAACCCAATTTGAGTAAGATCTATATGACAATTTGGATCTTATGGCAATTTATGTCGATTTCATATGGGTAATTTGTATGGGGGCTAGGGCTGAACATGGACCGATTCTCACCAATTTCAATAGCGTTCATCCCATGGCCGACAAAAGCTTATGTACCAAATTTCATTAAAATACATTCATATTTGCGACCTGCAGTTTGATTACAAGCTTTACATGGACACACAGACGGACGGACGGACGGACGGACGGACGGACGGACGGACATTGTTAAATCAACTCAGAAAGTGATTCTGATTCGATCGGTATAATTAAGGATGGGTCTAGGTCAAATATTTTTGGTTGTTACAAACAGCAGCACAAAGTCATTATACCCAAACCACATAGTGGTATAGGGTATAAAAATGAATAGTGAAAAAAAAAATTTTAAAAAAGATAAATAAAAATTGGAAAATGAAAAATGAAAAATGAAGAAAAAAATTAAATATGAAAAATGAAAAATAAAAAATGAAAACTTAAAAATAAACAATGAAAAATACAAAAAAAAAAAAAAAAATTTAAAAAAAAATTTTAAATGAAAAACGAAAAATTAAAAAAATAAAAATAAAAAACGAAAAATTTTTTTAATTTTATTTAACCGGTTAAATAATAAATATTTTTATATTAACAGAGCCCCTGCAGTTGATTGCTATAAGTGATACGCTTTCTGTTTGATTTTAAGAAAGTGCTATAAAAAAATCTTTAATTGATAGATGTTTACACATCTCCCCTGCGATCGGACTCACATGATTTTTTCTTCATATAAAATCTAAATTTAGCGCAATAGTTGAACGTTGAACGTTGTTGAAAACAGTCGTGAAATACTTTGATCCGTACATTTTTGTTATATTCTTTTATTGTAAAGAAAATTGTGATTTGTGATTACCACTAAAATAACCAGGAATTTATTACCTTTAAAACCACATAACTCTGATTTCATAAAGTTACTTTGTTAACATTAAATTTGTAATAAATTGTTTTTGAAATAATTAAAATCAACAAAGTTAAAATTACAAACATAAAAATCTTAAATTAAATAGAACAAAGCATAAAAAGAAACAGACAATAACTTAGTTGTACAACAATAACAACACTACTTACTCAAATAAGAAAACGCAAATAAAATACGAACAATCAAGTGCATAATATTTTTACAACAACACCCATTTTACAATAACAACACATAGCAGCCTATTTGCAAAATTGATAACAAACAAACAAGTAAACTCTTTTCTTATATTTAACAATAACTACACATAATTTGTAATAAAACTGTCAAACTTAAAAAGTAGCGTTGCCACATCTGTTTATTAATATGTCCTGTTTGATAAATACTTGTTCCATTAAGGATGATGGGGAACGGATGATCGTTTGTTGGTTGTGTCATGAACTTTGTCATCTTAAATGTAGTGGTCTTTCTGGGTTAGTTGCGGATGCTTTGACCAATAATAAAGGTCTACATTGGTGCTGCTATAAGTGCAGAAAAATTGGCGTAAGTTTTTATCGCTTCTTTCAAGATACAAAAAAGAAATTTTTGAATATCCAAGAAGAAGCGTCGGATTTAACTAATCGTATTAATGATTATGGAAAATTATTTGACGATTTCAAATCATTGGATAATTTAAAATCTCCTCCTCAATCTTCACCGAAACGCCGTAAATCGTCAAGAAATGCTACCAAAGAAAAAAACAATAATCCTGTTCCGGTTTATGTTACTTCTGGTTCTTCTATACCTGATTCACTTTCAATTATTAATAACATTAAGGATCCTGCTATTCCTTTGAGCTGTGCTGATATTGCCCATAATCAACCTGAATTTGCCTTAAATAACCATGTTCCCGTTTTCAATAATAGTCAAACTATAAATAATACGCTAAGAGCTGTACCACCTAAAAAAACTGTTTTCATCTCGAGGCTGGCCTTTGATACAACTACTGAAGATGTTGATTCCTTCATTAAATCTAAGGTGGGTCCAAACGTAGACATTTCAACATATAAGTTTGTTTTTTCTCAACCAAGATCCATTACTTCTTTCAAAGTTACTGTTACTAATGATCTTTTTGAACGTATTCTGGATCCTAATTTTTGGCCTAAATATACATTGGTTCGTGAATATATATACAGGGAAAATCCAAGATCCGCTAACATTGGTCGTCTTCCACAAATTGATTTAAATGCTCCAAAAAACTAGGAGCTTGTACTGTTGATTACATTTCATTAGTTTATCAAAATGTTCGCGGCTTAAGAACTAAACTCACATCTTTATATATGGAAAGTTTCAACTTACAACATCACATCATCGTACTTACTGAAACTTGGCTTAATGATACTTTTTTGAATACGGAAATACTCTCTTACAAATACAATATTTTTAGACGTGATCGTGGGTCCACAACAAATGGTGGCGGTGTTCTTATTGCGGTCTCCAGTATTTTATTCTCAGAGGCTTTATTAATTGACCCCTCATTCGACATCGAATTTATCGCAGTTTTAATTAAACTTAATGGAAAACAATTATTTATTACCTGCTCATATATTCCTCCATCGTCCTCACAGTCTATTTATGACAAACATGGCGAAGCTATTAAATATATTCTTCGTACAGCTAATCAAGATGACTTTGTTATTATTCTTGGTGATTTTAATTTGCCTTCAATATCCTGGAAGTTCTTACCTGATGAAAAATATTTTGTTCCATCCAAATCAAATAATAAGTGTGAAGAGCTTTTCAATATTTTATTTGATCTGAATCTCTTTCAAATAAATGGTATATACAACAATCTTTATAAATTATTGGATTTAATATTTGTCAACGATACTTCGGAATGTTACATCAAGCGTTCAATCCCAATTTCTTCTCCTGAAGATACACATCACCCTACCATTGAAGTAAATTTATATATTCCCTCTGGACTTTTAAAAACACCTTCTAAAAATGATGTTAAAGATTTTTGTTTCGCACAATCAAATTACTGTTTGTTGAACGAACTTCTACACAGTACGAACTGGCACAGTCTATTATCTTTTTCTATTGGATCCACAGTTGCTATTGATCATATGACTGAAACATTTTACAGTACTATTTCCTCTGCAATGGATTTATGTATTCCGAAACAAATTCGTAATAAACTTTCTGGTCCTCCTTGGAATACCAAGCAACTCATAAGACTTAAAAATAAAAAAAAATAAATATTACAAGAAATACAAGCTATCCGGTTCTCTTGTGGATTATGGGAAATACTCCATCAGCCGAGCGGAATATACTGCACTGAATAAATCATGTTACTCAAATTACTTAATCAAAATGAAAAATAGTTTCAAAAGTAATCCAAAATCTTTTTATAAATTTGTCAACACTAAGAGAAAAACAACTGGTTATCCTGCTATTATGAAATTTCAACATACTGAATCTTATGATAATACTATTATAAGTAATTTGTTTGCTGATTTTTTTTCAACAACTTATTCCAATTCAACTTTTGATGATTCTACCACTTATCCATATATACTGACTGCTAATAGAACCATATGTATTCCATTTCTTGATGTCTCTATGGTTTCTAAAGGGTTGAAAAAACTAAAATTTTCGTATAATAGTGGACCTGATAAAATTCCTAGCAGTATTTTAATCAAATGTGCGGATGCTTTAGCTATTCCATTGACAATAATGTTTAACTCATCAATTAAATACGGATACTTTCCAAATACATGGAAGGACTCTTTCATTATTCCGCTATTTAAATCCGGAAACAAGTCGGATGTTACAAATTATCGTGGTATTGCAAAATTAAGTACTATACCTAAATTCTTTGAAAAAATTATAACTGATCAACTATGTCACCAAGTCAACACATTAATTTCTCCATTCCAACATGGCTTTCAAAAACGGTGCTCAACCTCAACGAACCTTTTACATCTTACAACAATAGTCAATCGTGGCTTTCTTCAAAGAAAGCAAACTGACGCAATTTACACTGATTTCAGCAAGGCGTTTGATAAAGTCAACCATAAACTTCTTATAAAGAAATTACATCTAATGGGATTTTCTGATCTTAGTACAAAGTGGATATATTCATATTTGACAAACAGAAAGCAAAATGTACTTTTTAATAACATATCTTCGAAAAATATTAATGTTTTATCTGGAGTACCGCAAGGCAGCCATCTTGGACCGCTTTTATTTTCTTTATTTATAAATGATTTGCCACAGGTTATTCAGTTTTCAAATATCCTGATGTATGCTGACGATGTAAAAGTCTTTATGAGTTATAACCAATATTCCGACCACACTTATCTTCAAAATGATTTGGATTCGTTTCACTCATGGTGTATTTTAAATTTAATGGAGCTCAATCTTAAAAAGTGCAAATATATGCGTTTTGTTCGAAAAAGACCAATATCTGTAAATTACGTGTTGGGAGGCTTTCAATTGGAAAAAGTTGATAACTTCTTAGATCTTGGTGTCTTATTAGATTCAAAACTTAGTTTCGTTCTTCATATTACAATTACGGTAAACAAAGCCAGAGGAGTTCTTGGTTTTATAAAACGTTGGTCTAAAGAGTTCAACGATCCGTATGTAACAAAAACACTATACACGTCACTTGTGAGACCGATTTTGGAATATGCATCTATTATATGGGACCCTATCTATCAAACTCATATTGATAGCATTGAATCGGTGCAAAAACAATTCCTACTATTCTGTCTTCGCAGCTTAAATTTTAACCAATTAAATCTTCCGTCATATAACAGCAGACTCGCCCTTGTTAAGCTGCCAACCTTAAAAAGCCGCAGATCTATGCTAAACGTTTCGTTTCTTTTGAACATAATTAATGGCGATGTTAGTTCTGGTTTTCTGATCAACAATATTTCATTTAACATCCCCCAACGGCCAACACGTTTCTTCTCACCTTTAACTGTCCAGTTTTATAGATCAAATTATGCAAACGGTGATCCGCTTAGACGAATGTGTTCTGAATTTAATAAGCTTTATAGATTTATAGATTTTTTTTCAAATACAAATGTCATAAAAAGTAATATAATAATTTATTTGAACACATTAAATTAAATTTTTTAATTTTTCATTCATTGTTAAATGTTTTTTTAAATAGTCTGTAAGGATTAATTCCATAGATTAATAATAATAAATAAATAAATAAATAAATCAGAAGAAAGCATATAATTTACGAGATACGAGACTAATATTTTATACCAAGGCATATTCCGCATCATTTTTGATCAATTTGGAATTATTTGTTTACAACCATAATATTCACTAGAATTAGGTGATCGATTGTTTGGGAAAAGTAGGAGTTATTGGAAGTGAAATATCGGAAGAAATGTAATTAACTAGATGATTTCAGTATCAAAATAAAATCTATATCAGTCTGAGCCGATACTCCCTACCTCTTCATACATATTCTGTGGATTTATATCCTTATGACAAAAAATATTTAGTCAATACAGCCTTAAGATGTCGAGATCATAACACTTTCCATTGAAAAAATTATATCGGAGGTATTTTTAATCAAACCAAATATGAAAATTGTCTTATTTTACCTTTGTCGGACGGAAGAATTTAACAATGTTAAAAGGCGGTACAGGTACAGTTGTACCTACATAGAATTTTCACTATAAATTATACATTTCACGGTTAATAAGTTAAATCATTGTACATAAAAATTCTTAATTACTGAAAATACCGATAACTATCTAAAATAAAGTTATAATTTACTTTAATAATCAAATATTTTTAAGCACACATTTTAAAAATACTTTTAAATTTCAATTTAGTAAAGTCAAGTTCTAATAATGTTAAAACAGAGAATCACTACAATAAACCTGTGACACAAAGAAGTTGTGTATTGTTCGTACAACTCACTTACCCAAAAAGCTTCATTCGTTGCAAAACAAAAATACAAACAAACATATATATATATGGGGGATTTCATGTCAAGTGCACCAACTTTTGAAACCGATGTCTTCCGATCGGGATGAAATTTGCACCAAGGTTAGTCCTATTGGATAGTAGCTTAGACACAATTTTTCAACAAGATCGGTCCAAATCTCTCTGAGTTAGAGGGGATCAAAATTTGACATTTTGGCCAAACAGGTGTTTTTTCTCATCCATGTAACTTATTACCTATTGTTCTTAGAAAATTTTCTCCCAAAGAGTTTAGATAGCTATTTCTTCAATATTTCGGAAAAAAATACTTTAAAAAAAAAAAAAATTTGTAGACTTTTTTTTTTCCTAAATTAAAGAATTTTTTGCCTTTTTTTCAAAAAGGGCATTTTTTTTTTCATAAGAAAGCTTAGCATTTTTCCTTTAAGAGCTTTTTGGTCGCTTAGTGGGATGGGAGTGGGATATCTATCAAAATAAATATTTTGTAACTCAAGACAACGGTTTTTCAATTTTTCACAAATGCACTATTTTGAATTTTTTCCTGTTTGTGTCTAAAACCTTACAAATTAAACTTATACTGAGAAACTAGACAAAGTAAACTTTCTGAAGGTATATAACATACCTAACTAAAATTTTATACCCTCGATAGTGTAATACCCAGAATATGTTAACCTCAGGAAAAAAAATCGCTTTTTTTCTATAGAAATGTTGAAAAATTATTTTTTATTTATTTTTAATAATAATTAAATTAATGTATAATAATAATAATATTAAAAATAAAAAGATAAATAATTTATTAAAATTTAATCTTAATTGCATTAGATCCATTAACTATTTATACCCTATACCACTATGTGGTTTGGGTATAATGACTTTGTGCTGCTGTTTGTAACAACCAAAAATATTTGACCTAGACCCATCTTTAATTATACCGATCGAATCAGAATCACTTTCTGAGTTGATTTAACAATGTCCGTCCGTCCGTCCGTCCGTCCGTCCGTCTGTGTGTCCATGTAAACCTTGTAATCAAACTGTAGGTCGCAAATAGGAATATATTTTGATGAAATTTGGTATATAAGCTTTTATCGGCCATGGGATGAACGCTGTTGAAATTGGTGAGAATCGGTGCATGTTCAGACCTAGCCCCCATACAAATTACCCATATGAAATCGTCATAAATTGCCATAAGATCCAAATTGTCATATAGATCTTACTCAAATTGGGTTTGTATGCGTTCGTTACATCCATTAATGAGTAGTCCAAAAATTATCCCTTTGACCCCATATAGAGCTGCTTCCCGATCTTCACTTAAACCTATTTAAAAACAAAAATATTGCACTGATTCTTCTCAAATTTTGTTTGTATATATTTTTGCAAAATACAAGAGACTTTACCAAACATGATCAGGATCGGTCCATTTTTGGACATAGCCCCCATATGGATATAGCATCCGATATGAACTTTTTCATATCTGCATCCAAAAAAATTAATAAAAATCCCACTCAAATTTGGTTTTTGCTTATTTTCTATGTCCAGGTAGTTGGGCCTGAGAGATAGGGTCTGTAAGCGCATGGTATAGGGTATCGTATAGTCGGTCTAGACCGACTATAATTTTCTTACTTGTTTTATACTTAATTTATTGTAGCTGATTAAGTATATAAGTCTTGTAAATTTTTAAATACCCAGTCTTTCATCCAGCTTTTTTGTCGCCTTTATTTACTGCGTTTTTTTTTTTGTCAATCCTTTCTTGGCGTTACTAGGTTCAGCTGTTGATTTCGCTGCTGGTTTATTTGTTGTCTTTGGAAAGAAATCGCATTGAATAGAGGCAGAAAACTTTTTCAACTTGAGTCTTCCATCGACAAGCGGTATAAAAGCATGGCATTGAGCGGTGCCATCGATTGTTACCGCAGCATCGAATCTGCTCTTCAGTGTTTTCAATGTTTCCTGATGATCCTCTTTGCTACTTAAAACTATTTTAGTTTCTTTACAATAACTCTTTGCCCAATGGAATAAAGCAGTCGCATCTAAGATGCGATCTTGATGAGAGCACTGGAGGCTATACTTCGCTGCATTTCTTTTATGGTTTCCTCCAATACCATCACATGCTCCTTTACCATGAGCAGTAGAATGAAAATGCCACTCAGCTGGCATTCCAAAATCTTTTTCATGGGCCATAAGATTTGCCAAGCTACTTTTGTTTTTAAAATGTTGACGAGCTCCGTCCGAAACGTAGTATATCTTCTTTACTGTAAATTTAGATTTTACAAATTTTAGTATTCTCTTCTGGTACTCATAAACTGCAACGGTATCATGTTTCAAATCGTCGGATATGATTGCCATACTTTTGTGTTCCAGTTTTTCATCTTTCATGTAGTAAATAACTACTGTGAATATAGTTGCTTGGTCGTTATTGAAGTGGAATGCTTGTATGGCATCCTGAAGAACATATTTATAGTTTTCTGCGAAATCACAAGAAATAACGAATTCACCAGACTTCAAATGTATCTTCAAATCCTTGAAGAATGACCATTGCTCATTGACTAAAAAGTCATGGTTTCTCAAGATTAGCAATCCTGTACACATTTCTTCCACAAAATCATCCACATTTAAAATGATTGTTTTCAATGTGCATCTGTCAGTCTGAATCCAAGAATCAAATTTTACCTCCTCAATATATTCTCGATCTAAAGAGTTGATTAAATTTTCTTTGATGAATGTGGTTTTCGGGCAATTGGTACATTCACCTAAGTGGCAAGAAGTTGTTGCATAGTCAATTTAAGGCAATCGCGGTAATCGTGTAAATCTTCTGCCGAATCTTCTGTTAAATACTTTGAGTTGATTTCCTTCAACATCAGTTTAACATTTTCATGGTAAATGCAAACGCATACTGTGTGAGTTCCGCTGCTTCCTGCCAAAACGCAATGTTTTGGCCTCATTTGGGTAAATTTTGTGAAACCAATTCTAACATCCTCGTGTTCAGATTGAAATGTTGCAAAAACTCTTTCAGGTTACAGATAACCATTCTCTTCTATTAAGTTATGAAGGTATGTTACATACCTTCGGAAATGTTAATTTGTCTAGTTTCTTAGTATAAGTTTTATTTGTAAGGTTTTACACACAAATAGGAAAAAATTCAAAATTGTGCATTTGTAAAAAATTGAAAAACCGTTGTCTTGAGTTACAAAACATTTATTTTGATAGATATCCCACTCCCATCCCACTAAGCGACCAAAGGGAAAATCCTAAGCTTTCTTATGAAAAAAAAAATGCCCTTTTTGAAAAAAAAAGGCAAAAAATGCTTTAATTTAGCAAAAAAAAAAGTCTAATATTATTTTTTTTTTTTAAGTATTTTTTTCCGAAATATTGAAGAAATAGCATCTAAACTATTTGGGAGAAAATTTTCTATGAACAATAGGTAATAAGTTACATGGATGAGAATAAACACCTGTTTGGCCAAAATGTCAAACTTTGATCTCCTCTAACTCAGAGAGATCTGGACCGATCTTATTGAAAAATTGTGTCTAAACTACTATCCAATAGGACTAACCTTGGTGCAAATTTCATCCCGATCGGAAGACAACGGTTTCAAAAGTTGGTGCACTTGACATGAAACCCCCTCATATATATGTATTAGGGTGCTTCAAAATCGTATGGAGAAACTAGACGTGGTCCGATTTGTGAGGCTTACATCTGGATCGTTGTATACGAATCACACGAACGTATGTTCCAAATTTCAGAGAAATCGAATGAAGTTTGAAAGTAGCGCAAAATTTTCACTTTTTCGATTATTTTGTATGGAAATTTAAATACAAATTAAAAAAAAAGGTTTACATTAAACTTTATCTGATTTTTAATTAAGTTTTAAGTGACTTCTCCACAATTTCTAATATAGAATTTTGTAGGCTTTAAGATTGTAGAACAAACTATTTACCAATTCTTAATGCTTTTCGACGAATTCGCGTTTTTTGTAATTTTGGAAAACAAAACCATACGCAGAAAGGGGCTTTTTTTACCAGGGGCCTAAAGGGCCAAAGTTTTTAGTTTGTTGCACCCTGTGCAATAAATGTGACAGCAGTCTGTAAGCAATTCTGTTATTGTTGTAGTTTGAGTTGACTTCTTATCAGCAGGCACAAACTAACCTAGAAGTCGTCGAGCAAGGCGGCAAAATTTTATTTTCCATTTTGGCTTTTCTGCACCACACAACGATTTGAGTAAATTTAGTGCAGCAAATTTAAAATGTCAAAAAAAATATAATATTAACATTTTGGCTTATTGGAACACCAATAAGCGAATTTCCTTCATCGAGACTACCACGAGGCATTGACGTATTAAAAATGGTACAATATTATTATATTTATCAAAATCAAAAACTTTCAAATAGTTTTCTATGTACCATCGAAGCCGCTGTAAACGTATGGAAGCAAGCAGGTATCCCAACTCAGCAAAGAAAAAATTGTATCAGAAAATTGGAAAGGATGTATAAAAAATATAATTATTTAAAAAAGAGTATAAAAAAAGACGGCGTAAGCTACAAAAATCGCAGAGAAATCTTTGAAATTAAATTACAAAAAATATTTGATATCGCTATAAATGACGTACATAAGAAGATGAGCAAAGAAAAGAGAGACTTCTTGGAAGAACAAAGGATAAACGTATTTTCTTGCTGCGTAGGGGGATTTCATTTAAATTCCTCGAGAAAAGAAATTATGAAGCTAAAGCGACTTGAAAAACATAGAATACTTAAAAATAAATCAGTAGATGAAAAAAGAAAAAATCAACATAAAAAAGCTGTGCAATATAATTTTGATGAATCTGATAACTCCAGTGATTCGGATTACAAGCCTGCTAAGAAAACACCAACGGTTAATAAAAACATTAAAAAATCTATGGTACTTATCCGAGCACCTAATTGGATTGGCATTTTTTGACGAAAATGTATCTAATCAAGTAAAAATACAAATGGCAAAGAATATATATGTTTCAAAAAACACAGCTTTGCAAAGACGCATAAAAATTACAGAAGAAGAGCAACAATTAAAAATTGAAAATTTCGTAAGTGATAGGACATTTACTTTGTTTAACGTCCTTCATGAAAATGGCTAAAGAATTTTTGAATTTAAACCCCAGCTTATGGAGTAATAACAAAAGTTATGTTGAACTTAAAAAAATATCTTATAACATGAATGTTGTAAACGATGTGGCAGAAAGGGGTGTAAGCCTGGCAGAAAAATACAACGAAACGTTAACAAAGGACTAAGATCAAAACCAGCTCCTTTTACGGTCAGTTGAAAATCACCGAAAGAAAATTAGCAAGCCGAGCAAAAATCTTTTAATGTCTTAGTTTTTAATTTATCTGTTAGTTTATCTTTTTTGATTTAAAAGCACTTTAATGAATTGATGTTCATTTTATATATTAATTTTTTGTTTCACGTATTAATTTTTGGTCAAAAATAACATTAAAACGAATTTTCATTCGAAAATTTTAAATCCGCACTTTCGCGAAATCCTCTATTTTTTTATTTTTTGTTTTCATATTTGTAATTAATGACAAATATTTTTTAAAATTAGATTCATATTACTTTATGATATTAAATATATATTAATAAATTTTATTTATTTTTTGTAAATTTTTAACCTGTGTTCTAAACTTTATCGCAATTGCGCGACCTTAAGATGGAAACTTTTGTTCAGCGATGTTTGGTTATTTATACTTCTAAGATATAGACGCATTGATTTGACCATGAGCCCGTTGAAATTTGGAACGTTTAGAATTTTGAAGCACCCTAATATGTATGTATGTGAAGTTGTGCAGTTTATTGTTTTACATCTGCTGAAACAGGTGGATTCGATAAGCAATTAATTTACAAAAATATATCAAATTGTGATTAATTTTCTTAGCCATTACATAAAATTTTAATAAATTCATTAATTCATTATGTGTGGTATCGTAACTGGAGATAATACAAGTCGTCATCGTGTGAAAAGAATTTTTGAATTTAAGATTTTATTAAAAATTTCCTTAGGTATTACGTAATGTAAATAATTTTGTAACTAGATTTACTTCCGATGAAATAAGGCAATTGATTGAATGTTCAGAAGATGAAGAAATATTTGTTGTGTCGGATGATGAAAACAATTTGCCACAAATTGATGAAACATTTGTTGAAGGCTTAGACATTGAAAACGAAATTGTCATAGAGAGCGAAAAGAATACGACTCAGATGATAGTACTAAAGATGAGCAAAGTGAAGGCAGTATTTTGACTGGAAAACATGGAACTCAAAGGTACAGTGAACCTTTACCAAGTTTACAAACCAGATCTCATAACATTTTACGCCAAAAAGGTGGAACTTCAGCAAAGAGAATTTCTTTTTCAGAAAAAGAAATTTTCAAGTCAATTAGTACTCCAGAAATATGCGACATTATATTGAGAGAAACAAATTGAAAAGAAAAAAGAGTCTGCGATGCTAATAACAATAAGACAGCACTGGGCGATTTTTCAAATCCCGATTCATTGCCTCTTATACGTGCGGCAATGTCTCGCGACCGCTTCAAGATGATGCTGAGATTTATTCGATTTGATAATGAGAACACACGTTCAGAGCATAAAAAACAGACAAAGCTGCACCAATCCGGGACATCTGGACTATGATAAATAAAAATTTAGAGAAATCATTCAAGCCATATGAATGCATCACCATCGACGAGCAACTGTTTCCATTTAGAGTCCACACAAAGTTTACACAATACATTCCCTCTAAACCGGCTAAGTATGGCATTAAGATTTTCTGGGCTTGTGACTCAATGAATTGTATGTAAACATATTGTACGAGGTGCTATAGAAATGGTACTGGGACAGCAAATTGCAGCAACGCAAAATTTGAAACCTGGTTCGAAAGTATGTTATGGTAGACGTGGAGCCTATCCAGTCTTTGGCAGTTGTTATGTTTGCCAATGTGAGAAACGTAAACAACGTAAGACTAGGAAGTCATGTGTGTTCTGCGCGAAACCTGTTTGCATATTATGAACACAAATTCAATAAAAATATTTCCAATTTCTCATGTAAATTGAAGTGTTCATGTATATTGAAGCGTATTTATAAAATAAATATAATAAAAGTAATTTTAATTCGTTTCTTTTTTTTAGCTTATTTTCATATAAGATATATGAAGGTACAATTGTACCTTGTCAGCCTTTTAAGGCTGTCAAATCAACGTTGCGTTATAAAATAGGTAAGACATTGATATATTTTCCTGAAATTTTAAAAATATTATACGCAATCAAAAGCTTGAAGATGTCACAGAGTTTCAGATATCTTTTATTTGTAGAAAAAAAGTTAAATCAGTTTAAAAACGGAAAAGGCACAATTGTACCTGTTCCGTCCGACTAGGGTTTGTAATACTGATTTTCAAAACAAAAAACAATGTTGAGATGGAATTGATAGTTTTATACAAATTCCTATAAAAAATAATTTCCCATTTCCACATAAACAATATCAACTATTAAGAAAATTTTAGTCGGTCTAGACCGACTATATGATACCCTATACCATGCGTTTAGAGACCCTATCTCATAGGCCCAACTAACTGGACATAGAAAATAAGCATAAACCAAATTTGAGTGGGATTTTTATTAGTTTTTTTGGTTGCAGATATGAAAAAGTTCATAGCGGATGTTATATCTATATGGGGACTAGGCCTAAAAATGGACCGATCCTGAATATGTTTGGTAAAGTCTCTTGTATTTTACAGAAATATATACAAACAAAATTTGAGAAGAATAAGTACAATATTTTTTTTTTTTTATAGATTAAGTGAAGATCGGGAAGCAGCTCTATATGAGGCCTATGACTAAGAGTAGTCCCATAGGGATCATTTTTGGACTACTCATTAATGGATATAATAAACGCATACAAACCCGATTTGAGTAAGATCTATATGACAATTTGGATCGTATGGCAATTTATGTCGATTTCATAGGGGTCATTTGTATGGGGGCTAGGTCTGAACATGGACCGATTCTCACCAATTTCTACGGCGTTCATCCTGTGGCCGATAAAAGCCTATACACTAAATTTTGTCAAAATATATTCATATTTGCGACCTGTAGTTTGATTAAAAGATTTACATGGACGCACAGACGGACGGACGGACGGACGGACGGACATCGTTAAATCGGATCAGTTAGTGCTTCTGATTCGATCGGTATAATAAAAGATGTGTCTAGGTCAAATATTTTTGGTAGTTACAAACAGCAGCACAAAGTCATTATACCCAAACCGCATAGTGGTATAGGGTTGTACTTTTATAACCATCTTTTGCCTTTTCTACCTCTGCAATCCGCTTTTTGAGCAGAAAAATGGTCACGTTAGATATTATAAAATGTAATTAGCACAAAAGAATTTGGCAGTAACAACCTTGCTTCGATTGGGGCATGCATTTAGGCTGTCAAAACTTCTATATTTTTTAAAGATATGAGAAATTTTTGATAGAAACGTTTAAATCACCAAACTCGAATCATGTTGTTTTTTAAGGTGAGAACCCACCCCTAAATTTTAATCTCCCTATAAAATAAATGATAAAATTATAGCCCGACTAGACCGACTATGCGATACCCCATACCATGTGTTGAGAGTATTGGCCTTTGGTCGAAGTAATGGGTCATAGGAAATAAGCAAAAGTGAAATTTTTATTAATATTTGTGCCTGAAAATTTGAAAAACAATATTTAGAATCACTTTCTGAGTCGATTTAGCAATGTCCGTCCGTTCGCCTTTGTGTCCATGTAAAGTTTGTAATCAAACTACTATTCGCAAATATGAATATGTGTTGATGAAATTTGGTATATAAGCTTTCATCGGCCATAGGATGAACGCTATTTAAATTGGTGAAATTCGGTTTATGTTCAGACCTAGCCCCCATACAAATGGCCCCTATGAAACCGACATGAAGTGCCATAAGATCCAAATTATAATACAGATCTCAGTCAAATTGGGTTTGTATGTGTTTATTATACTCATTAATCAGTAGTCCAAAAATATTCCCTATAGGACAATTCTTAGTCATAGGTCCCATATGAGCTGCTTCCCGATCTTCACTTAAATCTATCAAAAAACAAAAATATTGCACAGATTTTTCTCAAATTTGGTTTGTATATATTCTTTGATTATATAAGTGACTCCACTAAATATGATCAAGATCGGTTCATTTTTCGACCTAGTTCCCATATAAATATAGCACCCGATATGAACTTTCTCATATCTGCAGCCAAAAAAATTAATATCAATGCCACCAAAATTTGGTTTATGCTTATTTTCTATATCGAATTAGTTTGACCGAAGAGATAGGATCCCTAAACCATGATATATGGTATTGTTTAGCCGGTCTAGACCGACTTTAATTTCCTCAGGTGTTGTTTCCTTTTTTTTTTTTTTTTGATAATCAGTTTCTATTATCTAAAATATTTTGTATGTTTTTCAAATAAAACGTTATAATAAACTATTTTCTTAAAATTATATTCCTTAAATTTTTTTTTACCACAAAAATATTATACAAATTATTTATTTTGTATTTAAGTCAACTTTCATAATGCATTACTTGTTTCGTTAATCTCATCGATTAAGCAAAAATTTACTAAAAATTTATTTATATTTTAAAATTTTATTTTGTTATCGGAATGTATGAATAATATACAAAATTTGGTGTGTAACGAGTTATATTTTGCAAAACCTTCATTAGTAAAAAAAATACATTTGTGTGCATGATGTTAATTAGCTTTAGTTTTCCCTTTTTTTCCAGAGAAAAACCAAAAAGATGATTACATGAAAACAAGTCTGTAATCAATAGCTACAATGGTTATCAAAAGGGCACTTCAATACTGAGTTAGGGAAGCATAACAAATTGTAAAATAAATTAGGGTACTTGTATTTACATGTTTCTTTTTCGAAAGCAAAACAAAAGGTCACCTTGAGCTATAATTTTACAAAAACGTACACAAAAAGGAGACATATGCCATCAGATTATGCCAGAGTTGCACGAATAAATTTTTATTTAATGAAATGTAACGAAAATATTTGATTCGAATGTTATATTGTGTCTTCATCAAAAAAATAAACATAAGAAATAAGAAAAAACCTAAATCGTTAATCCTAAAGAAATTCTAAAAGGAAACGCTGCAGGTGATGTAGGGGAGTAAAGCTGGGAAAATACATTTAAATAAATACTACTACAAAACCTCATCAGAAAATAAATGTTTTTATAAGAGTCTGCCAGCATTCGTGAAACCGCAAATTATATATAAACAAAACAAAAGAAACTAACTAGTTATACCCTGATCAATATACAAACTTTTGGATTTTCTGAGCTCAAGTGGCAGGGGTGAATTAGTGACCTGGAGAAATTATAATAACTTTGCTGTTTTTTAGCCGATTTTATATTTTATATTATAAAATAAATAATTTAATGCAAATAGTGATTTATAAATCAATTTAATCGTTACTCAATTGGTACCCTGTGAAAGTAATCACCTTTCTAAGTTTTAAGTGCAATTTGGCATGTCTTACCGTTGTTTGATTATCTTAATTTATTATCCAGTGTGTCTTTGCCTTTAATTTTTTGTACAACCGAACTTATACCGCTGTAAAATTAATGGTTCTGTTACATTTGACATCATTTTTCAGACATATTGCAATTAATACTGTAATTAATATGCAAATTTTAATTTTATTTCAATGGTGCGTGATAAAGAGGAAAGCATATATTTCAAAAATTCATAACTACCCTGTATTCATAATCGGACCGGTTTCTGGCATTTCAGCCTCCATCAGGGACTTATTCAACATTGCGATAATTGTTATGTTGTAATTCAATAGATTGTTTCTATATGAAGTTTTTCTACTTAGGGCGGCCGTGAGGTTTGAACGTGCACCGATCTCACATACACTCGTTCTTGCACTTTTTGGTCAGCCTTAACTTCGTATAAATTTCAGGAGATAGAACTTTGTCCAAACAAACAAATGGTTCTATTTTATTATTACTTCCATTAATGGTTCTATTTTGGGTATTCGTGCCAAATTTTCCAAAAAAAAAGTGTCGTCAAAAAATTTTTTTTTTAATTCCTTCAGGGAAAAAATCCATGGGACATATATATCCCATTGGTCGTCAAATGTCAAAATTAGTGAGCAACTAATTTACAGCGTTCAAAGCAAGTAAGTGATTTTTGTTTAAATTTTTACATAAATGCTGTAGTTTTGGTTTTGTATTTGTTGTAAATTTTAAAATATAGATCACAGAGAATCGATTACTACAAACGCAATATGTTCCTTTTGTAAAAACCTTATTGCTTCACAAACAACCGTAATTGCTTCGAAGATTACCGTAATTAATTTTGTATTTTTCAGATATATAGAACTAATCTTCTTCTAAGTCTTCTTATTTATAGTTTAATTAATTGTTGGTCCATGTTATATTAAAAGTAATGACATCCAAATATAATTACAAAAAAAAAAACAAGTAAGAAAATTATAGTCGGTCTAGACCGACTTTACGATACCCTATACCATGCATTTAGAGACCCTATCTCTCAGGCCCAACTAACTGGATATAGAAAATAAGTATAAACCAAATTTGAGTGGGATTTTCATTAATTTTTTCGGCTGCAGATATGAAAAAGTTCATATCGGATGCTATATCTATATTGGGTCTGAACATGGACCGATTCTCACCAATTTCAACAGCATTCATCCCATGGCCGATAAAGGCTCAAATACAAAATTTCGTCAAAATATATTCATATTTGCGGCCTGCAGTTTGATTACAATCTTTACATGGACACACAGATGGACAGACGGACGGACGGACGGACGGGCATAGTTAAATCGAATCAGATAGTGATTCTGATTCGATCGGTATAATTAAAGATGGGTGTAGGTCAAATATTTTTGGTTGTTACAAACAGCAGCACAAAGTCATTATACCCGAACCACAGAGTGGTATAGGGTATAAACATAATTTTCAGACTTTTCTTAAGTCCTGAGAATATGTGCGCCAACTTTTTATACCCTATACCACTATGTGGTTTGGGTATAATGACTTTGTGCTGCTGTTTGTAACAAACAAAAATATTTGACCTACACCCATCTTTAATTATACCGATCGAATCAGAATCGCTATCTGATTCGATTTAATGATGTCCGTCCGTCCGTCTGTGTGTCCATGTAAAGCTTGTAATCAAACTGCAGATCGCAAATATGAATATATTTTGACGAAATTTAGTATTTGAGCCTTTATCGGCCATGGGATGAACGCTGTTAAAATTGGTGAGAATCGGTCCATGTTCAGACCTAGCCCCCATACAAATGACCCCTATGACATCAACATATATTGCCATAAGACCCAAATTATCATACAAATCTTAGTCAAATTATGTTTATATGTATATATTACATCCGTTAATCGGTAGTCCAAAAATGGTCCCTATTGTACAACTCTTAGTCATAGGCCCCATATAGAGCTGCTTCCCGATCTTCACTTAAATCTATCAAAAAACAAAAATATTGCACTGATTCTTCTCAAATTTTGTTTGTATATATTTTTGCAAAATACAAGAGACTCTACCAAACATGATCAGGATCGGTCCATTTTTGGGCCTAGTCGCCATATAGATATAGCATCCGATATGAACTTTTTCATATCTGCAGCCGAAAAAATTAATAAAAATCCCACTCAAATTTGGTTTATGCTCATTTTCTACTTCCAGTTAGTTGGGCCTGAGAGATAGGGTCTCTAAACGCAAAAATATTCGTCCTAGACCCATCTTTAATTATACCGATCGACCCGGAATCACTTTTTGAGTTGAAATAGCAATGTCCGTCCGTCCGTCCGTCTGTTTGTCCACGCAAACTTTGTAATCAAACTACAGGTCGCAAACATGAATATATTTTGATGAAATTTGGTATGTAAGTTTTCGCTGGCCATGCGATGAACACTATTGAAATTGGTGAGAATCGGTCCATGTTCAGACCTAGTCCACATACAAATGACCCCTATGAAATCGATATAAATTGCCTTAAGTTCCAAATTATCATATAGATCTCATTCAAATTGGGTTTGTACGTGTTTATTGCATCCGTTAATGAGTAGTCCAAAAATTAGCCCTATAGGAAATTCTAAGTCATAGGCCCCATATAGAGCTGCTTACCGATCTTCACTTAAATCTATCAAAAAACAAAAATATTGCACAGATTTTTCTCAAATTTGGTTTGTATATATTTCTCAAAGTGTAAGTGACTTTACCAAATATGGTCAGGATCGGTCCTTTTTGGGACCTAGTCCCCATATAGACATATCATCCGATATGAACTTTACCATATCTGCAGCCAAAAAAATTAATAAAAATGCCACTCAAATTTGGTTTATGCTTAGTTGCTATATCCAATTACTTGGACCGAAGAGATAGGGTCTCTAAACCATGGTATAGGGTATCGTATAGTCGGGCTAGACTGACTATAATTTGCTTACTTGTTTGGTATGGTCTACAACTATCGTCTGTCGACTCGAGTCAGCTTTAAAAAAATCAGCTTTAACTTTATGTGTACATATTTTTTCGTAAAAGTTGTTAATGTGATTTTGTGTTATTAGAATCTTAAATTTTTTTATTTTGAAATACGTTTAAAAATAATAATATATGTGGCTGGTTCATTTAGGTTTTATTATTTTTTTTTTTTAATAAAAACACATTTTCGACTTTCATGTTTTCCATACACAATGTGAGAGTTATAATTAAAATGCTATACTTACTTAAAGGATCAAAACCAGTTATGAATTCAGGACATCGTTCATATGCAGATGTACCGGCCGGAGTATCTGGCCAACAAAGCCAACCGTCAAAGGTGCCAGGACAAAATTTACCTTGTTGAGAATAAGAGAAAGTTAGAAACATGGGGTATATATAACAAACGGAATGTTTATTAATGGTATTTTATAAGCTTCAAATAAATCATGTAAAAAACCAGCAGTCGGTATAGGCCGACTAAACGATATCCTCTACCATGAGTTTCGGAAAAGCATCCAACCATATTGAGTGAAGTTTAAATGTACATAAAAAATTAACATAACTCAAAATCATGATTTTTAAATATTATATATTTATTTATTTATTTAATTGCATTATTAGAATAATAACAATATAATTCTTTTATAGTTCTAAAGTTATTACATAAAGAAAGTCATAATTAGTACATTTAAAAAAAAAATAATAAAAAATAAAAATTAAAATATTAATACAAATTTAGCAATTCAAATGGGGAGTTGATTTTCTAGGTCAAGGATTAAAATGAAACATAAGTAAATAGGACAGCAATTGAGAAAGTTAAAGTTAAGAAAGTAGGTAGCTAGAAAGGGAAACATTTAGTTATTTTTATACCCTATACCACCATGTGGTTTGGGTATAACGACTTTGTGCTGCTGTTTGTAACTACCAAAAATATTTGACCTAGACCCATATTCTATTATATCGATTAACTCAGAATCAGTTTCTGAGTCGATTTAGCGATGTCCATCCGTCCGTCCGCCCGTCCGTCCGTCTGTGTGTCCATGTAAACCTTGTAATCGAACTACAGGTCGCAAATATGAATATGTTTTGATGAAATTTGTACGTAAGCTATTATCAGCCATGGGATGAACGCTATTGAAATTGGTAAAATTTGGTCCATGTTCAGACCTAGTACCAATACAAATGACCGCTATGAAATCGACATAAATTGCCATAAGATCAAAATTATCATATGGATCTCAGTCAAATTGGGTTTGTATGTGTTTATTATATCCATTAATCTGTAGTGCAAAAATAATCCCTATAGGACAGTTCTTAGTCATAGGCCCCATATAGAGCTGCTTCCCGATCTTCACCCTAATATATCAAAAAACAAAAATATTGCACAGATTTTTCTCAAATTTGGTTTGTATACATTTTTTTAAAATATAAGACACTTTACCAAATATGGTCAGGATCGGTCAATATTTCGACCTAGTCCCCATATAAAAATAACATTCGATATGAACTTTTTCATATCTGCAGCCAAAAAAATTAATAACAATGCCACTCAAATTTGGTTAATGCGTATTTTCTATATCGAATTAATTGGACCGAAGAGATATGGTCTCAAAACCATGGTATGGGGTATCGTATAGTCGGTCTAGACCGAGTATAATTTCTTACTTGTTAATAATGTATTTGAAAAGTTATTGCTTAAAGATATTTTTCCTTGAAATTAGTTATAAGTTTGTATGTAAGTGGTTCCAGAGTTTAATGGCATTAATGAAAAGAATCTGCTGGTCTTTAGGTGGCTGTATCATGGAACAATCAATATCATACACCTTGTATACCTATCGAAATCAATTTTCTCATACAGATACGCGGGCGTTTTCTGGTAAAGTAATTTATGTAGGAATAACAAGTTTCGATGATAGTTCACAACCAAGTATCATTTTTCTCCACCATTATATGCTACTAAACCGCCGCAGATCACAGACATGTCGTGTAGCATTATTTAAAGAGACGTGCAGCTTATGCAAAGAGTGAAAGTCAAGTTTGCTATAAACTTCAGCGGAATATGAAAAAAGTGGGACTATCAACTGAGTTATGAGTTTTCACTTAATTTCAATCACTGTAAAGTTGGAGGACTATCTAAGGTTACGAATGGTAAGATACACATTTCGCACTACATTATTAATATGATCACCACATGACAGGGTTGAGTTAATATGAAAGCCTAAATATATTACCTTTTCGACATACTTAAGAGCACAACTTCCCAGGAAAATTCCTGGAAGTAAATAAAAATTAAATTTGTTTCTACTAATTGGTAAAACAGTTGATTTATTTGGATTAAGCAATAGATTATTCACATATGCCAACTTCCCTATTGCCTCTAAATCTTTGTTAACTTTGCGGCGTGTTACGTCGATGGAATCAGTTCAATTCAAGATATTTGCAAACACTAGAAACGTAATTTACAAAAATACTGAACAAAAGAGGTCCAAGAACAGATCCCTGTGGGAGCTCAGATCTAACCATCTTCAGACAAGATTCCCTATCGCCCACTATAACAGTCTGAGCTCGCCCGGACAAGTAATTTCTCAAAAAAGTAATGCTGAATGGGAAAAACCAAAGAGATGCGTTAATTTACTACAAAGTTTATGCTATCAAAACCCTTCGGAAAGTCCAACAAGCATATAAGTGAAAAATTCCCATAATCAAAGCTGCTGTAGTACAGCTTTGGAAAGAACGAAATCCGGATTGAGCTAGAGAGAGAAGTTCGTTAGTATTAAGGTATTCGATAATTCGCTTTGACATAAGAGACTCAAATGTTTTCGACAGAACAGAAAGAATGCAAATTGGGCGATGGCCACTAGCACGGATGGCAGAAGTAAACTTTGCGACAGGAATTACCCTACCAATTTTCCTCAACTTTGGGAAAATCGATGTAGTTAGACAATGATTGAATATATGCGTAAGTGGTCCTATAATAAAGGATAACGTCATCTTCAAGAATTTAATAAATACACCACCTTCGCCAACTGCATTAGATCTAACATTTCTAATGGCATAACATACATCCACTTCGGTAACAGCAGTGAATTCAAAAGTAGGAAAGCCGTTGGCAAGAGATTGAAAGTTAGATCCATTATTGGTGCAATTTGTCATAGTAGTTGTACAAAAGAAATCATTTAACTCATCCGGGTCTAGACAGCAATTGAAAGAACCCCGGAAGTGGCTGCGAAATTTCTTGATATTTTTCCATAACTGACCTGATGGTAAGGATGTGTCAAGATTTCGAGCAAAATAATTCCTCTTTGCTAGACGAGTAACCAAATTGGCCTGATTTATAATCCTGCAATACGCCACTCTATTGCAAAACGATGGATGTAGTTTCCAAGCATTGCAACAACGGGATCGCTCACGTATAGATCGTCTAACAGTATCATTGTACCAAGGATATTAGCAAATTTTCACATAATGATTTCGTTCTAGAACATATCTTTTAAATAAGTCTTGCAAAGAAGTAATAAAAACATCTACTTTTCCATCAACTGTGGATTGAAACCAGCAATCCTTCAAGTATGTGATGGTCAATTCGGAATTTAATGAAGGCAAATCGACATAGTTATAATCTTTAATTGTAACACGCCGAGAATATTCACTACTATTTATTTTTACATTAATAGTGCAGAAGAGAAGGTCATGATGCGATATAAAGGATAACTGGTCAAACAAAAGTAACAATTCTGAATCAGAAATCAAAATCAAGTCGAGTAAGCTCCCTCTACAATTAGTGATAATTCACTATTGTAAGGCCAGCAGAACTTATGAGGTTAGTTAAATTTTCACTTCAATATAAGTGCTGATTTTATCAAATTAAATATTAATCAGAAATAGTGACACAATCTGTCAAAGTTTTGCGAGTTTATGTATGTATATTAGCCCTTCGTTATACGGAGGGAAAAAAGAGTGTTCAAACTTTCGGTCGTACCCCCTAGAAATATGCGAATAACAAAAAAAGTGAGAAATACAAAGTTTTGGGCCAACCAAAAAACATTAAGAGGTAGCTCAACGCGATTGAAAATTTCAAGTGTATTTATATGGGGAAAATATGACATTTTTTCAGATTTTACGAAAATTTCGTTCTATAGTTTAATTGTTCCAACAAATTTTTATTTAATTGGGAATCAGTATTAAATTGATTTTCCAAAAAGCTATAAAACTTCAAAATCGGAAAAAACTCGCCAAAAAATAGCAAATGCCCCAGACCACTTTTGTGCCAAAAAGAAACTAGATCATGAAATTTGATGGCTTTTTTTTCAACTTTAAGAAATTAAATAAAGCCAAAATTTTCTTTTAGTTTCTATACCTGTAGGTACTCAGATATGAAGTATTGTATTATTACCACCTTGTTAACCTAAAAACCATTGAGGCCGAAAAAGGAAAATTTTTTTGATAAAATTTGGAAAACTCCCTTTTCAAGTTTTGAAAAATTTTCTTAAACAAAATTTAAAAAAATTGCTCTAGCTCTTTAAGGTCCTATTAAAGCATGTTAGATGTGAACTGTGTGCATTTTGAGGTACATCCCAATGCCAGAATTTTTTTTGCAAGGATTTTATTTTTGCGGATTTCGAGAAAAATTGAAATTTTGTACAATATTCTGTAAATGTACTATTTCTAAATACTTTGCATCAAAAATTCATCACTTGTCTACTTTTAAATGTTATGTTTTTTCTTAATAGCCTAGGGTTTCGGAAAAAAATACTATAACCCCATTAAGCCTTTTTGAATTGGGGTCACATATGACCCCAAGCTAATAAAAGACAATTTATTCAAAAAAATCAAATTTTCTGTAAGTGCTATTGAATTTTTGGATGCGATGCTTAAAATATAATAACCAAATGTGTTGAATGTCCATTCCTAAAATTTGGGATAAGTCCGAGAACGTTAACCCATTATTTACAAAGGCCAGCTTTGGATTTTAAGATGTTTTTAAATAAAAATTACGGAAAACGAATGTTTCTATTAAACATGATGAAACCACTATTTCGAATTTAAGAAAAATAATTCGGTTATTTTTTATTTATTAAAGACTTCAGGGCTCCTGGGATCAGAATAATCAACTGTGATAAATCTTTGGTGGAATTATTCGCTTATTTCTCGCGAATATAAATTAAAACAACTTTTAACGAATTTTGTTATAAAATTATTTTATGTATAAAAACTATTTATATTTTTTTTAAATAAAATAGGGATATCCATTTGTGGATAACTTAAAGCTAATAAAAGACAATTTGTTCAAAAGAATATGAATTATAAAATGAATTCTATTTATTTCGGTGAATTTAAGGATTATTTAGTTTGCAATTCAATAGCTGCGAATTGCAATAAGTATTGCTTTTCTTAAATTATATATTATTATATTAACTAGCAGATTGCAGCGCTCGACATTTAAGTGCAATTTCTATGGAACTTTGTTTCTCATATTGGCCTATTCACAAACCAACACTTTTTTGATTTATTATTATTGTGAATGTAGAACACAACCTCATTAACCAATACATTAACAAATTTATTACACACACACATAGCATTGTATAATTTTATGTATGTGTTAGTAGCAACTTTAAATGCAATTTACTCAAAACAAAGGCAATAATTTAAAAATCTGTAAGTCTGGTGAACAGCTAAAAAGAAATACCTTTAAAAAAATATTCGTTTTTTCAAAATCGGGATAAAACGGTAGAATAAAACATCGGTCACAAGAAATTGCCTAGCCTGTTAATATTATAGATTTTATATTTCATATTCTTTTGAATAAAATGTATTTTATTAGCTTTGGGTCATTTGTGGGTCTTCTTATTTTATTTAGAAAAATATAGATTGTTTTTATACAGTGTTTTTATTCGATTTTGAAGCTTTATAGCTTTTTGGAAAGATAATTTCTGTGGTCACAAGCGATAACCGCCTAAGTCGACTTAATAAAGATTTGAGTTATGTATGCTATCATATTCTACTAACAATACTCTATATTTACGTGAAATCCCCATTTTTCTAACGCTGTTGTTTAAAAAGTTATTAATGAAAACATACTGACCTAAGTCGTAATAAAGTCCCATTACATTTCTATAAACAGTTATTTTTGTCGAAAGAATGATTTTCGGCGATTTCAGTTATGTATGCGATCATATTCTACTAAAATATCTTCATATTAATGTGAAATCCCCATTCCTCTAACACTGTTATTTAAAAAGATATCAGTACAAATATTCTGACCTAAGTCGTAATGAAGCCCCATTACATTTATATAAAAAGCTATTTTTCCCGAAAGCATGATTTTCGAGTTAGGCGGTTATTGCTTGTTACCACAGATTTAATACCGATCCCGAATTATATAACTATTTGCCGGAAAACTTAAACTATAGAACGAAATTCTCGTAAAATCTGAAAAAAAGTCATATTTTCCCCATATAAACACACTTGAAATTTTCAATCGCGTTGAGGCACCTCTAAATGTTTTTTGATTGGCCCAAAACTTTGTATTTCTCAGTTTTTTTTGCTATTCGCATATTTCCAGAGCGTGCGACTGAGAGTTTGAACACTTTTTTTCTCCATATGATGAAGGGCCACCTTAATGAATATATATATATCAAGATTTCAGCTTTATGTCCTTCTGAACTAGATATTACTGTTCTTCCTGTTATTATGTTCACTACAAAATATTTTATTGTCGACATTCAACTTACCTTCCGCTAAATTTGTTGTTGTTGTCAGCGTTTGGTTAAGACGTTCATAACATTCAGTACGTAAATTTTCAAAAGGGTCAGGTGGTATTTCATTTATTTCTGTATGTTCCTCCACGTCTTCTCCGCCTGTTACTTTAATGGCTAATAGAGAACTAATAGTTGTAGTAGCAACTTGTTTCTCCATATTGCTGGTGTTAATGCTAATACTGCTGCTGGCACTGAGATTATTATTTAACATGACACTCTGTTTTTCGTAGTAAAATTGTCGAAATATTTTATGAAGTCTTTGTATCGGATTTTTGTTTAATATACTATGTTGAAGCATTTAACATAATTTAGAAAAACACCCGTGCTTTTAATCCATAGTGGCAATATTTTTTGGAACTCTAATGTTTTCGTTATTGTAGTTCATAAATATTCATCTTTATTTCCAGCTTAAGTTTATTGTTTAAGATAATGAAAGGATTTCAAATTATAGTTATTTGCTTGATTGTTTTTTTTTTTACTTTGTTTCTTTTAAGCTTCTGGTTTATTAAATTTTTTCCTTGAGCTGACTAATAATAGAATGTTTTATAACTAGTTATTAGTAAGGATGATGAAATAAATCTGTAAGAGAAAAAAATAAAGAAACATTAAATTTAATATCAGCATTTTTTTTAAAGATGATGCGACATTGAAGGACATTTGCATATTACTTAGTAAAGAAGATTAAAATAGAACGTTAAGAAAAGTAATGCTGAACAATTTTAAGAAAATCCTAGTAGATTTTGCAGTTTAAAACTATTTTAGAAGAAACAAAAAAAAAACAATTTAATTTTTTTTTTTTTTGCTTTTTTCCGAAAATATTTCAAATTGGTTTATTATGTTTATGTTTCTGAAAGCTGAATATATAGTTGTAACTGTCACTCTACTTATTTTCCTTAGACTCCTCTAAGATATCGTCAGACACAAAAGCACGGCATGATATATGGTTTTCTGGTAAGATCGAATTTTTAAACAACAGGCTAGGGCTGTTAGTAGTACCTGGCCTTGACAAAAGATGGGATTATTAGGATGAAAAACTGTATATTGACAAATCAGACGTCACAAATAAAATACTCAATTTGCTTTTTTGATGAATTTAACCACAATTTTACCTCTTGAAATGGACATAATATAATACATAATTGATTCGAAAATAATTGCTGTATAGACAGTCTCTACACACTCTCTACAAATAATAAAATATTCAAAGCTGAATTTAAAAGCTGCCATAAAATTATTTTCGAGAAGGTTCCAGGGCTGGATGCTTTGCTAGAAATAATCGGAAACGTTAAAAATATAATTATAAATGAAGGGATTTTGAAAAAAAAAAAAGCAAAATTGCCTAATGACATTTCAACTTAGTGGGTAGCTAAAATTTTTCTACATAAATTATTTAAATATAAGAATGCTGTTTGTAATTTAGATGTCTCGATTATTAACAATCGAAGAAGGCAACTTGGATTCATTGCTCCTCGTGAGACACCAAATTATAATTAAGCAATGGATTTTCATGTTGCGAATGAACAAGCAGGCCAAGGCGATTATGTTGGCCCACTTCCGGTAACAGGAAAGGTTTTATATACATTAGTAAGGTCATAAATAGACAACAACAAAATAATCGTAAACCAAATTTATATTGATTTATCATTTAATTCTTGCCTAGAGATGGTCACGAACCGTGCTTCCAAAACTATTTGAAGAACATATAAAAAGAATATTTGTAATAAATATCAGTTTTTTGTTGGCCTGTAGATAGATTTAAGTGAATACTAGCAGGCTGCACTCTATGATACGATATAATAATATGCTCCTCCCGAGAGATCCAATTAAAGTTAAGCAGTGGATTTTCGTTTTACGAGTCAACGCCAAAGAAGGTCAAAGCGATTCTATTGGCCCAATTCCAGTAACAGGAAAGGTTTTATATACATTAATGAGGTCATAAATGGACAAACAAAAAATTATCGCCAACCAAATTTATATTGATTTATAATTTAATTCATGCCTAGAGATGTGCAAAAGTTCTTATCCGTTAGGAATGTCTCAAGGGGTGAGGTCAAAGCTATTTTAAGAACATATAAAAAGAATATTTGTAATAAATATGGGTTTTTTGTTGGCCTGTAGATAGACCTAAGTGAATATCAGCAGGTTGCACTCTATGATGGCTATAATAAAAACACATTAACTAATTTTTATCACGATATAGTAATATGGATCTTAAAGTAATTTAAGTGTATCTCAAATGGCACGCTGAGCCTGAACATGCACCGATTTGCAAAAATATCAATAGCGATCGTCCAACAGCCGATAAAAGCTTATATAATTGCAAAATTTTTATGATTTTGCAGCCTTCTCCATAAGAGACAAATGGGGAGGCATCACCAAGCTGACTCAGAAAGTGATTTTTAGTCGATCAGAATATCAAAATGGTTTAGATATAGGATATACCAGAATGAATAACATAAATCTCTCGAATAAATTCTATATGTGTTTTGTATGTGTTTTGGAAACATGGTTTGATTCCGAAATTACAGACTTTTCTGTTTCCTTAAATGGATATAATTTACGTAGAGTTGATAGAGAAGATGGATATGGCGGCGTTGCTATGTACATAAAAAAGGGGATTTCTTTTAGCATCAAATGTACATCTAAGGAAAATTGTGATTTTGAGGACATAGATAATACAGATCCTCTAAATCTAATTGAGTAATCTATTTATCGAGGTAAATAATGAAGGTAGGAAATTGCTTTTAGGGAGTGTTTACAGGCCTAATAAGAATCTTTGTACCAGGCGATTTTTTCGAACTTTGGAAACGCAAACAGCTTTGTACGATGATGTTATCATAGCAGGAGATTTTAATTCAAACCTTCTGGTAGATTGTAGTTTCTCTGATGAATGTGCCTCGATTGGTTTAATATCACCTAATATCTTACACCCTACACACGTCACTGCAACTATTAATACGCTTTTGGATTTGTTTCTTGTGAGTAATGAAATTAATATACTACTCTACGATCAACTGTCTGCATCATGTTTTTCCAAGCATGATCTTATTTTCATGACTTATAATTTCCAACTTGTTATACAAGTTGAGAGGATTACTTTTCGAGACTTTAAAAACATTAATTTTAGACTCCTTGAGGAAGAATTTTTTAATATTGATTGGAATGCTTTGTATTGTTTAAATTCTGTGGATGACCAACTCTCTTTTCTGGAGCAAAACATAAATTATCTGTTCGATCTAACTGTACCAATAAAATCGAAGATTATTAATAATAAACAAAAACCCTGGTTTTCTTCTGAAATTAAAGATTGTATCAATCAGAGAGATTTTGTCTATGCACGTTGGAAAAGATTTAAAACAACAACATTACATGATGATTATCTGACTGCTAAGAGAAACACAAATAAAATGATTAAAAAGGCCAAATCCAATTTTTATGCTGAAAAATTTTCTTCTGCCATTGGCTCCAAAAGAACATGACAAACGCTACGCGAAGTTGGTATCTGTAAATCTACGCATCGAGAACCATGTTCGGTTGATGCAGATACAATTAATACAAAGTTTTTAAGTGTTCCTATGGTTCAAGCAGATAAAGATTACTATATCAATAGTCACTCGAATAACGATGCTGAATCTTTTTTTTCTTTTGCTGCAGTAGACCAATGTGACGTTTTATCTAGTTTATTATCTATAAAATCGAACTCTATAGGTGTGGACGGGATTAATCCCAAGTTTCTCAAGATCCTTTTACCTCAGTTACTTCCAATTATAACTTTTTTCTTTAACAAAATATTAACTTCAAGCCACTTCCCATCGAATTGGAAAACAGCTAAAATCATTCCAATACCCAAAGCTGGTTCCGATTATAGACCAATAGCTATTCTTCCATTTCTCTCTAAAGTATTCGAGCGTATTATGCACAAACAAATGACTAGTTTCTTGGATGACAATAACTTGCTAACAGATCGTCAATCTGGGTTCAGGAGGAAACACAGCTGCCTAACAGCCTTAGTTGATGTTACAGAGGAGATTACGGAGAAACTTGATGATGGCAAGACTACATTTTTAATACTTTTAGATCATTCAAAAGCATTTGATACCGTGGATCATAACATCCTTTTTTACAAACTTAAAAACTTTTTTAATTTTTCTTCGACCGCTACTCAGTTATTGTCAACATACTTACGTGGCAGGTAGCAGTATGTTGAAACTAGAATCCAAAATTCAATGACACTGCCTGTAGCAAGGGGCGTACCTCAGGGGTCCATTGTTGGGCCACTATTATTCTCATTGTACTCAAATGACCTCCCAGGCATTTTAACAAATTGTAATGTAAGAATGTGTGCGGATGACGTTCAGCTTTATACCAGCTGTAGTAATTTCCTAATCGACCAGTGTATTATCTCTATTAATCAGCAACTCCATCGTATTTATACATGGGCAACGGCAAATGGATTAGAGATAAATCCGAAAAAATCAAAATGCATTGTAATTCAAAAGCGACTTTCCAAACTAAATATTACACCTAATATAATTATAAATAATCGGAAAATTGAAATCGTTAAATCTGCTAAGAATCGTACTTTCTCTATGACTAGAACTCTGTGGCAAACGCAGCATTGTACACCTATGAAAATAGTAATCCTACTTGCCAAAACTTTTCTGATGCCTGTTTTACTGTATGGTTGTGAGCTATTTGCGAAATGTGATACAATTAGTAAAAGGAAATTGAACGTTGCATTTAACAACATAATCAGATATGTGTATGGACTTAATAGACGTTCTAGTGTATCTTTGTTTTCATCGCAGCTATATGGCATATCTTTAGATAATCTTTTAAATATAAGAGTTTTAGGTTTTTTACATAAAATAGTGTATACCCACAAACCGGATCATCTGTACGACAAACTTTATATTTCAGATATAAGCAGGGGAAAAAGAATTAGATCAATTAGATATAAAAGTTGAATATCGGAGTGGCATTTCTACATATTCGCAGTATCTCTCTGGAATTCTATACCCCATAGCTCTCAACTTTTAAGTAACGCACGAAAATTTAAAGAAAATATTTTTAAACTGTTTTCGGCATAACAATTTAAAACATTAAATATTATTTGATATTATAATACATTTGATTAAATTAAATTTCAAATATTTCAACTTTATACTTTAATTTTAATCTTATTGTTCTTTGCATTTTATATAAAGAAAATTTGTAATTAGTTATTAATTTATTAACGATTTTATAATTTTAAATTCAATCAGTTCCATACTACAAAATAAGACTTTTAGTCTTGTGTATGGAGCAGTTCCAATAAATAAATAAATAAATAAAATAAAATAAAATAAAACACGAATACTCATACATGACTTGAATAAATATAATGCTTTGCTCTTTATCCATAACACTTCTTCTTAGTACGGTTTCTTGGTAACCCTCCATTTTCAAATTCAAGACCTTCTCCTGAAACTTATGGTATAGGTTATCATCAAGGCCCGGATTTTTGTGCAAATGCATATTTGTTGTCGTCACTCTGAGATCAACATAAACTAGATAGATATCTTTGCGAATCAAGAAATTTGCAATAAAATGGCATTGATTTGTAAGTGCATATTTTTGCATATTTTGCTTTAAATTCGTATTTTTGCATAGTCTGCTAATAATGTATATTCATTTTTTTGCATATTTTGAGAAAAAAACAAGAAATTATAGTCGGTCTAGACCGACTATACGATACCCTATACCATGGTTTAGAGACCGTATTTCTTCGGTCCAACTAATTCGATATAGAAAATAAGAATTAACCAATTTTGAGTGGCATTGTTATTATTATTTTTTTTTGCTGCAGATATGAAAACCGTTCCTGACCATATTTGGTAAAGTCACTTATATTTAGAAAAAATATAGACGAACCAAATTTCAGAAAAATCTGTGCAATATTTTTGTTTTTTGATAGATTTAAGTGAAGATCGGGAAGCAGCTCTATATTGGGCCTATGACTAATATTTGTCATATGGGGATTATTTTTGGACAACTGATTACTGGATATAATAAATACATACATACACAATTTGACTGAGATCTATATGATAATTTGGATCTTATGACAATTTATGTCGATTTCATAGGAGTCATTTGTATGTGGACTAGGTCTGAACATGGACCAAATTTCACGAATTTCAATAGCCTTCATCCTATGGCTTATATACCAAATTTCATCAAAATATGTTCATATTTGCGACCTGTAGTTTGATTACAAGGTTTACATGGACACACAGACGGACGGACGGACGGACATCACTAAGTCGACTGAGAAAGTGATTCTGAGTCGCTGGGTATAATAAAAGATGGGTCTAGGTCAAAGATTTTTGGTAGTTACAAACAGCAGCACAAAGTCATTATAATCAAACCATATGGTGGTATAGGGTATAAAAAGAAATATGTATTTTCTTTTTGTTATTTTTACATTGCTGTATATATTTTTTATTTTATAATGTATGCCTTAAAGTATGTGATGTGATTTTCCAATATAGTTTATTCTTTGTTTTGAAATTTCGCAAGGGTATTTGCAAGCATGAACAAAATTAGGGGTACCATTTTTATTCAAAACAGATCATATTTTAGTTAGTTGTACAACCATGAGGAAATTGGATAAAAATGGAAATAAGAGAAACCATTTTCTATTTTTTTTTTTCAATACGACAGGTTAAATAGAACAATACTTAGAAATGAAATTATTTTGGTGTAACTTTTTTAAAAGCAAGTAATTCTAAATCAAAAGGTATATATATCAAATATTAAATGAATATTTGTTCATTTGAATAAATACATAGTACTTTTTTCAAAGAAAATGTCGAAAGACAAAAGAATCAGCAGCAATTTTTTCATAAGTACGTGTCTATCAACGGAGATGTATTCAGACTCAAGGATTCTTGTTGGCAATGTGTGCCTCAAAGGAATAGCTTTTAGTGGACAAAAATGCATAGAAATGTTCTCAGCCCCTATTTTCTAACCACGAAAATAAATCAAATCAATACAACGCGGATCTATGACAGGCATTTATTTCTGCGGATATTCCGCTCCATAAACTGAAGAATATAGAACTTAGAATTTTTTTTTTTTTCAAAAATTTATAAATGATAGCATTCCTGACGAATCAATTCTTTGAAAATATTATATAGATAAGCTATACATTCCACAACAAAGTAAAATAAAAGCAAAATAAACTTAAATTTTCTGTGGATTTCTATTAAAGGAAAGACACACATCAAAGGGCGTTATATTGTCAATGTTATGGTATGCATTTTGGATGCGGACGAAGAGATAAGCAAACAAAAATTATTAATTAATACGATTGAATGGAAAAAGTAAACCACGAAACAATTGCTCGTGGTTCTAATGACTCTGTACCTTTTTTAGGTGAAAATTTCAGTAAAATCCAAATAGTGATATACAGTCGAATCCGCTTAATTGCAAGCCTTTTAATTGAAAACTCCGGTTAATTGAAAGAAAATGTTTGAACCTAATAATTCTTTAAATTTTCACACATTTTACACCGCTTAATTGAAACTCCGCTTAAATGAAAAATCGGTTAATTGAAAACAAAACTACTTCCAAAAAGTCATATTTCTTTGAAATCAACTCCGCTTAATTGACGAAATATAATGATTATGAAAAAACTATGCGTTTTGGTGACGTTAGTTTTACGTTTGACTAATTTCACACTTAAAAGAGCTAAAATTCAACGCCTACAAATATTAATTTAGTGTCGGCCACGTATTTTGCGTGTCAAAAAAGAAAAAAAACAGCTGTTGTTTGTTTAGAAAAAATTCATTGATATTTTGTGTGTGCATAAGAAACTAATTACAAAAAGGTAAACAAAAAGGTAAACATCAAATTAAGTGAATTTCTGTGAATTTTTTTACATTGAATAAAGTTTTTTTTGGGATCAGCAAACAAGTACGTTTGCCTTACTTTAAAAAAAAATATAGATATCTTAGAGAAACTAAAGTCTGGAATGACCAAAAAGGAAATTTATGATCAATACCAATCTAGTCCAGCAAAACTCTCTCGAATCTTAAAAGATAAGGAGAGCATTACAGGTATTGCTCATCAAAACAAAAATATTTAAAAAAAATGAATGGTAAAGGGTTGTAACAAAGAAGTTGAAAATGCTCTTCTTGTGTGGTTTAATCAAATGCGATCAAAACAAGCCACATTGACTGGACCTCCATTGCTGGAAAAGGCTATTGCCGAAAAGCTCAATGCTGACTTTGTACCAAAAAAATGGGTGGCTGGAAAGGTGGAAGAAGAGGGAGAATATCCAATTTAAAATGTGCACGGTGAAAAAAGTTCTCCCAATACGGAGTCAGCAAAAGATTGGCTGGAAAATATCTTACCTGCCTACCTTGAAGAATACCCAGCAGATGCAATATACAACGTCGATGAGTCAGCTTTATTTTTTAAAGCATTGCCTTCCGGAACATTGGCTAATAAATCAGAAAAAATTTCTGGAAAAAAACTCGTCAAAGAACGAATTACGCTATTGTTTGTTACAAACTCCACTGGTACTGACAAGCTCATTTACTCAATAGGGAAATCTAAAACTCCATGCTGTTTTAAAAAATCGATCCAAATACCTGTGAAATATTTTGCTAACGCCAAAGCATAGATGACTTCCGATATATGGACCAAAAAAATGGAGGAGCTGGACTCCAAGTTTAAAGCTATTGGGAAGAAAGTGCTCCTTTTTGTGGACAATGCAGCCTGTCATAAAGTAGTTGATGGTACTATTTTGGAGAATTTAAAGATTGTATTTTTGCCAGCAAATACGATATCATTAATTCAGCCATTAGATCAAAGGATCATTCGATCTTTTAAATGTCAATACCGGAAGAGCATTGTGGCAAAACAACGTATGCATTTAGAATGTGGATTTTCTTGGGAACAATTTGCAAAAAAAAATTGATTTGCTGGAGGCGCTGAAGTTGGTGAAATTGGCATGGGATAATGTGACGGCAGAAACTATTTCCAACTGTTTCCAAAAAGCTTGATTTATTCCTGGTATTGAAATAAATACGGCTGATGAAATAGATGCACTTTATGAAGCTTTAGGAGAATAAACTGACCAATTTATTGACATTGATGAAAACGTGGATTGCTTCGGAGAATTTACTGACGAGGACATTATTGTACAAGTGTCAAGCTTCCAAAATGTGGACGAAATAGAAGAAAGCAGTGACGAAGATATTATAAAGCCTCCAAAATCTACAATTAAAGAAGCTCTAGAGTCCATCAATAATTTAAAAGATTATTTCATTGAAAATTCTAGTGCCTTAAGTAAATTATAAGACCTTGAAAAATTATGTACAAAGCAAACCTAAAAAATTAAAACCAAACGAAAATTAAAGATTATTTTAGATTAAACATTTAATTTAAAAGAATGTATTTATAGTTAACAAATGTATTTATCATTTTTTGTTATGAATTGAAAAAAATCCTTTTTTGTTTTTATATGTTTAAGCTTTTAAAATAATGTGTAAAACACATTAAAAAAACATATCAATGAAACGAAAAGACTAAACCTATAATTTTAATTAATGTATTTATAGTTTAGAAATACATATAAATTTTTTTTTTGTGATGAATTAATAAAATTTTTTTACGTTTTATAATTTTTAAATCAATAAACTGAATTTGATTTTCAATGTAAAGAGATTTAAACATAAAGTAAAGCGATTTGAATTTCAGATCGCTTAATTGAAACACTTTTCAATTAACCGAACTTCGGTTAAATGAAACATATGTCAATTATCCGGACTTCGCATTATTGAAAAACTCGGATAATTGAAACAAACTCACTGCATTTTGCCATTTTCAATTAAGCGGATTCGACTGTAAATGATTAATTCTGCAAAGGTTTTGAAAGTATTTTATCCAAAAATGACTCATGTTACATGTTTAGCCCATGCGATGCACCGTGTTCCAGAAGAGATAAGAGACAACTTTCGTATGGGAAAAATATTTTGTAGAATAGGGCGGGTCGATTTAAAAATCGCCCAAGTGACAAGGAAAATCATATTCTAGGGATCAAAATAAAAATCTTTGCCCGAAGAACCGTACCTCTAAAACGAATTCCGATGTCCCGACTTTTGACCTGTCTGTCTGTCTGTATCACTTTGATCCATTTAAAGTGCCCCAATCGAGTCCAAATGTATGATCGACCCCCACTAACTTTGACAGGCCGACCCACCCATGCCAGCGGCACACCCCCTAGCAAGCTCCTAGGGTTCCCCATATAATCATTTCAAAAAATCACCATTTTCTGTTTAAAATTGGGCTGACTATGTTTGATTTAATATTAAAATTAACACTCATACGTATACGTATCATCTACTCTGCTAATAAGTAATAATCATACGCCTTGACTATGTTATGTTATTCAAAAAGTTCGATCGGATGAGGGTAAATAACTTTTAGATCACTCCGTGACTATGCCTGACTCTGCGTGACTACCTCAAAATTAATCTGCAGTCACAACAAGGTTATGGGCCAAGTTTCAAATCAAATGCATGAGGGGGAATGAGGTTGCCCCATGGCAGACAGACAGACAGACATATCAAAAGTTGGTACATCAGAATGGCTCCATGACAAAGTTTATTATTTTGATCCCTAGAATATGATTTTCCTTGTCACTTGAGCGATTTTTTTGCCTCCCTACAAATCAACCCGCCCTATTGTAGAATTATCCCGATATGTGTCTTCCTCCACAGCCTATAACAATCAGCTGGCGGACGTGGTTGGAAGCAGTTAGGTGTTATGCTGCAAACTTTGATAAACCCAAGGGTGTTGTGGAAGGTTCTACGACGATGATGCTGTATCAATAAATATAATTTAAAAAAATTTTAAATTTACTGAATATAACATCCCGGACAGTGTTTGTGTCTTCAAATTATGGCTTTATCGCTGAGATTATTGTGAAACTAAAGGTATCTAATCCATTGAGTAAGCAAATTAAAATAACACTAGCCAAAAAGGTTTTGTACTGGAGCAAACAAATATATTTCCTAAGATCATTTGGTGGGCTGAATTCGAATCTGTAATTTGTTTTTCTCTATCACATCTGGTTTTCGAGATTAACAAAAAATGTTTTTATTCGTTTTTACATAAAAAATTTTTAGTTTATTTAAAAATCACTGTATTTTCAAAAGGGAATGGCGCTATTTGAACGTCGTTTGTATTTCGTTGGTTCGATTTCATGTAAGGGTATTAGAGTCCAGCAGTAGTCTCCCTGCATGCTTTTGGCCAAAAATCCTTAATAATTTCTTTCACTTTTCACTAAGTCTTGGGGATCACGTTCCGCCTGTTCGTCGCTCACCGCATCTGGGCTTTGTGGAAATAAATCTGAATGCGCGAATGAAAAAAATGCATTTTGAGTAACTTTCTTGCACCTACTTCGTGATAATTTTATAGTTTATAGTTTTCACTTTTATTGTTTCCAAGAAGGTTATCCACGATGCTCTTGAAAGATTTCCAGGCTGCATGTTCTTTCTCAAATAAACATTGTGAAAAATTGTCATCATTTAAGAGCTTCCTGATTTGAGGGCCAATAAATATACCTTCTTTGATTTTAGCATATGAAATTTTAGGAAAAACCGCTAAAAATATTTAAATGCTACACCGTCTTTGTCCAAAGCATTGACAAAGTTCTTAAAAAGGCCCAATTTTATGTGCAGCGGTGCAAGAAGAACGTCATTTGAATCAGTTAATGGTTTATTTGAAATGTTTTGTTTTCCCAGTGAATACTCAGTTATTTTTGGCCACTCTCCCATAGACAAAGAAACACCAATATTTTGTGAAACTTTCTTGCGTACTAGGCAACAAACCAATGACCTGAAACAGATCAATTTACAGTTATTTACGAAAATCTATACTATATACAAAGAAATATAAATCACGCACCTTAAGTTCACCACAGATCTTCCATTTATGATCGTTATATTTGAGTAATATCAAAATTTCAGTCATTGATTCGTAACTTTCCTTTGTATTAATGGCATGAGCCATTGGTACGGATGGCTTTTCATTCCCATTATGCAAAAGAAGAGCCTGCAAACTATACTTAGAGCCATCAATAATAATCTTCATTCAGTTTATCCATATGGCTGGATCATTTTTTGAAATAAACTATCAACATCAGGACAGTATAGAATAGAGTGTTTCTTTTCAAAATATGCAGCCAATTCCAAGCTTTTATCTCTATAGATTGTTACTTTTGCCATAACTGCAGGATGTTTTCATTGGTGCATGCGTGAAGCTATTAAACCTGCGTCTTGCTTGGTTAAATGTAAATCCCGAATTAGATCATTCAGCTTAGCTTGAGTCACTAAATGGCGTTAATCATCAGCCTTATACAAACTACCACTGCTGGTGAAAGGTGTTTCGGTCTCACTGCTCGTTGCACTGGAAATGACTGTAATGGATCATTCGGTGGACGGTGAACTGGTTTGAAAACCGATGGGACATTCGCGTAAGTAATATTTTTTCGATTTTTCGTATTGAATCCAGCAAATTTTGTTAAATAGAAATAACAATCGGTTTGGTGGTTACTTGACTCTCTCCAAAGTTCTAGAATGGAAAAATCGAAATAGAGTTTCTTGCCATTTGACCACTTGTATAAAACAGTTCTGCAGTGTCTACGGTTTTCTCAAGTTTCTGACAGCAAAACTAAAATAATGTAAATAAGTATATTTCAATGATCCTGATATTGCATATCCTTTTTTTTCCAACTAAATATACACCACACACAAAGCAAAAATAACTTGAATCAGTAACACACGATTTCCCTGACATGTTAAAAGCTAAGAGTAGAAGATTTAGAATGAATGTGGGCTTCTGTCAAATTAATAATTGTGAAATTGTAGTGTCAGTATTGATAAAAAAGTAACAAGTCGTGGTAGTTCAATTTTTATGCCAGATTCGAATTCAGCGCACCCAGATTAGTTAAAAAGCATGCTTCGTTTCTGCAGTCAATTTTCTTTTTTTTTAATTTCTATACTTTCTATTTCTATTGATAATGCCATAAATAAAATTTATTCTGTCGAGGGTAACATTAGTAAACAAATTCGTTTCAAACTTGATAAAGTTTAAAAAAAAAATGATGGATTTAAAACAATAAAACAAATTGCTGGCATATTTAATTAAAATTTTTAACGACAACAACGAAGTGCAGCATTTAAACATGCACCGATCACTTCCGTCGATATTGAACGGTCATTATCAATGTTTAAAATCTTTTTGCGGCCAAATGGACTAACCTTTACTTTTGAAAGTTATAAAGAAGTCTTACGTATTTATATAAATAAAACTTTTTCTTATTGCTTTTTCTTATTGTTCTAATAAGTGACTTAATTTTCTTCTGGTTTAACTTTATACTTTATACTTTATAATGATATAAAGTACAAGTTAAAATAAAGTAAAACACAATCTTTTTTTAACTTGTACTTTTGTGTTTCATGTACCTTTTTTACATTTATGACACTGAATTTTTTCGGTTTTTATTCTATTTTTTCTTGTTATTCTTTTATCATTAATAAATGTTATAAAAAAAAAAATTTAAGTGCATTTTTTTTTAAATTGTAGCGCATATTTTTTTATTTTCAGTGCACGTTTTATGTGCATGGAACATAATTTTAACTGCATAAAAGTCCGGGCCCTAGTTATTTTGTATATTTGCCAAAACCAGTTTTTATGTTAACACACAATACCTGTATGGCATTTGTAACTACTAAAAATATTTGAAGTAGACCCACAAAAAATCCTGATGAAGGAATTATTTATAGATTTTAATAAAAGGTCAATTTGACATCAAGAGTACCCCACGGGTTAGTTTCAGAAAATAAGTCCACAATAATATTTTTGGAATTATTAAAATATTATCAACAAGTTTTATCGAAATCCTTCCACAAATATATATTATTTCGATATTTTGTTTAAAAAAATGTAAATCTCTTTAAATTTTAATTTGTCCTTAAAGAGGGACATTTTATAGTGTTTCACTTTAACCTTAATTTACAAGATTGAGAACTTATATCAAGTCGTATAATATTTTTACAAAAGATATTTGAAATATGAAAACACTAAAAATTTTAAAAAGTATGAAAAATCACATTTTTCTTCAAATCCGCCCAAATAAAAACGGTGTCGTCCCCAAATAAAGAACAGGATACCTACAATATTTGGCATTTTTAATCACATATATTTTATTTATAAGACCTTGAAGTCCTGTCGTTTATTTCGGTAAATTTCTTGAACAAAATTTTTGAAATTTAAAATTGGAGATTTCGAAATAGTGCTAAAAAAATACGTACCGTTTTGACATTAATATAGCACGGCATTACAATCGACAAGATGCAAAATACTTTACACAAGATAATCTGGGGATCAGGGAAATGCAAAAATGTTGTTGTTGTAAATTATTTCAATGTGTTTATAAATGTGAGCTCGATTTTCTTAATCAAGTGGTCTGCAGCGAATTTATTGCCTGGAGAACTTGATATAACTTGATTCCTTTTCAACCGATAATAGATTTTATTATTTTGTTAGAAAGATAATTTACTCTAGATTATGGTTTATTCATGAATTTAATTGAAACGCAATTATTAATATAAAAATTTTTGTTAAAAATTATTTTTTTATATAAATATTTGAACTTGGAGCTCAATGCACAGAAAGCATTGCCCGATTTGACTCAAATTTCGCGCAATAAAGTTTTAGATCCAGTGTCACAATAATCCGAACTACACACCTAAAAATTCGACCAAAAATTTTTTTTCATACAAACCGCTCTCACCCAAATTTAGAGAGAATGTGGTGCATGTGTGTCTATTATATCTAATTAGAAATTAGTAATCCAAAAATAAACCCTGATTTACAGTCTTCACTTAAATTTATCAACACAAATTAATATTGCATATATATTAAAAAATTTGCTTAATATTTTGTTTCACTAAATATGATCAAGATTGGTCCAGTTTTTTGGCATAGTTCGTATATAAAAATTTTACAAATATGAAATTTTTCACATCTGCACGCCGCAGATTAATAACAATTGCACTCAGTTTTGGTGTATGCTTATTTTCTATCGCCTCAGACAGGTTGGATCCTAGATCCTCTCTCGTAACCTTTGGTTTAGGGTATTGTATAGTCGGTCCAGAAGGACTTGTTTTCTTTTGGACTCCTTTTGTATATATTCAAATAGATAAATAAATGCCATTCACCCTTGTGACAATTGTTCATTATTTAATTATCTATGCTCACAAAACAAAAATCTGTAAATCTTCAGACAATAACAATTTTAATTTGAATAACAAAAGTCAATGATTTCATATTTGCAACACATGACAGAATTGACAAGTAATGGAAGCATTAAATTTTGAGGCTTAAACAAACTGAAGCATAAACATCAGAATAAATCAAAAAACAAAAACATTATTTATATCATTGTAATGACATTTTACAGATTGTGATGTCAGTGATATTTGTTGTCAGTCTACCTTTTGTTTCATTAGAATTATTTTCTTTATATGTATATACAAAATGGAATACATTCAAAACGACTTACCACAACTGAAAGAGACATCTTTTAGTTTCTATATATTCCTAGGTTCAAAACAAACAATACCTAAAAATTTTTGAGGCGATAGTAAATGAAGCAATGAAACATTTGATAAAATTTTCCAGCAAATCTAAACAAGACGTCTGTATGAGAGAGAGAGGAATTAAATGTCCAAATATTTTTTCAACTTAGCAGTTTAAAAAGAAATACGAAGCAAAAGTAAAATTCCATTAGACTTATGGATGTCACTGTCCTTATCATAAAAGAGCCAAAAACAAATGAAAAATTTATTTTGTTTTTGAGTGACTGCTCATCGTGAAGAATCAAATAAGGAAAATAAACGATTTTTCAATACATTTCTCTATTTTCTGTAGCCCGTAGTTACACTTAAAAAATAAATGCATCACAAATGCATGGAAAGTATGTATAACTAAATGCAATATGTCATCTAAAGAGCATCGAAATAACACAATCATTAGCCTGTATTGTACGTGTGAGACATGTAACACATTTATTGTTTGTGCTTATGTTTGTATGAGATTATGGTTATTGATGTTTGAAATGGATTGTATGTATATTTGAAATGTGTATATACATTTTACAAGAAATTGTTTGCAAATTGCAAAATGAAAAATTATTTAATTGTTTCATTTGACAAAAGATTTATAACTTACATTTGAGCTGTCAGCGCAAAACTGGCCTAAGGTTGAATTAGGCAATATGAAAATAATGGGATTTTTATGTTAATGAATATTAAATTAATTTACAGAAATTATATCACTGTTTATTTAAGTCAATTATTGTGATACATTCTATGGAATGAAGTATTTTATTTTGTTTTAAACTTACGTTTTTTGGTCAATTTTGTGTGGCATAGCCCTCTTTTGCATTTAAAGTACCATAAAAATACCACAACTAGAGGCAAAGTTAGGCCATTAATAAAACCAACTAGAAGATTCCAGCCCTCGAAATTCGAGTGCAAACTCTAGGAAATTTTATTTGTTCATTAAAAAAAGACCCTAAAGGTATGCTAATCATGAAGTCATTGAAGTCGTGCGATACGGTCGTGTTCTAATAGTGCTCTGTTTATTTTGTCAATTTTGTGTTAATAAAAACCTTTTAAAATTTTTAAAAACATTTGATACTATTAAATATATCACAAACAAGCTGTTTAAATTTCGAAGTAAATTATATATAATAAAATCAAAAAGAATAATATAAACAAGAAAACATTGGGGAAAAAACAAAATTCAGAAACAACAACTGTGACACATAATATTTATTCTTTGTCAACTGAACAACAACAAATAACTATTTGCCTGTTTTGTCCATCTATAATACTGGTTTATAATTATCTATAATTGACAGTTTTGAAGCCACTGGTGAAATTTATACAGTATTGTATTTGTCGGAACAATACGTTAAATTTAAATATATATTGAGTGTAAAGTCGTATAAATACTTCAAATTCATTAAGAATACCCAAAATACTGGTTGGTTGTGTGTAGCCAGATCGTAGCTTTACTGTAATCGTTGGCGTTGCCGTTTTTTGTGTTGTGCTGTTTTTGACCTGTAGAGCTTAATAATGGCATGTTTGAAAAAAGGCTGCTCTTTGGTTGATAATGAAGAAAGAATGCTTACCTGTTGGCTGTGTCATGGTTTATGTCACTTTAAATGTAGTGGCTTGTCTGGTTTGGTTGCTGAGTCAATATCTAAACATAAAAACTTGCACTGGCGCTGTAATGGATGTCAAAATATTGGTGCTGATTTTTATCGTTTCTTTCAAAGTACGAAAGATAATTTTTTGCAAATTCAGCAAAACCTTAATAATTTATCTTGTCAAATTAATGCTTATGGAAAGCTTTTTGATGATTTCAAATCCTTAGAGGGATTGCTGTCACCATCCCCAACTCGTCGTAAGTCGCCAAGGTTGTTGAATAAAGAAAATTCTAGTCAGAATCCTGGTCCTAATGGAGCACATCAGAATGGTACTACTGCTACTGCATCTGCTTTATATTTACCAAACCATTTTCAAAATATTACAGGTATTGATCCTGCCGTTTCTCATTCAAACAACGTTCAAGTTTTAATTAATAAACCTACTCCAATATTAAATGAAACTGCAGCATTTCCGATTACATCAAATGCTAATAACCATAGTACTCAGCATGCTCTGAACATTATTGCTCCAAATATTTCTTCAATGCCTAGAACTGCTACGGCTAATAATTTACTTTATAATCCTGAGAACGCTGGTCGATTGATTAGTTTTGATGCTGCATCACCAATCCCATCTGCTTCAACATCTGGTACTTCAAATATAGTGCCTACAACTGGTATTGAATCAATACCCACTCCTAGGTTGCGAACAATTCCTCCGAAGAAAACTATATTTGCTACACGTTTCGCACATGATACGAAAGCTGATGAGATGAAATTTTATGTGATCTCTAAAATTAAAAACTGTATTCCTGAGGATATTAGTGTTTACAAAATGAATTCCAGAAATAGAGCATCATTTAAAATAATTGTTCCTGAATACCTATCTGAACATCTCGTAGATGCCAGTTTTTGGCCTAAAAACGCATTAATACGTGAATTTATATATAGAGAAGAAGATAATGCTCGGCTTCCCAAATCCGCTGATCAAAATCCAAAAAACTAATATACATCTTGTATCAAAACGTTAGAGGTATGAATTCAAAACTTTCGTCAATTTATTGTAATAGCTTTGGCTTCAATAATCATATTATTATATTTACGGAGACCCGGCTCAGTAAAAAAGTTAATAACTCTGAGATTTTTTGCCCTAAATATCAAATTTTCAGAAAAGATAGAGAAAGTTATGAAATAATTGAATCTGATAAAAATAATAATCAGTGTAATAATGTAAAACAAAATTCTGGTGACGGCGTATTGGTTGCTATACTAAACGAATTTTCGTCTGAAGAAATTATCTTAAACGATTTTTTACATATTGAGATTATATGTGTTTTAGCTAAAATTAATAACAGGTCCATATACATTGTTTGCTCATACATTCCGCCTAACTCTCCGATTTCTGTTTATGAGGATCATCTGAAAGCTGTTGATTTAATCCAAAATTATATAAAACCATCTGATTTATTAATGTTAATTGGAGATTTTAACATGCCACTGCATTTATTCATGGTTTATTGGAAAATTGTTTTTTCCAAGTCAACTCCGTCACAAATGCATTTGGTAGACTGTTGGACATTATTTTCGTTAATGAACCTAATGACTTTTCAATAATGCGGCATAGCCCTATTTCTAATCCGGAAGATATATACCATCCAACACTTGAGATATCTTGCTTTTGTTTCTATCCTCTTCATAAAAAAAGTTAACTCACAGCGATAAAATCTTTTGCTTTAATAAAACTAATTACCAAGATTTACAACTCCATCAATTTCAAATTGACTGGATAAATGTATTATCTCGTTGCAATGATAACTTGGACTTGCGTTTGCATACATTTTATCATCACCTCTTTGAATGTTTCTCGGCATCTGTACCTAAAATGTTACCTCCTAAATCGAATGGTCCTCCTTGGAATACAAAACATCTATCTCAACTTAAAAATAAGAAAAACAAAATGTACAAAAATTATAGAAAATATGGAACATTGATAGATTATATGAAATACTCGTTATCAAGATCGGAATTTATTATTGCTAATCAATTGGCCTATAATAACTATTTAATTAAAGTAAAGAATAATCTAAAAAATAATCCAAAATCATTTTATAAATTTATTAATTCTAAAAGACGTACTGCGGACTTTCCTTCGGTTAAGAAGTACGGTGATTTAGAATCTTCAGATGATAACTCCATAAGTAATATGTTGGCAGACTTTTTTGCATCAACTTATTCTTCGACAGTATTTAATAATCTGTATCCATACATAATATCGGAATCTTCAATTATTAATATACCATCCATCAATCAACATACAGTTCTGAATGCCCTGACAAAATTAAAATTGTCGTATGCTGCTGGTCCTGACGGTGTTCCTAGTTGCATTATATAGCGCTGCGCACATTTATTGTATATTCCTTTGACTTATATGTTTAATATATCCCTTAAATTGGGTTACTTTCCTCCCATTTGGAAAGAATCATTTATTATTCCCTTCTTTAAGTCTGGATCTAAAGCTGGTATTTCGAATTATAGAGGTATTGCTAAATTAAGCGCTATTCCAAAACTATTTGAAAAACTTATATAAGACACGTTGTCACATCATGTGTCCTCTATCATATCTCCAACGCAACATGGATTCTGCAAATCACGCTCTACAATAACAAATCTTTTGGAGCTTACAACTTTGGTAAATGATGGTTTTATTAATATGAAACAAACAGATGTTATTTATAATGATTTTAGCAAGGCATTCGATAAAGTAAATCATGATCTATTGTTGTTTAAGCTTGACCGTATGGGCTTTGGTATAATGCTAATAAAATGGATTGGATCATATTTAAAAGACAGAACACAATGTATTAAGTTTCGTAACTCGTATTCCAACAACATAAAAGTATTATCAAGTGTACCTCAAGGTAGTCACTTGGGACCTCTTTTATTTACGCTATATATAAATGATCTTCCTCCTGTAATTAAACACCCAACTACATTAATCTATGCAGACGATGTAAAGTTAATTTTTACCCTCAACAATCTTGATCAACAATCACTTTTACAGAATGATATTGATCGTTTAACTACTTGGTGTAATATGAATCTAATGGACCTAAATGTCAAAAAATGCAAATATATGATTTTTACAAGATCAATTCCAATTAATGGTCGGTATATCATGAATAATGCTGTGCTTGATTTAGTGGATTCATTCAACGACCTTGGCGTACTTCTGGATAAAAAATTAGACTTTAGAAGTCATATTTCGCTAACAATAAATAAAGCTACTGGTGTACTTGGATTCATTAAACGGTGGGCTAAATAGTTTTCGTATACGACAACACAATTGTTTACTACCTTGGTAAGACCAATACTCGAATATGGATCTGTAGTCTGGGATCCGCAATATCATATACATTCGAATAAAATTGAATCAGTTCAAAAACAATTTTTGTTATTTTGTCTTCGTGGTTTGGGCTGGGATCCTAATATGAGGTTGCCATCTTATGAAAATCGTCTGGCTCTAATTAAGCTTCCTACATTGAAAAGTCGCAGCCATATGCTAAATGTTACTTTCCTCTTAAAACTGTTAAATGGTAGTCTTAAATCTGAATTTCTTATCAACAAAATAAATATAAATATTCCTTTTCGATCATCAAGAAATTATAACTTTCTAACTATCAAATATTATTGTACAAACTATGCTAATTTTAATCCACTACGTAGAATTTGTGATGAGTTTAATATGCTGTATCAGTTTATTGATTTTAATAAAAGTTTGGATATTGTGAGAAGAGATATTATATTACACTTAAATGCATTAAATCAACTGAATTAAATAAATGTTATATATCAATTTTGTTAAATGTTTAATTATATATATAAATTATAATGTAAATGTACATATACTTTAAGTAGTCTGTAAGGATGATTCCATAGACTGAATAAATAAAATAAATAAATCAATAAATAAATTACAAACACATTAACAAATTTTATAAACACACATATAGCATTGTATAATTTTATGTATGTGTTAGTAGCAACGTTAACTGCAATTTACTCAAAATAAAAGAAAAAATCTGTTAATCTGCAAAATGGCTAAAAAGAAAAACCTTTCAAATAATATACGTTAGGTCAAAATCGGGATAAAATGGTAGAACAAAACATCGGTCACAAGAAATCCGCTAGCCTATTAATATTATAGATAATTACTGAAAATTACATTTTTTATTTGAAAGGTACAGAAAACCTATAATTACGGGTATTATGCATATATGACAAAGGAAGTAAAACTTAAACTACCCATCAATTTGGTCATCGTTGAAAATTAAATTTTTTTCTGCTGCTGATGACTTTAATTCCTTGCAAAAACTGTGATGAGCAGGTGGTAGAAAACTTAACAACTCCAGTAAATCTTTCTTTTTTTTCTATCACGGATGACATGACAATCAGGGTATAAAATATTTAGGTTTTCAATGATGTTCGAATTGCATTTCTTTAAATCAACCTCTTCAAAATGAACGTTATTAGAGTACTTGAAAAAAATCTTAAATGGATGCATTTCACGAAGCATTAACCACTGCATTTTCAGCCACTCAACATTTCCCTTATCTATTTATGAAACTTTCCTGTTAGTAATGTTTCCTTCTAGTATCTGAGATAAAAAAAATTGGTCTTTTGTCATAGAAATAATTTTGAATGGTCGGACTTTCTTAGCAGCTAAGATTACTTGGTTCAAATCTTGAGGTACAAAAATATTTAAAAAAAATCGTTTTTATTTTTCCACAAAATCTTGATCGCAAGTCGTGTATGAATAGAAACTAATGATCAATTTTCTCAGTAGCGATTTCAGGCTTTAACCCTACAGTACTAATGTTTGTCGATTCGACAAATACCGCTCTCTTTATGTTGTGTATGTCTCTGCTGTTTGCTCTGATCGCTCCCAATTCTACTATGCTGTTAGTCGTTAGTTTGCTTTTGTTAAAAACAGGTGTATTTTTAAGTTTGTGGTTCTAAAATAACATGGTTTTGGGGTTTCTCCTCGTCGAATCGACAAAGATTAGTAATAACGTAACTTTTATATGGTGAGTAAACTTTTCTTCCATTGTTGTTTATTTAAACTCTCGTCATATTTATCCAATTATTTTGCTCTTCTCATTAGAATCCCAAAATGAACAAATATAAACGAGCACTAACTGTTGCTGAAATTAAAAATCAATACCTGTAACGATTCTGAAGCAGATGATAAATTTAAGTCTGAATCAGACCATAATCATCATTCCATATGTGTATTCCTAACAAACCAGCTAAGTATGGGTGAGGTATCTTCGAAAAGGCTTAAATAGTGGAGATTTGCCGCTTCGAGAGTACTATGCAAAGAACTTACTAAAAGCATTCAAGGAACTTACGGAAATATTATTTAAGCTAATCGGTTTACATCGATTCCCCTTTCAAAATCGTTATTTAGAGCCCTATATAATATCATACTTGTAGGAACATTGCGTGCAATCCCTAAAGAGTTGGCCCATCTGAAAGACCGAAAATGTCGAACTTCTATGTTCGTCTACGACCAATAATTGACATTAATTTCTTATTAGTCAAAGGCCAATAAAGTCATACTGTTGTTATCATCATGCAATGTTACAATTGTGTAACAAAAAAGCCACATATGTTCGAATTTTACAACTATACGAAAGTACCAAATGTGCAGCGTTGTGACATGTTCACGAAAACCAATAGATAGTCAATGTGCATATTTTATGATTTATTCACACAACATCTTCTGTCTTGAAAAACCTTAAAATCGCAGATTATATATTAAAGAGCTCCACAATGGCCTGGAAGATTCAGGGATGAAAGAAAGGTTGAAAATACGTACATTTTACGAGACTAAATATATAAAATTTGGTGACCGAGGATGAAAATCCTATTAGCACCAATGCTCAGAAACTTCAGACGGAGAAGAAACGAAGCGTTTGTAGATTCTGCCCATACCAGAAGTGACATTAGTTTTCATGTTATGAATACCCAGACAGTTGACGTTTAAAACATAGATGTGCAGCTAGTACTCTTTTGAGTCATCGTGTTTTCACACCGATAGTAGCTTGATCGTTTTTTCACACCAACATGTCCGAAAGCTTGCTGCTTGTTTACCGATTCAAAGTCAGTTGCTGTTCTGCATTTGACCAAGCAACACCGTATCGCTCTGCAAGCAAAATTATTTGTAATAAAAAACACTACACTTAAAAAAAAAATTTTAATTGCCATGGACGAATATAAAGAAATTTTTATGTTTGTAAATGGCAAAAATAATGCCCAATGCCTGATTTGTGATAAAATCTTCACAAATTTAAGATATTATAATTTAAAAAGACATTTCATATCCATTCATAAAAATATTAATGAATTGGATGAAGAAAAAAAATATGAAATGTTCAATTCCCTGCAACAAAAAAATGCCCCTTCTCTAAGTCTGACAGTTGAAGAGAAAAAAAAAACAACTAAAGAATGCTTCAATTGTCTCAGGGTTGATGTTAGCAAAACAATGTCGTCCTTTTGAGGATGGAGAATTTTTCAAGCAAATGGCACGAGAAATTTTCAACTGTTTTGGGGAAAAGGGAAAATCAGCCTACGAGCTGATAGAAAATATTCATCTTTCAAGATACACAATAGCTCGTAGAACTGAAAAAATTAGTAAATATATTTTTAAGTTTACGTTGCAAAGATTGAAAGACTGTGAATACTTTTCCATCTGCCTTGATGAGAGCACAGATATTACTAACATTAGTCAGTTGATTATATGCATTAGGTCAGTTGATAAAAATATGGAATGCTTTGAAGAATTTTTTAGTTGTTTTGCATTTCACGGCCATGTGAATGGCGAAACCATTTTTGATTGTATTAAAAATAATATTCTCTTAACCGAAAATGGTGATAAGCTAGCTTCCATATGTACAGACGGGGCAAAGGTAATGCTAGGAAAAGAAAAAGGTCTTAAGGATCAATTGATGAAAAACAATATTCACATTCCTAATTTCCACTGCATAATACACCAGTCTGCACTTTTTGCAAAAAAATTAAATATAGTGGAAACGATGGATACAGCTTGTAGAATAATAAATAAAATTAAAGGGGGCCATAACGCCCTCACGCATAGAAAATTTAAGAGTTTACTGGAAGAGCTACAGTCATGTTATGGAGACTTATTATTGTATACAGAAGTTCGGTGGTTGAGCCGCGGGAAAAGCCTGGAAAGGTTGTTCAATTTGAGAGATGAAGTACAACTGTTTTTAGAACAATCGGAAAAAAATGAGTTGAAAGAAATGGCGTCTTCTCTGAAAGATAAAAATTTTGTTTCCGATTTAGCTTTTTTGTGCGATTTAACGGAGATAATAAATGAATACAATCTGACTCTTCAAGGACGAAACAAAACTATATTCCACCTAACAGAGTGCTCCCACCGCTTTGAACGCAAAATTAAAATTATACTGTCTCAATTGCGCAACAATGATACCAGCAATCTTCCTAGAACCTTTGAAATTCTTGCGAAGTATCGTAATGACGAAAAAATAGCACAGTATACAGAAATAGTAGCTTCTTTGGTACAAAATTTTGCAGATAGATTCGAAGATTTCAAATCATTTAAAACTATGACTATGACGACCCATTGACTGAAAAAAATGTTGATAATTTGGAATTAGCCGCTGAATTAGAAATAATGAAAAATGATATAAATTTACCGCTAGACACTGGAAAATCATTTTGGAAAAAAATAAACAAAGAGAAGTATCCTGTTATTAAGAAGGAAATACTTAAATTATACTCCATGTTCGGGTCCACGTACGACTGTGAAGCCGCTTTTAGTATTTTAAAATTAATTAAAAGTAAATATCGCAACAAATTAACGGATGAACACCTATGTGATTTATTAAGAATAAAACTTTACGAGGGGGAAATAATCATTGGAGATGTTGATATTTGATTTTTTTTTTTAAGATTTAGTTTTAATTTTTAATTTTTTTAATTTTAATTTTTTACTCAGTGTACTACTTTTGTTTTCTCTGCTTTTGTTCTGCTTGCTCCGTTCAACTTAACACAGTCGCAAAATTCGTAAAACTGATTTGAAATGCGTTTGTGTCAGTTTGCACATGTCTGGTTTAAAATAACATATTCCCATACATATAACTGGAGGTGGTAGGGTTTTCATCAGATCAGCTGAAACAATGGCTACATTGGCATCATTCTTAAACATTTCCACAACCTTTTTGGTTCCCTCTCTTGCTGCATTTGCTTTAAGCAAATGTAAATTTTTCTCATTTTAGAATCCCTGTGTGTTCACAGGATTATCACATGATCTTTGTTTGATGTCCAGTGAATCACAATGCTTACAAGAGTCAGTGATGGGGGCATGAAAGCTCGAGTTGAATTCTTCATTAAAAACTTTACTAAAAATAAACTTTGACGCAGGGTTTGAAACTCTTTCTTTATTAAGTGAATACAATATACTCATATTTAAATCCGGTGCCAAATATTTACGATTTTATGACTTATTCAATGAGTAATGGGACTCATAAGAAGAAAAAGAGTTGATTAAATCTTTAATTTCTTTGAACTTTTTTCTGGGTATTTTATTGGCTCATACAGAACAGCCCCTGCGATCTAGAGGAGGAGTCGTTATGGAACTTTTGTTATTTAGTAGTCTAGTAATACGAGCGTGAGTCACTAAATGGCGTTCATCATCAGCCTCATACAAACTACCACCGCTGGTGAAAGATGTTTCGAACTCACTGCTCGTAGCACTGGGAATGTCTGGTAATGGATCATTTGGTGAACGTTGAACAGGTTTGTAAGCCGATGGGACATTCGCGTAAGTAATATTCTTTCGATTTTTCAATTTGAATACAGCAACTTTGGTTAAACAGAAATAACAATCGGTTTGGTGGTTACTTGACTCTCTCCAAAGTACTGGAATTGAAAAATCGAAATAGATCTTCTTGCAATTTGACCACTTGTATAAAACAGTTCTGCAATTATTGCAAAACATTGTCGGTGTCCACGGTTTGTCCAAGTTTCTGACAGTAAAACCAAAATAATGCAAATATGCATATTTTAATGATTCTGATATTGCATGTCCTTTTTTTTCCAACCAAATATTCAGCACACACAAAGAAAAAATAGTTTGAATCAGTAATACATGATCTCCCTGACATGTGTAAGTGCTATTATTATGAAGATTTAGGATGAAAAAATTAATAACTGTGAAACTGTAGTGTCACTATGTCATGTCTTTTTTCAAAATTTTACCTCTAGCAAAAAATGGGGCAAGGTAAAGGAATAATCAGAGAACTTATTTTGAAAATATGACAAATATAAACTCTATAGTTTTTTTTTCCCCATCAAAGTTGAGATATATTGAAAAAATGGATAGTTTGTAAATATCGATTTACGTGGACAAACACTAAGCAAACAGTACAATTTTTTTATTCTTTTCTTAATAAAAAGTTCTATCAAAGAAATCAGAAAGAATAGCGATCCATTACCCTTAAAATGGTCTGGTTTTTTAAATACTGAAAATCAGTCAAATTTGACGGGCTATATCTTCTGAACCAGAAATATGATTTTAATAAGAGTAGCATATTGGAAATCATTGGACAGTTTCGTGTGAAAAATGTTTATTCAATATTTTTTAGGGGCACATGAAATTTTTGATTTTTGCACCTCACTTGTTCTATATGTATGTTTCTGCAACAAATGAGTGACCTTACCAAATACGGTCAGGATCGGACCATTTTTCTACCTGATCCCCATATAAATATAGCTTCCGATATGAACTTTCTCATATCCGAAGGCAAAAAAACAAGTAAGAAAATTACAGTCGTTCTAGACCGACCATATGCTACCCTATACCATGGCTTAGAGACCCTATCTTTTTCGGTCCAACTAATTCGATATAGAAAATAAGCATAAACCAAATTTGAGTGGCATTGTTATTAATTTTTTTGCTGCAAATATGAAAAAGTTCATATCGGGTGCTATATTTATATGGGGACTAGGTCGAAAAATGGACCGATCTTGAAAAAATATATACAAACCAAATTTGAGAAAAATCTATGCAATATTTTTGTTTTTTGATAGATTTAAGTGAAGATCGGGAAGCAGCTTATATGGGACATATGACTAAGAATTGTCCTATAGGGATTATTTGATATTTGATATAATTATTTGATTAATGGATATAATAAACATATACAAACCCAATTTGACTGAGATCTATATTATAATTTGGATCTTATGGCACTTCATGTCGGTTTCATAGGGGTCATTTGTATGGGGGCTAGGTCTGAACATGGACCGAATTTCACCAATTTCAACAGCATTCATCCTATGGCCGATAAAAGCTTATATACCAAATTTCATTGAAACATATTCATATTTGCGACCTGTCGTTTGATAACAAAATTTAGATAGGCACACAAAAGGACAGACGGACAGACGGATGGATGGACGGACATCGCTATATAGACTCAGGAAGTGATTCTGAGTCGATCGGTATAATAAAAGATGGGTCTAGTTCAAATATTTTTGATAGTTACAAACAGCAGCACAAAGTCATTATACCCAAACCACATTGCGGTATAGGGTATAAAAACGAATTAAAATGTCACATCTGTACTATTATGATGCAAGACTGTTGAAATGATGTATGATTAAATATTTCTGTACATAATTAGTCGGAGCAAATGTAGGCGGTATCGGACTATTGGCATATTCCACACAAAGCAAACATAGAACATGATACATGATGAATTTCCTTTAAAAATCAAGATAAAACTGAAATTTTGAAGCCGACCACCTCAGATATCGATGAAATTTTGTTCATAGCTTAATTTGATCAATACAAACAAATCCTCATTTTTAGAAATGACTGTTTTGGGATTTTTTGGGCGTGGCACAGTGGGAAAGTTTTCGAAAAAACGCGAAAATGGTCGAAAAGTGCTCCATTTAAAATGCAATAACCCAGAATCGACTCAACCGATTTCCATGATCTTGGTATCATTAAAAAGATATTTTAACAGGATTTATGACACGTTTGAAAAAAAAAACTGTAAAAAATTTTATAACAAAAACAAAATTTTAAATAACGAAAAAACCAAAAAGATCAAGGGTTTTTTTACAGTGTATTATTTTTTTTAGAAAGGTTTATCCTTCACCTATACCATATCCAAAAAGTTAAATGGGTTCTTTTTTAGTTTTTTTTATATAATTTTTTAAGTAGTGTCACTTCTAGTAATTGCCCTTATATTTTATATTTACATGATTTGCCAACTCAATTCGCTTTTATTCGCAATTGAGTAAAGGTATGAATTTCAAAAATTTGCTCTACATATGCACAACATTCTTCGGAAAAACCCTCGATCATATTTTTTATGATTCTCAGAATTAACAAAACGGAATAAAAAAGGGTTATTTAATTTTTATGATTGCGTAAGCAAAGTAATTTTTAATTATTTGCGTTTTTCAGTTGGCTACCTGTATGACTTTTTTACAGAAATTCAATCCACATTTAAGGGTGGTCATTATTCGGAAAATTTAAAACTCACACATGGTCACCGTAAAAAAATATGCACCCATTTATAAGTACCTGTCAGTAAACTAGTGAACAATACACAGTATAAATAGGAGTGCATTGATCGATTTTACTCATTCAACAAGTGTCGACGAACGCGAAAATTACAAGTCCATATTTTAAAAGTGCAACGTACCGAAATTCATAATTATAAACAGTTTCGAGAAGCCAAGATATCCCATTACAATTTTTACGCATATATTTTAAAAATTTGAGTGAATATGAATTCAAACAATAAGTACAGATGCATAAAAATATCTAATAAGTGTTGCGCTTCGCTTCGTAAAATAAGTGAGAACGAGGCTGCAAATATAATTGAGTATTTTCCAGCTGTCGCCAACATTCATTGTAGCCGTATTTGCGAAACTTGCCGGAATACACTGAGAAAAGCGCGCAGTCGTAATGAATCCAACGTGGAGCAGAATGAAGTCTCAAATTATTTACCAATAACGCCCAGCGATGAAATTAGCGAAGAATTGAATGAACTTCCAATTTGTACCAGCCGTAATGCAAACATCGAAAGCAACGAACTCATTGAAAATATAAATGATCACATTATTCCTCATCTACCAAACCAAATGACGCCTCTTAAAAGGAAATATATCAAACGAGATGCATACAGAAATAGAAAATCAATGCAAATTTTGGAAAATATAGCAGATTCACTTGGAGCTGATCCATTATCTGATTTGTCAGCGCAACTTGAAAACGTCAAAGCCATTTACGAAGAAATTTTGCAAAACATCAAATATCAAATAGAGAACAGCTCAAATCTTTTGGAAAAGCAAAAACTTTTATCTCTCTTACCAATCAATATGAGTCACGCAGAAATTAAAGATCGTTTTGGGGATGATATATCTCACGATTATATCAAAAAAAGTAAAGATATCCAAAGGAATAAAACGAAGTTTGCAGATATCAATCTTTTAAAAATGAGCAGACGTAGTTTACCAACCGCAGTCAAATTATTTTATGAGGATGATGAAATTAGCTGAATGATGCCAGGATCGCAAGATTCAATTACTATTAAACAAGGAAACTTACGTGAAAAAGTTCAAAAAAGACTGATGTTATCTTCACTACGCGAATCTTACTACGAATTTAAAAAAAAAACATCCCTTGGCCAAAGTTGGTTTTACAAAATTTACAATGTTAAGGCCAAAAAATTGTATGAAACTTGGAGTTGGAAACCAGCAAAATATCTGTGTATGCACATTGCATCAGAATATGAAATTGATGTTTGAAAAAAGTCGCTTAAAATCATTTTGTTTTAAAGGAGAATGCACATTTACCGACTAAAAAGATGTTCTCAAATTCGTTGGTTGTAATGGTGACATACAAAAAAGCGAGTGTTGCGTTTCAATGTGTGGTCACTGCTTCAATAATTTAAATAATCTAAAAACGCATATGCTAAAATATTTTGAAAATAACCAAAATGAAGAAATAATATACAAAAAGTGGAATACAACGATTAGATGTGTTCTGGAAACGTTAACCACCAACCGAGAATCATTTGTCAGCGATTTTACTGAACACATCAAAGTTGTGATTCCGCATCATTTCATAGCAAAGCGACAATCTGAATTTATCAGCAATAAAAGAGCGGCGCTGTTATCAGGAGAAATGTTAATTCAAATGGACTTTGCTGAAAATTATGCATTTCTTGTACAAGATGCCGTGCAAGGATACCATTGGAATAATGATCAGGCTACAATACATACGTTCGTTATTTATTACAAAGGTAATTATTTTAATATTTTGGTATTAGTAAACACATCCATCCACACTCATCAAAATATTTAATATTTTTTATTTATTTGTTTTTTTCCTTTCTTTGTTTATTTTCAGATAACGATAAATTTTTTCATAAAAGCTTCGCCATAATATCTGATTGCAATACCCATGATAGTATAGCAGTTCATCTGTATATTTCAAAAATGATACAGTTCGTGAAGGCCAATATAACCAACAATATTAATTAAATCATTTACGTATCAGATGCTGCAGGAGCACAATATAAAAATAAATATAACTTCATTAATTTATGCCATCACAAATCTGATTTTGGTATTGAGGCTGAATGGCACTTTCATGCTACCAGTCATGGAAAATCTGCATTTGATGGAATCGGAGGAACATTGAAGAGAGGTGCTCGAAATTATAGTATTACAAATAAAAATGAAATCCAGACAACGAGGCAACTCTATCACTGGGCATCAGAAACATATAAGACCACCATACAAGTTGCTTACGCAGATGCTGATGAATAAAAAAACGTTAAAGAAAAGCTATTTTCAAGATATAAAGAAGCTCAAACTATAACAGGAACTCAAGGCTTTCATTCATTCATTCCAATAAATGAGACTTTTGTACATGTGCGCAGATATTCTGACTGTACCAAATTTGAGCAGCGCAAAATTCCTTACAAATAATTAATTAACTTAAAAAAAATGTAAATAAAATAAAACACAAATTAATAAAAACTTGGCAAATAATATAAACAATTGTTGATGGTTTTTTATTTGTAAACATTTAAAAAATGTTAGAATTGTTGAACTATTTTGTAAATTTGTAAGAATGTGACCTGATATTTTCGCTGTTATTCGAATTATTGCAAAAACTTTCGGTACGTATTACTAGAAGTGACACTACTTAAAAAATTATATAAAAAACCTAAAAAAGAACCCATTTTACTTTTTGGATATGGTATAGGTGAAGGATAAACCTTTCTAAAAAAATAATACACTGTAAAAAAAACCCTTGATCTTTCTGGTTTTTGCGTTATTTAAAATTTTGTTTTTGTAATAAAATTTTTTACAGTGTATTTTTTTCAAACGTGTCATAAAGCCTGTTAAAATATCTTTTTAATGATACCAAGATCATGGAAATCGGTTCAGCCGATTCTGAGTTATTGCATTATAAATGGAGCACTTTTCGACCATTTTCGCGTTTTTTCGAAAACTTTCCCAATGTGCCACGCCCAAAAAATCGCAAAACAGTCATTTCTAAAAATGAGGGGTTGTTTGTATTGATCAAATTTAGCTACGAACAAAATTTCATCGATATCTGAAGGGGTCGGGTTCAATGCATCTCGATGTTTACATATGAAAATCTTTTATAGAGAGATTCTTGGAAATGTATATTTATTAATGTTGTAACAAAACGCTGCGAAACCATCAAATTGTTGTTGTATTTCTTTTGACATTTAACACAACTTTTCTTTTATTACAATATCTAATTGCTTGTATTGCCATGTATGTTGGTTGACAATATTTGGTCATTCAATATTAGTTAAAATTTTTAAATTTAAAAGAATCTACTTTTAAAACTTTATTCCATTTATTTCAATTTTTTTTCTGCATGAACGACCAATATAACGTCATATCACATGTTGTTGAGTGAAGTGTGAACATGTTACAAACATACAAATGCTTTGTGTCCTTTCAACACGTGTGAATTATTATACTTATTGTTATCATTCCTTCACTGTTCTTTTATTATGCAGAAAACAATGTCGTTCGTGTTGGTCTTGTGGTGTAACGCAAATAAAAAGAAAATGAATAAAAGTTATTCCGGTTTATGTTTTGTATTTCTCTTTTTGACATTCTTAAGTGGTTTTTATTTATGTGTGAACATTGGAATACTACGTTGAAAATAATAAATATGTTTATTCTAAATCTTGAATACAAATTATGTTGACACTTTTATATATGTGACCTTCTCCGAGACAAGGGATCTCGTGTGTGAAAATTAAGTTTTGAGTAAAAAACGCATTTAAAATTTCTACATTCCTTTTAGGTACCAGTTTTTGCCACAACTCGTTTTTTGACACACTAGGTCCCTTTTCTCGTAGAAGGTCACATATTACGTATATGTAAAAATGCAATTATAAGTAACTTTACCAAATATGGTCAGGATCGGTCCATTTTTCGACCTCGTCCCCATATAATAATAGCATCCGATATGAACTTTTTTATATCTGCAGCGAAAAAAATTAATAACAATGCCACTCAAATTTGGTTTATGCTTATTTTCTATATCCACTTAGTTGGATCGATCATGGTATAGGGTATCGTATAGTCGATATAGATTTTCTATAATTTTCTTACTTGTTATATATAAGATAAACGACGGCTTAATATTTTTTAAAATTTATGATTATAAAAAATCAATAATATGGACTAATCACCAACTAATTACATATACTTAACTCAATAAATCTCTTTGAATAATTCAACTTACCAGCACAAACTACAAAGAAGATGGACCAAGTCCAATCTCTTAAAAATGTATGCAGAATGAGAGAATTCCCTTTTGTAGTGTGTAATGCCAGTGTTGACAACTATGCACATTATGTTCTTCCTTCTGTTTATTATCCACAATAGAAATTTGTAATTATTTATTTTATATCATGGAAAATCGGAAATTTCCATGTAAATCGAGAAACATATTTTATTTAAAACCACATAAAAGCAAAGTCGTGTAAAAGAAGCAAAAAAATAAGTAAAGCAAATATCACAACCGCCGCACAATGGCCGAAATACCCAATCTAGCGGCGCTTTGTTAATAACTTCAAAAACATAAAAAATTATGAATGATTTTTTTTTTTTAATTTATATATATTTAAATATAACCCATTCATAAAATTTTAAAATTTGTTTTTTTTTAAGTATATGGCTAATTTCATACATAAATTTTTACCCATATGTAAAATATAAAAAAATTTAAAATTTCATTACACAAATAAATTAAAAAAAAGGTTTCTGCTTCGTATTTTTTACAGTTTACAAGAAAATAAATAAAAAAAAAACTATTCAGAGTCGGAGCTTTCAAAATTAAGGCTGTCAGGTAGGTAATTTATATTTAAAAGAAGCTGCTTGACCTCATCATCTATTTTGATGTGTTTTTTTGGCGTATTTCGAGGTGCTTTTAGATTTCGATGTAATAAAAGGATCCGACGAAACCAATAGAGCGTGAATTAAGTCTTCCATTGTATGCAATCTCGAGTCTTTTCGCGTGTGGTTCAGCCTATAACTGCGAAAATCTTTATTTCTTGCCTCAAGTGCCTCTTCTGACATCATTCCTATTGGTAGTGAAACTTTTTCAATAATATCTGCTCCATGTATTAAAATTTTATGTACAGATGGAGGCATATAAATCCAAGGGTATTCGGAAACAAATATTTTTGCTGTTTCCCAGGCATATAAGCGAAAAGCCTATACATTAACTGCATAACCACATGCCATTGTGCGCAATATTAAACCAAACCTTTTTATCAGTTCCACTTGTACGCCAGTTACTATAGAGGCCAAGGTTGGCTGTTCAAAATATATTCTGGCTGTATTTCCTGTGTTTGTATTCCCCGAACCTGTTGTTGGAATGTCCACCAATATACCCATTTGTTCTCTTAGTTCAAGTTGAATTTTTCTTTTGGTTTGTTGAGCAATTTCTTTATTTTCTCCACGAATTTGCCAATTTTTTATCGGTATTCTGTAGCCGATATGAATTACACACTCGAAGCACCGTATCCAAGCATGAAGTGTCGACAATCCATATTCGCATACGTGGTTTTGTGGCGGCCTCAGTTGAACTAAATTTAGATTGTTCATCAATTTTGGTGTCGTCCCCACATATTCCACAAGCCAGAGATGATGACACCGCTATGGTATTAAACACTTTTCCATCGATCATGGTCAAATGAAATTCGTGTGTTACTTCAAAAAAACTCAATTTTGTCGGCAGAATTTGTGCAATTTTTCTATTTACATTTTCTATCTCAGCTCTAACTAAACCCGCTGACTCTTTTTCAAATATTATTTTAATGGGTCTGCAGAACCGAGTTGAAGAAGGCCGATTATTTTGCCATAGTATTGCAGGTCCTTTTTTAATTTGTAATGGAACAATACATACCGCAAATAAATGCTCATCAATTCTTCCAGTATCAGAAACACTGAAACGTTGACGGTAAGTAGAGTGCCCACTGCTACCGTCACAGCCCCACTTAAATATTGCTTTTATGCAATCGTTATTATTGCCTACAGTCATGAGATCCTCAAAAGCTTTTGAAAAGCCTTGTATTATACGTGCAACTGTATGGTCTACGAGACTTTGCAAACGTGTATGTCACTGGGGTAACACTCTGTTTTAGTTTTAGCCAAAATATCGTAGCTTGGATAAATATTGCAGTTTCGTTCTTTGGCGCCAGATTGCATCAGTTTGTATGACCTTTTTGAGAATCTACCATCAGTATAAAGAGCTAAAGCTTCCTCAGGTGAATACGGAATAGGGGTTTTTGGTTCAAAGTTAACAGATTTAAGTATTTTTGGAGCTATTTTAGATTCTGAGCATAACTTTGAAACAACCTGTGAAGCGCTTCTTTTCCCAGCCTTGTAAAGGCTCACGCTCGCCGCTACCATTAACTCTTAGTTCGGTGTTTCTGTGGCGATTGAAGCAATTTTTTTTTTCTGAAAAAGGTTTCTCTTTACGTTGGGCAACGGCTGGCTTAGGGAAAATAATGTCTTCATCCAACCACATTTTATTTCGCTTTTCGAACACTGCCAAAATTCTTTGACTCTCTTTCCACTTTTGTTCAAGTTTGCTAATAAAATTTCTTAATTGTTTTTGAATTTGTTGGTATTGTTCTTCGCTATATTTCGAGTGATCAATGATATTGGAAAATACATGATTTTCAACCATTAAAAATTTTTTTGTTGCCACTGGTTCACTATGCCATATTACAAAAAGGGTTTGTTTAGATTCTGCCATTGTATGTTAAAAACGAAAAAAATCAAAACTTAGCAAAAAGTAGCAGTCTATTTTTGAACTTGACATACATTACAACCCATTTAAAAAAACTATGGAAACAGTTAATCGAATCCGGTCGAATCCACCCTACTTTTATTCCACACAAAATTGCATTTCATATCTAAAAACACTTTCACAATGGACATTTTCTTTTACCACTGTTAACCACTAAAACATACAATCACAGATCACAAACAATTTTTTTTATTTAATACATACCTTTTAATTAAAATGAAATCGCAAATATTATTAAAAAATTAAATATTTAATTTTTTGCTGTCAACAAAATTGCAATTGAAAAAATCTCAAAAATAGTTATTGACTTGGTGAAACATGTGTTAAGCTTGAATGCTCACAGCTGTACGAATATAAGGAACAAAACAAAAAGGAAAACTGAAAAAAGTCCGTTAGGGTTTAAATTTAAAAAAAAGAAAAAAAATTTGCCGAATTCTGAATTTTAAAATTTCGCTAAAGCGCCGCTAGATTAGGTATTTCGACCACTCTGCGCCGTTAATTAGTAATCCGTTTAATGATATTTCCTTAAATATTTACCCGATCATTCCAATTTATCCTGGTTTTATTGGTGACCCTATATCGATAGCATTATAATCTGTATATATAAAAGAGTAGAGAGGATGATCATCGGCCAGCCCAAACCATTCGACCCAGAAGCTTGAGATTTGGACTGTAGGTTCCTCTCTCGGCGTGCAGATCCACCAAGAATGGATTTTTAAAAATTGAATTACGACATTTGATTTGTTGGTTCCTCTAGAGACACAAACATCGGCTAAGAATACAAATTTTTAAAGTTCGAGCCTTCAGAGGGTAAAAGCGGGCAAAAAAGGGGGAAAATGATAAGAAATGAAGCTGGGAATATGAAATTTTATGTGTTGACTCCATCTGGGAAACAAATAAATAAATAAAATTTTCGAAATTCGGCCATTTAAGGGGAAAAACCGACAAAAAGGGCACAAAATGTACCTCTCTGCATCTTCTATGAATTTCGGTATACAGACCCCACCAGATACGTAGGCATCAGTCAAGAAGAAAGTTATTGCTAATTCTAAAACTTAGGGGAGGAGAAACAGCCAAAAAGGGGAAAAATTGTACATTTGGTATCTTCTAAACAAACGAATATAAAATATAGTTTGTGGATAGAAACATCAAATGAGACGAAATCTTTTGGAAATTCGGATGTTAACTCGGGGTAAAAACGGCCCGTAAATGTAAGAGTGTACCTTTTTGTACCTTCTTTACAAAGTAATTTAGGAATATGAAATTTGATATGTAGATTCCACCAGAAACACAAACATCGGAGATGAATAAATTTTGTTTTAATTCGAGCCTTAAGGGGAAAACTGATACTTTTCAACTCGTAAATTTTCATTTAAAAGTACATTTTCTTAAGAAAACAAGTAAGAAACTTATAGTCGGTATAGACCGATACCCTCTACCATGCGTTAAGAGAATTGGTCTTAGGTAAGACTAATTGAGTTTGGAAAAAAAGCATAATCCAAATCTACTTCGAAAATTGGACCGTTCCTGACCGTATTTGGAAAAATGACTTATTTTTTGCAACAACATATATAAACCGATTTTGAGAAAAATCTGTGCAATATTTTTGTTTTTGATAAGTTTAAATGAATTGTCCTATATGGTTTATTTTTGGTCTCCGGATTAATGGATGTAATAAACGAACGAAACCCAAAATAGACTGAGATCTATTTGATAATTTGAATCTTATGGCAAGTTAGGTCGATATCATAGTGGTCATTTGAATGGAGAGAAGGTCTGAACATATGCCAATTTCACCAATTTCAATAGCGTTTGATTGATAAATAAAGGTTTATTTGGCAGAACTTATGACTAATAGAAATGGACTTGTTAATTTTTAACAAAAATTTTTCAATTGTTATAGATATGATTTCCTTTTCATAATTTAAAAAATATAATCTTCTAAGAAAATAATGAGTCAGGTAAGGAAAACCCGTTTTGATAGCGTCCCATGGCTAATTCTGCCAAAGCGATATATGTGGGAATTTGTTTAATAAAATTATAAAAGTTTCATCACGTCTCCTTCAGCGCACATTTCTACTTTGATTTTAACATCCATCTTATTTTAAAAAGCATCCCCTCAAAATATGTTGTAATGATGATGATGACAGGAATATGCTTTAGCACTTTTAACTTTATTCAAGTGTAAAAATTGTTATGCTTTTTGACGTTAAGTGTGCCAGTCACAGCGTGTCGTTTGCGTTTAAAGTAAAACAAAACAAGAACAACATCAAAAAAAAGCATCTCACTTTTAATGACGTTCGATGGTACTTGTTGCTGTTGACTGAAAATGTTTCGAGTGTCTATAATCTGCAATGCGCCTAACAGACAAACCAAAATGAAAAAATTCAGCTTCACAACGCCGTTCGGCTGAAAATCCAAGGAGATGGGGTGTTTCCAAAAAAAAAAAACTTAAGTGTTTGCCACAATTTTGGTAAACCTTTTAAAGCAACATTTATGTTTGCCATAAAAAATTCAATTGTATGGTATTTCATGAAATTTTTATTTAAAAAAAATATCATTTATCAAAGGCTGGTTACAATGATTAATAGATAGCCCAACAAAATCATGATTTTTAGGTTCTCTAAATGCGATAGAATATGGCGAAACTAACGAGGTGGAGCTCATTTACTCGTTATACTCTCCCTATCACTGTGAAGAGAATATACATATAGAATTTTAATAACGCAATAAGAATTTGAGTTATAATTCTTAAAAATTTTTAAAATGGTATATATTTTCTGTCCTAACAACCTTAGAAATGTATTTCTTTTAAAATAAAGGTACCTTTGATACCAAAATCAGTTCAGTTTACCCATCAATCTCTTTATCTCTTTAACGAAACTAATTCAATTGACGCAACTCTAATAAAACCAGTATATAATACTTCATTCCCTAATATTGCGGATTAAAACTACTAATTCTATTAGAATAACATATTTTAAGCAAAAAATTTAAAATAAGATATTGTGAAAAATTGGTGGTTAATATAATAAAATTAATTTCGAATTTTGAATCATTTTTCTGTAATAGCATACGAACTACAATCTTTTAGCCTGTTTTGGAATTTGTAGTCAAAAGGAAAATCAAATTCTGTTGTAAATACCAAATCAGATGATTATATGTTTAAATCAACCGAATTTTTAATTTATTTGTCATTTTGGGAAAATAAATTTAAAGAGATTACAAATATTTTTGAAAATTTTATTTGTTTTCAAAACTTTCATAGATAAAGTCTAGTCATAGATAAGGTCTAGACCGACTATACGATACCCTATACCATGCGTTTGGATACCCTATCTCTCAGGCCCAAATAACTGGATATAGGAAATTAGCTTAAACCAAATACGAGGGGATTTTTATATATTTTTTTGGCTACAGATATGAAAAAGTTCAAATCGGATGCTGTATTTATATGGGGACTAGGCTCCAAAATGGACCGATCCTGACCATGTTTGGTAAAGTCTCTTGTATTTTGCAAATATATATATAAACAAAAATTGAGAAGAATCAGTGCAATATTTTTGTTTTTTTGATAGATTTAAGTGAAAATCGGAATGCAGCTCTATATGGGGCCTATGACTAAGAGTTGTCCAATAGGGTTCATTTTTGGACTACTGATTAATGAATGTAATAAATACATACAAACCCAATTTGACTAAGATTTATATGATAATTTGGATCTTATCGCAATTTATGTTGATTTCATAGGGGTCATTTGTATGGGGGTTACGTCTGAACATGGACCGATTCTCACCAATTTCAACTGTGTTCATCCTATGGCCGATAAAAGCTTATATACCTAATTCATATTTGCGACCTGCAGTTTGATTACAAGCTTTACATGGACAGACGGACGGACGGACGGACATCGTTAAATGGAATCAGATAGTGATGCTGAATCGATGGGTATAATAAAAGATGAGTCTAGGTCAAATATTTTTGGTAGTTACAAAGAGCAGCACAAAGTCATTACACCCAAACCACATAGTGTTATAGGGTATAAAAAATTGTGTTGTTAAGTGTTACTTGGTTCAAAAGATTAATTTTACTCAGTACAGCAGTCGGGATCAAGTACTAAACCAGTATATTAAAACATCCAAAGGGTTTGGCGTTCTCAAATTTTTTATGACCGTTTATATTTTTTTATTAAGAACGATTAATTATTTCTCATTTGATTCTTCAGCAAATAGCTTCACCAACTCAATTTGGACAACTTTTATCGAATGTAAACTTAAAGAAATTGTAATTTTCCCTTCTTTTAACAATTTTTAAAAACTTGTAACATATTCAGGGCGTATGAAATATGTTGGTACATATGAGTGATATTTTTAATGCTAAATCAAACATATTTCAGTATTTTTATACCCTATACCACTATTTGGTCAGGGTATAACGACTTTGTGCTAATGTTTGTAACTACTAAAAATATTTGACCCAGATCCACCTGTAACTTTACCGACTGACTCGAAATCACTTTCTGAACAACTTTCTGAGTCGATTTAGCGATGTCCGTCCGTCCGTCCGTCTATCCGTCGGTGTGTCCATATAAACCTTGTAATCAAACTACAGGTCGCAAATGTTTTGATGAAATTTGGTAATAAGCTTCTATTTTCTATAGCATGAAGGCTGTTGAAATTGGCGAAAATCGGTGCATGTTCAGACATGGTCCCCAATCAAATGACACCTATGAAATCGACTTAAATTGCCATATGATCTAAATTATCATTTAGATCTCAGTCAAATTGAGTTTCTGGGTGTTTATTACATCCATTAATCAATAGTCCAAATATAAAACATATAGGACAATTCTAAGTCATAGCCCCCATATAAAGCTGCTTCCCGATTTTCACTTAAATCTATCAAAGAAAAAAAATATTGCACAGATTTTTCTCAAATTTGGCTTGTATATATTTTTGAAAAAAATAAGTGACCTTACCAAATATGGTCAGGAGCGGTGCATTTTTCGACCTAGTCCCCACATACATATAGCATCCGATATGAACTTTTTCATATTCATATGAAAAAAATTAATAACAATGCCACTCAACTTTGGTAGGGTCTCTAAACGCATAGTATAGGGTAACGTATAGTCGGCCTAGACCGATTATAATTTTCTTGCTTGTTTAATCTCTTTTTTACATGGATATATTAATATAAATTATTTACTTAAATCTTAGCTACAATTTTGCCAAAGAACGACATAGAGAATGTACAACAGTGTAATTAAGGAAATATTTTATCTCCATAGAGACAAATACTAGATTTCACAATGGATGCCCGAAACCAGGAGAAATATACCTGGGCATTTCACCATTTTGCAGTTGCTTTATTTTCAGAAAACTAGAGCAGTTTTGAAAAGTAGCAGGGTATCGAAAAAAAATTTTCAACTTTAGTAGCGTTTTGTTGAATTTTACAGTAAGAACTTGCTATTTCCCAATTTGAAAACTTGATAGCTGAATAAATAGGCAATGTATGGGAGTAAAATTATATATCAAACTATCTTTCATTTGAATATTTTCTAAATCACTTAATAAATAATTACAAAACTTTCCTGCAAATTCGTTAAATTCAACTTGGTTACATGCTAAAATTTACAATTACATGTTCTATATTTTTATGAATTCCCTTTATGTCATTCATTTTTATGCATTTTTTATTTTATTGATGTAATTTTGTTTTTAGTTCAGTATCTCAATTTTTTTTTCTTACTTTATTTGCACATTTTTTTTTCTTTTTTTTTTCCATTATGGTCTTAAAAGCATACTTGCCATTCCTCACAGTCATTACCATAATGGCATGTGGTAGAATGCAACATGACAGACAACCAACTAATGAAAATGGAATGTTACATTGTTGTCAGAGCAGATGCACAAAAGCACAGAATTAATAAATATTACAAAATGAAATAAAGTTTTAATAAGATAAAATAAGACGATGTGACACTTGTTGGTGGAAACATTTTATACTATAGCCAGTCAGGCTGGCATTTAGTCGTGATTGACCACCTTATAGAATTTTTAATTTAAAAAATCTACTGTCTTTTTTACAAGAGTAGTAAACAATTGTTGTAATTTTTGAACTTAAAGCAAAGTTTGTAAATCTTTGTAAACTGATAGGAAAATGGGAAAAGTCATTCAAGTCTTTGTAAGAGATAAATTGGGCTTATAATAAAATTTTTATCTACGAGTATATAGATTTAAAAAGATTAAGTCATTGAACGCAAGCTAAATTGCTAAGGATAAAAATATATTGCTTAATGACATTTCATCTTGAGAAATGGTTCAGAACTCTATGATACATTGTATTGCGTTTGCGATGATGGTTACACATACACCTTTTTGATATCGGATGACTCAGATTCAATTTTTGAGCATATTTTTCGACTAATAATAGCCTTGGTATTAAAAATTATCAAAAAGTAATAAAATATAACTAGAACTTTCAGTAAAAAAATTCTATGACTATGACATTATGGTAAGATTTCTTATTATCAAAAATATCACCGTCCTGCGGTGAAACTTAGTGATTTTGTTTGAAATTAAATTTTCTTAAAATTTAACTTTTTAGAAAAGAAATCCGAATACTTATACTCGTCCTATGATTTAACTGTCGATGCCAAATTGAAGAGGGAATTCTTGGCAATTTTATGAATTTTTAAAATTTTATGAAATCACTTCAGAGGATGTAAATAATGTAGTTCAAAAACTAAATCCATTTCACTACGTTTTCATAATAAGTTTGTTTTTATGTTTGCACGAACAACTACAAAATAGATAACATACCTTTTATTATACTGATCGTTTCAGAATCAATTTCTAAGTTGATATAAGTAAGGTGCAAATCTTGCATAAGGTTAGTGGAACATTCCGTTTCGGGGTATGTCGGATTCTAACCGACTAAAACCACCTTTCTTTTCGTTGTTTTTTTTTTAACGTATTATATCACAGGGCAGGATAGACTAATCTAGTCAGAGTAGCTACTTCCCTCTTTCATTTTCCCTCTAACTCTTCTGTCATGTCTGTCTATCTGTCTGTCTGTATGTGTGTTGTCTACCTTTATGTCTGTGTAAAATTGATTAAATTTGGCATATAAACTTTCGTCAATCATTTTATGATAACTATTGCAATTGGTGAAAATAGTCCCTGTAAGATCGATTTCAGTTGGCCTTAAAACTAGATTACCATGTAGATGTCCGCTGAATATGGTTTATGTTTGTTCATTGCACCCATTACTAAGTACTCATAAAGTAGACACTGTAAATCATTTTTAATCACAGTCCCCGTTTAAAGATTCTGTCCGATCTTCACTTAAATCTATTGAGAAATAAGAATACGATTAAGAAATAAGATCAGATTTTTCTCAAAATTGGTTTGTATAAGTTTTCGAAAAAATTAAGTGACTACCAAATATGATCGCCATCGGTCCATTTTTTTTTATCTAGTCTCCATATACAAAAAAAAAAACATTCGCTACGAACTTGTTCATATCTGCATTCCACAAATTAGTAAAATTTGCCAGTCTAATTTGGTTTGTGATCATTTTCTACATACACAAATAATTTTATCAGTAATCTTAACAGAAAATTAATATCAAAACAAAAGAACAAAAAATCGATTCGGAAGTATTCATGAAGTATTTTTTAAAAACAAAGGAATACTTCACAAGCCGGAAATTATTTTATCAACTTTACTTACTGATGGAATTTAAACTAAACTAAGTTTGTAGTTTTTTTTATATAACAAATCCAAAATTAGGATAATGTTTATAAATATCTGTTGTAGCAACATTCAAATTCACACTATGTGTGGCAACATCCATACAATGTAAATATCTGTCATCATATATTAGAACTACTATGAAAGCAAACGTCCTGTAAGAGTATATTAGTTACCAATATAAAGCGGTTTAGTAAAAATGGGGGAGATCGAACCACTGGACGTGGCACCTCCTATTCAGAGTGATTATTTAGATCATATTTTATATTTTTGAACCCATAAGTTATTAATACAGACAATCGAACTAAAATAGAGCGGAATTGGGCAAATGGGCATGGCAAAAATTATTTTTATACCCTATACCACCATGTGGCTTGGGTATAATGACTTTGTGTAGCTGTTTGTAACTACCAAAAATATTTGACCTGGATCCATCTTTTATTATACCGATCAGCTCAGAATCACTTTCTAAGTCGTTTTAGCGATATGCGTCCGTCCGTCCGTCCGTCTGTGTGTCAATGTAAACCTTGTAATCAAACTACAGGTCACAAATATGAATATATTTTGATGAAGTTTGGTATATAAGCTTTTATTGAAATTGGTGAAAATCGGTCCATGTTCAGACCAAGCCCCCATAAAAATGACCGATATGAAATCGACATAAATTGCCATAAGATCCAAACTATCACATATATCTTAATCAAATTGGGTTTGTGTGTGTTTATTGTATCCATTAAACAGTAGTCAAAAAAAAAAAAAAAACTATAGGATAATTCTTAGTCACAGGCCCCATATAGAGCTGCTTCCCGATCTTCACTTTAATCTATCAAAAAACAAAAATATTGCAAAGATTTTTCTCAAATTTGGTTTATGTATATTTTTTCAAAATATAACTGTCTTTACCAAATATGGTCAGGATCGGTCCATTTTTCGACCTAGTCCCCATATAAATATAACGCCCGATATGAACTTTTTCATATCTGCAACCAAAAAAATTAAAAACAATTACCCTCAAATTTGGTTTATGCTTATTTTCTATATCCAATTAGTTGGACCGATGCGATAGGATCCCTAAACCATGGTATAGGGTATCGGATAGTCGGTCTAGACCGAATATAATTTCCCACTTGTTTTTTTTTTAATTTCTTATTTAAAATTATTTTATATTAGAATATTATTATTAATTATTGCTGAAAAGAAAAAAAGAACAAAAAAGAAAAAAAGTAATTAATAAAAAAAAAATATAAAAATTTAACAAATATCCACGGCGGGATAGGTGGTATATCGTATTTATTGAATACTAAAAATTTTTTTGTAAATTTTAGTTTTCAAACTATTGTACCTTTTTTGTTTTAAAAGATTTTAAAGTCAGATACATTTTTAATAATTTTGTAACTTCCATGCAATTAATGTTAGAAACACAAAGTCACTGAGTCGTTTAGAAATTAAAAAAATAAAATTTTAAAAAATTTCCCGAAAATCTCCTACTTAATAGAGCAAAACCCCTACCCGTCAAAAGCCATCAAAAAAAATCTTGCACTCTTTCGTAGCCCGAACTCTCCCTTATACTATTATACCCATTGTTTCTGCCCGTGTGCACCAGAACAATTTTTCTTACCCAAGGTCAAATATTTTGTACAAAATTTATGAACACAGAAGTTTTCCACTATGTGGTGAGAGTATAATGAGTTTGCCCTGATGTTTGTAACTACCAAAAATTTTGGACCTATACCCATTTTTTATTATACAGATCGATTCAAAATTCCTATCTGAGTCGCCTTAACGATGTTCGTCCTTCCGTCTGTGTGTTATGAATACAAAAGTTGGTCGTACCGGTGTTTATTTGTTCTTTATACTGACAGTAAAAGGAAAGGGTAGAGTTGACACGAGTTGAAATATACCTATAAAAAAGAGTTGAGACATAATGCGCTTAATTGTTAAATTATATTAATGGCATTTCAGACCCATATATGTCCAACATTCGACAAAGTTGGAAAACTATTTACCTCTATTGAATTAGACGATGAAGCTAAACTTCCTCTAGATGAATAAAATCAAGGCTATTTAGATGAATATTTACCAAAATTGTTTGATTTAAAGTTTTTACCAGTACACAAACAATAAGTTATATTCTTTTTATATAGTTAAAAAATTTTCTTGATTTAAAAATTTACGTATTTTATAAATTTACAATAAAAATTGATATAGAAATATCTAAGAAGACAATTAAAAAATTTTTAACTGACCTTTTCATTGTAACTTCTCTATCTTGAACCAATATGAGGTAACTTTTACGTTCAATGCTTAATAAATTACATCTTAACTCAGGCCCTTTCAAGAAAAGAGCCATTTTTTGCCACAGTGCAACGTTAAATAGTTTTCAATTAACACAGTTGTTAATTGAAGTGCTGGATTCATTTTGATTGTTTGTTTATAACTATAAAACGTTAGAATTTTTTCTTTTTATACTATCGTTAAAATTTTTTTGATTAAATTAATAAAAAATAAGTTCATAAGGAAAAATACCGCAAGTATCAAAGTATATAAGAGCTAAAAATTGTTAGTACACATATAAAAAATATTAGAATTACCACATCTTACTCTAAAACTAGAGTAAAACTATTACATTGTATATAATTTATCATAATTTTTTTTCTAAAATTAAATAAGGTATGCACTATAGTTTACTCTAAAATTAGTGTAAAGCGACTACATTGTATGATATGTTATCTATATATTAATACGTGAAGGTAAATTTTTAGTTCCCTTTTTTAGCAATATACTGGCATGAAAGAGTGTGAAAATTGGCATAGTCATAGTTCATATGGAGGAGAAGCTGAGAATGATAAAATTTATGTTTAATCTGCTTAAATATATTAAATTAAATAAAATAAAATATTTATATTAATTAGTTACACTCTGTTAATGCGAATGATTAAAATTATATCTCAGACGCTCTGTGTTGAATTGCGAATTGCCAAAATTGATTAACATACCTTAAGGCTCATTTAAATATTCATAAATTTTTTAATTTCAAAAACATTGGAATACAAAAATTTAATGAAAAAGTAATATTTCCTAGAATTTGCACTCGAATTTGGAGTGCTGAGCTATACCAAGAATCGTATGTAGATTAGGATGTGCAAACTGCAATTTGGTCATCATGAAACTGATAATGCAAGGATCACATTTATGAATAAGAGTGACAGATCTCAGAATGTTCATTTGGCTTTGTATTGAACGTGGATCACAATTATGAAGAAGAACTTACGATAAGCAGCCATATTCAGGGTTGACATATATTTACTAAAAAGAGTTTAAAAACTTAATATCGAAAACATTTTTTAGAAGAAAATATGAAACTGGAATAGTTTTAAAAAAATGCAATATATTATAAATTATAATTTGGAATAAAAAATAATTTTTTTTGTAAGAGTATACAAAGTTTTTTATTTATATCTAGGAACTTTTTACTTTTAAATTAATTCATCATCATAATCATTGCCTTTATTTTATTAAAAACAAAAGCAGTAACAAAAAAAATCTCTTTTTGAATCTATGAGTGGCCCTGAAAAGACCCCTTTTTATGTTTTTATATTTTTTTGGTCTTTTATATGTTGAAATTCGCAATGTAGCAGCCACGGCGAGCTTTTGTACCTTCCGTCATAGCATGGTTATCCCAAGGAGCTAAATAATGAAAAAAAAAAGAAAACTACGAATTTTATTAATAAGATTACAAAATGTGCTATCATTTATAATCGCGCTGTTTTTTCTTTTTTTTTTTCTTTCCAAAACCAATTTTTAATTTTGTGGTAAACTATGTTTTTATTTTAAGAAAAGGTACTATTCTAAGAAAACGTACTTTTTTAACAGAGGTAATTTTTTAAGAAAAAGTACTTTAAGACAATACTTTTTTCAGAAAATATATTTTTAAGAAAATGTGTTTTTAAGAAAATCACCTTTTTAAAGAAAAGGTACATTTTAAGATTTATTGAAAAACGAATTTAAAAAAAAAAAATACTTATTAAGAAAAAGTACTATATAATATACTTTTTAAGAAAAGGTACTTTCTTATCAAAAGGTACTTTTCTAGTAAAATATATTTTTTAAGAAAAGCTAATTTTTTTAAAAAAAATATATTTTTTTAACAAAATATACTTTTTAAGAAAAGCTATTTTTTTAATATGCTTTTTTAAGAAACTGTATATTTTTTTTTAAGAATAGGTAATTTTTTAAGAAAGGGTACTTTAAAAAATATGTTTTAAGAATATATATATTTTAAGAATATTTTTATATACTTAGTTTAAGAAAATATACTTTTTAATGAATGGTACTTTAAGAAAAGGTACTTTTTTAACAAAATTTACTTTTTTAAGAAAAGGTTATTTTTTAACAAAGTTACTTTTTAAAATAAATTTTTAAACCCTTTCTTTTAACTCAATCTCTCTGTCTGTCGTGGGGCAACCACATTCCCACTTATCCAATTGATCTGAAACTTGGGCCACATTCTTGTTGTGACTACAGATTAAATTATCTAAATGTCATTTCCACTCATTCGATCAATCCGAAACTTGGTCCATACACTTGCTGTGATTAAAGTTTAACTTGGACTTAGTCACGCACAGTCACGCATTTTCACGCGCAGTGACGGAGAGATTTAAAACGGATTTCCCCTTATCCAAGCAATCTGAAACTTTTTTTTTAAATTTTTTTATTTACATTTCTAATTAAGTTTGTGAATTGTTTTATTTATATTTTTGAATTTTTCAGTTCTTTGTTTTTTGATTTTTTTTTTATATTTTAAATTTACTTTAAGTTTTTTTTTACAAAATCAAATTTTTGAACAAATTATACATTTCTGTTTCCTTATTTGGATTTTAAATTTGTTTTCAATTTCACATATTTTTTCAAGCATCTTTGACAAATTTCATTTCATATAAAACAAATGCCTTATGAAATTTTTCAAATTAACTTTACTTGATAAAATTGAAACTGTTCAAAAATTGAAACTTTTCAACTTTTTCGCTTTTAGAATTTGTTTTGTTTTTTATATTAACTATGTGTGTGTGTTTGTTGTTTCTTACTGTGTGCCAATGTGTGTATACCCAGTCAGCATTTGAAAGCTTATTTTAACAATCTCATTTGAAGGTTGAGTCATAAAACAGTGTCATAATTCCATTAAATGCTAACTGGGTTTTTATGTTCTTGCTTCATAAAAATGTGTGCGTTTTGTCAAGTGAAGAATATGTTTTTTTTTTCGAATGATCTTGATTATTAGCAATGTGAACATATTTGTTGTGCAAAGTAAAAACTTGGATCTTAAATTTCTTTATACAAATTCTTATATCGTACATGCATGATCATAAATTTTTGAATATTCTGAGATCTGCCACTCTTGCTTTCATGATCCAATTGCAGTTTGCACATCCTCATCTATATAAGATGCTTGGCTATACTAATTATTAATTATTATTTGAATACAGTTAATCGCATACTGCACACTGCACATTGCACACTGCAAACATACACACGCCATCATATATTATACACCAAAATGCAAATCAATAATATTTTAATGTTTAGACTGCACTAAAAGTACTGTTTTAAATTCAATTACATTGTATACTATATTATAATAGAAATGTAATAGTTTTTTGTTTCTGCTTCTGCTTCAATATTTCTTCTATTATAGGCTATACCAAAGACCATTATATATGGTTCATGGTTATATATATAATCGTACGTGTGTCCATGCAAACCCTGTAACCAAACTGCTGGTCACAAATATGGATATATTTTTATGAGAATTAGTATATGAGCTTCTGTAGCGGCCATAGGATGAACGCTATTGAAATGGGTGAAAATTGGTTCGTGTTCACACCTAGTCCCCATACAAATGTCCTCTATGAGATCGAATTAAATGGTATGAATATTCAAATTATCATACAGAACTCGGTCAAATTGGGTCTGTGTATGTTTATTAAATTCAATTATTAGTAGTCCAAATAAAAGCATATAAGACAATTCTTAGTCATAGCCCCCCCATATGAAGCTGATGCCCCATTTTCACTTAAATCTATCAAAAAACAAATATGATCCACAAATTTTTCTCAAATTTTGTTTGTATATATTTTTGAAAAAAATATGTAACAAGACTTAATATAGTCAGGATCTGTCCATTTTTCAACCTAGTCCCAATATAAATATAGTATCCGATATAAACTTTTTCATATCCTAAAGCAAAAAAAATTAATAACAATGCCACTCAAATTTGATTTATGGTTATTTTCTAAATTAAATTAGGTGGACCTAAGAGATAGGATTTCTAAACGCAAGGTATATGGTATCCGTCTAGCTGACCATAATTTTCTCACTTGTTTTTATACCCTATACCACTATGTTGTTTGGGTATAATGACTTTGTGCTGCTGTTTGTAACAACCAAAAATATTTGACCTAGACCCATCTTTAATTATACCGATCGAGTCAGAATCACTTTCTGAGTTGATTTAACAATGTCCGTCCGTCCGTCCGTCCGTCCGTCCGTCTGTGTGTCCATGTAAACCTTGTAATCAAACTGCAGGTCGCAAATATGAATATATTTTGATGAAATTTGGTTTTTAAGCTTTTAGCGTCCATGGGATGAACGCTATTGAAATTGGTGAGAATCGGTCCATGTTCAGACCTAGCCCCCATACAAATTATCCATATGAAATCGACATAAATTGCCATAAGATCCAAATTGTCATATAGATCTTACTCAAATTGGGTTTGCATGCGTTGATTACATCCACTAATGAGTAGTCCAAAAATGATCCCTTTGACCCCATATAGAGCTGCTTCCCGATCTTCACTTAAATCTATTAAAAAACAAAAATATTGCTCTGATTCTTTTCAAATTTTGTTTGTACATATTTTTACAAAATACAAGAGACTTTACCAAACATGATCAGGATCGGTCCATTTTTGGACCTAGTCCCTTTATAGATATAGCATCCGATATGAACTTTTTCATATCTGCAGCCAAAAAAATTAATAAAAATCCCACTCAAATTTGGTTTTTGCTTATTTTCAATGTCCAGTTAGTTAGGCCTAAGAGATAGGGTTTCTAAACGCATGGTATAGGGTATCGTATAGTCGGTCTAGACCGACTATAATTTTGTTACTTGTTTTTTTTTTTAATTTTGTGAGATACTTATTTCTGATGGACAAAAACACAATTGAAGGCACCAGAATTAAATTTAAGCATGTGTCAGTATCATGCACTTAACTAATAGATTAACTTGATTGAAATTAAACAAAACTTGGCTAGACATTTTAATCACTATTATCGATGAAATCAGCAACAATTTGTTAGAAAAAACATTATTGTTCTTTACCAGTGGAGCAGACCAAGTCCTTATTTATAACAAATTAGCTTCGAGTAGCTTGTCAGTACAATTACTTTATTTTAGAGTTCTAAATATAACTTTTTTTAATTCTGTCCCTATTAATAAATTAAATTTACCCACAGAATGGTGTTGAGTTTACAAATGTAATAGCATGAAAAAATAAACGTCTTAAAGAAAATTGGACAACAAAAACTTTCAAAATAAAACCTCTTATGTATCTGAAAACAAGAAAACAATAAAATTGATATATTAAATATCACACTATAACAAAAACGTTGTTATTTTAAAAACATTGACAAACATTCGTACAATAGTATTTTAAGAAATTGTACAAACTTGTAAAGGCAATCATTGCAAACAAGTTAAATTTACTTTAATGCCATAGAAAATGTTGATATTTATAACTGAAACCAGCACAGAATTATTAAGTTTGTTCAATTACAGCCATATAATGGAAGCCAATCAACCGAGCAGAATAGGCATAATTCTCCTTCACTCAAATGGGATTTTAAAATTAGCATTAAAATGCTGCCAAATTCTTGTTCAATACATCTGCTAGAGGTAAGCTTTAGATACCTTTATTGCGATAAGTCTGAACTCATCGATTTTTATGGGCATTTTAAATGGAAGCTTCTTCATGAATAGCGTCCTAGAACTTAAGTTCTTTCTGCTCCTGAGGGTAGTAATAGATTTTGGTCATTCGTTAGAAGAGTAAGGCACAATGCTAATTCTTCCATTCCATCTCTTATCAAGAATGATTTAATATTCATTGACCCGTTGGATAAAGCTAACCTTTTATCCGATCAATTCGCAAGCAGGTTTTTCTTGCCGGAAAGCCATCAACCACTGCTCGAACTTGAAGAGCGTTCTTAGAAAGATCAGTGTAAACAAGGTACAGGGACCGAATGGCATATCAGCACTGGTACTGAAACAGTGTTCTTCGAGGCTATCGCATCCATAGGTGAACCTTTTTAGCTGTTCGTAAAGCATGGGTACATTTCCTTCACATTAGAAGATTGAACATCCAAAAAATGGATGCAGCTAACAACCCTGATGCAAGTTGCTCTGTGATTTCAAAGGTTATGGGTAGCAAGGTTGTTGCTTTAAATATTTGCAAGGAATTCGACCGGGTATGGCACATCACTCTCTCATTAAACCGATTCCTTTTGGTCTTAGTAATGATATCTCTCGATTTATTGCTCTATACGTGTCATTTTAGATGGGGTCTCATCCAGCTAAATCAGGGGTACCGCAATACTCTCTTCTTTCTCCTTCACTTTTCCCCACTTTTCCTAGTGACCTCGTATATCAGTTCTATCTACTCTTTTGCTTCGTACTCTTCGATCAAAGCCTAAGCCCTAGGGAGATTGGGAACATGAAGCAATATATAAGTAATACTCCCAACCAAGATCATTTGAAAATCTCTGAGTGGGACGAGTGCATGGGGTTGATTTTAATGCTCGTAAGACACAGTGCTACTTATTTATCTATATACAGGCAATGGAGTCAGCAATGTCGTCTCTATCCATGAATTGTGCATATATTGAAGAATCATATGCTCTGTGATGTCCATTGGGTGCTTTAAAGTTCCAAGGTTTCCCAAATCTTTTTAAGAACTACTCCACCCCATCCTATCTACATACAATTTATACCACCTATATCCTACCATGGAATACATCTACCATGTAAGGGCAGGTACTTCACAGTATCTAAAGCAATGACAGTAGTGCAACAAACTCTATTCACACATTGGAGCATCGTCGGAATATTGGTTGTATTACTCTGTATTATAGATATTATTATGAGAAATATTCTGTTGAGGTAAGTGAAGTCGTACATAAAACCCATGTTTTCTTTCCATACCACACACTCATCTTGTTGGTCTCATCCATTTGCAATTAATTGTCCAGTGGATTGCATAACGCAATACCGCTAAAATTCGTTTATTAGCCGCAGAAGCGGTATGTGAAATTAACTACCCATTGTGGCCTTTCCTGTCACTTGCAACATATATAAATTTAAGTCAAATATCCCTCTTTCCTCATACCCATAACACATTTTCCTGATATCAACACTGTGCACTGCAATAATTGAGGACTTCCCCTGAGTATTGATGCATTTAAAAAAGTGCTCTTTGAGATCTCTCCGATTTTAAGATTTTTCATTTCTCTAATATATTACCTGATTGGCATTCAAAATTAAAATTAACATCTAATGAAAGAGTCCCATCTATGGGTCTATTTAGATTTGTTAAATATTATGTATGGTTGTACTATTTATACTCGTGAGTATAAAATTTTTTCTTTAGTTTAGTTTGGTTTAAAGAAATGTTGTTTATATATCTCAACATTGTTCCACTGACGAACGCTTTGCCTCAAGCCGCAACAGAAGGAACATGAAGAAAACATGAACTGTAATAAAAAAATAAATCTGGGCATAAAAAAATATGTATCACATAACCATTTAATGGAAAAATTTTGCGTGATAAAAACTTAAACGTTTTTCTATAGTAAATCCAACATGGAAAAACTTTTGAGTCCTCTTTTGCAAAAGTTATATAAACTTTTTGCTTTAAAGAAAGAATACAACCGAGGACCAAAACACAAATACTTTCTTTTATTTTACGAAATAAATGTATAAACTAAAGTTATTGGCAGGCTTCCGCATAAGAAGGTTTAATGTTGAGTAAATTTATCGTGGCTTGTTTTTCCTTATTGTTTGTTGAAAAAAACTTAACAAAATAAAAAAGACAATAGATTTTATAATCGATATTGTCGCTTGACATAGTTGTTCTAGCATGAATATAAATAGGGGTTCGTTTTAAATTGGAAAAGTCAAAGTATGCAGCCCACTAGAAATTAAATTAAGCTTTTTAAAGCGAAATATTCAATAATATTTCAAAAGTTCATTTTGCTTATATTTTAACTGCCTTAAGTGATTGTTTTTTTTTAGTAAAGATAACTGAATTCGAATGACGAAAATTAATGCATTAATAGAATACATTTTATTGCAAAAGAATTGAACATGTATGGAATGATTTTTTATACCGTATAGCAATCAGTGTTTAAAGTATAATGAGTTTGTGCTGATGATTATAATTTCACTGGTCTACAAATTAAAAAAAAAAAAAACAAATAAGAAAATTATAGTCGGTCTAGACATGCACCCAAACTCACCAATTTCGACAGCGTTCATCCTATGGCCGATGAAAGCTTACACACCAAATTTCATCAAAATCTATTCATATCTGCGAACTGTAGTTTAAATACTAGGTTTACATTGGCACACAGAGGGACAGGCGGACGGACGGACATCGTTAAATCGACTAAGAAAGTGATTATGAGTCGATCGGAATAATAAAAGATGGGTCTAGGTCAAATATGTTTCGTAGTTACAATCAGCAGCACAAAGTTATTATACCCAAACCACATAGTGTATGTTTGTTTGTTTGTCTGTTTGTTTGCGGTTTATAGGAGACTACACCACTGGACCGATCGTCTTGAAATTTTTACGGTAGGTAACTGCCTATCCGGAAGGAAATAGTGGCTGCATTTTTTATTTTTCAAGTGGGCGTGGCACTCCCATACATCTAATTTTAACATATAATATCTGGAGTCCTATAACAACAAGAGCTCGGAAACTATGGACATATACATTTTTAAATAATTCGAAGACCTGCGGAAAAAATGGGCATGATCGGACCAATGGGCGTGGTACCCACTATACAAAGTAAATATTAAATGTCATATATCTAGAGTACTGTAATACATAAAGTCTTGAAACTTTGTGTGAGTTCATAAGTTATCAACGTTAGTACTTGAAAAAAGTGGGCGGAATTCGATCAGTGGGCGTGGTACCTGAAATACAAAGTAAATATATAATGCCATATATATGAAGTATTGCAATAGTAAAATCCTTAGAACTTTGTCTGAGTTCATGAGTTGTTAATGTGAGTAGTCCCATAAAAAAATGGGCGAGATTCAACCAGTGGGCGTGGTACCCCATACAAAGTATAAATTTAATATAACATAACTGGAGTACTATAAAAGTGAAAGTCTAGCGAATTTGTTTGAGTTCATAAGTTATTAATGTGAGTAGTTGACCAAAAAGTGGACGGAGTCAGACTAATGGGCGTGGCACCTCCTCTACGAAAAAATAGTTTTCTACAAAACGTATTGCCTGCTTTTTATTTCGTTACGAGGGGTGTAGCGGGGCACATCGGGTTACTGCTAGTAGGGTGTAAAAATTGACTGCAGAAACGATTCATGTTTTTTAACTAATCTGGAAGCGCTGAATTCGAGTCTGGAATAAAAATTGGGCTATCACGCCTTGTTCTTTTTAATCGCATGCTGGCAGTACTGTTAAACAGTCAATACTGACACTACAATATCACAATTATTAATTTGACAGAAGCCCACACTCATTCTAATTCTTCATAATAATAGCGTTTAAGCAGTTCAGGGAGATCGTGTGTTACTGATTCAAGCTAATTTTTATTTCTGTGTGGTGAATATTTGGTTGGAAAAAAAAAGGATATGCAATATCAGAATCATTAAAATATACATATTCGCATTATTTTGATTTTGCTGTCAGAAACTTGGACTAACCATGGACACCGAAAATATTTTGCAATAGTTGCAGAACTGTTTATACAAGTGTTCAAATGGCAAGAAGATCTATTTCGATTTTTCAATTCCACTACTTTGCAGAGAGTCAAGTAACCACTAAACCGATTGTAATTTCTGTTTAACAAAAGTTGCTGGATTCAATAAGAAAAATCGTAAAAAATATTACCTACGCGAATGTCCCATCAGTTTCAAAACCAGTTAAACGTGCACCAAATTATCCATTACCAGTCATTTCCAGTGCAACGAGCAGTGAGTCCGAAACGGCTTTCAACAGCAGTGGTAGTTTTTATGAGGCTGATTATGACTCAAGCTGATTTGAATGATTTAATTCGAGACTTACATTTAATGAGGCAAGACGCAGAATTACCAGCATGCAGCAGTGGACACATCTTGCCGTTGGGACAAAAATAACATATATAGAGAATAGGGCGGGTCGATTTGTAGGGATGCAAAAAAATCGCTCAAGTTACAAGGAAAATCATATTCTAGGGATCAAAATAAGAAACTTTGCCCAAGGAACCATACCTCTAAAACGAATTCTGAACTCCCGACTTTTGTTTTGTCTGTCTGTCTGTCTGCCTGCCATGGGGCAACCCATTCCCCCTCAGGCAATTGATTTGAAGCTTGGCTCATAATCTTGTTATGACTACTGATTAATTTTGGGGTAGTCAAGCAGAGTCACGCATAGTCACGCATAGTAAAGGCGTGATCTGAAAGTTATTTACCCTCATCCGATCGATCTTTTTGAACAACATAACATAGTCAAGGCCTATGATTATTACTTATTAGCAGAATAGAAGATACGTATACGTAACAGTGTTAATTTTAATAATAAATCAAACATAGTCAGCCCAATTCGAAACAAAAAATGGTTATTTTTGAAATATTTGTATTGGGAACCCCCCAGGGGGTTCCAGGGGTATGCCGCTGGCATGGATGGGTCGGCCCTCCAAATTAACTGGTGGTCGATCATACATTTGGACTCGATTAGAGCACTTTAAATGGGTCAAAGTGAGACAGACAGACAGGTCAAAAGTCGGATCATCAGAATTCGTTTTAGAGGTATAGTTCATCGGGCAAAGTTTCAAATTTTGATCCCTAGAATACGATTTTCCTTGTCACTTGGGCGATTTTTAAATCGACCCGCCCTAATAGAGATAGAAGCTTGGAATTGGCTACATATTTTGAGAAGAAACACTCTATTCTATACTGTACTGATGTTGATGGTTTATATCAAAAAATTAACCAGCCATATGACAAAACTGAATGGAGATAATTGATTGATGGCTCTAAGTACAGTTTAAAGCTCTTCTTTTGCATAATGGGAATGAAAAACCATCCAGACCAATTGCTCATGCCATTAATACAAAGGAAAATTACGAATCAATGACTGAAATGTTGACATTACTCAAATACAACGATCAAAATGGAAGATCTGTTGTGACCTTAAGGTGCGTGATTTAAATTTCTTTGTAGATATAGTATAGACCATCGCAAATAACTGTAAATTATTCTGCTGGTTTGTTGACTGGTATGCAAGGAGGTCTCCAAAATATTGCTGTTTCACCAGGAAAACAAAACTTTTCAAATAAACCATTAATTGATCCAAATGACGTTTTTCTTCCGCCGCTGCACATAAAATTGGGTCTTTTTAAGAACCTTGTCAAGGCTCTAGATGGTGCAGCATTTAAATATTTGTTAGCGGTTTTTCCTAAAATTTCATATGCTCAAAATCAAAGAAGGCATATTTTTTGGCCCTCAGATGAGGAAGCTGTTGAATAATTACAATTTTTCACAATGTTTATTGGAGAAAGAATATGCAACCTGTAAATCTTTCAAGAGCATCGTGGACAGTTTTCTTGGAAGTAATAAGAGTCAAAACTACAGACAAATTGTTGAAAAAATATCACGAATAAAGTGCACGCATGTCACTCAAAAAGCACTTCCTTCATTCGCATTTCGATTTTTTTTTTTCACAAAACCTAGGTGCGATGAGCGACGTCCAAGGCGAGTATGCTCACCAAGATTTAATGAAAATTGAAAGAAATTATCAAGGATTTTGGGAAAAAAGCATGCTGGGAGACTATTGCTGGACTCTTATACGTGAAGCCGAACCAACAAAATGCAAACGACGTTCAAATAACGCCATTTTCTTTTGAAAATTTATTGATTTTTAAATAAACTAATGATTTTTTATGTAAAAAAAACGAATAAAAACATTTTTATACCCTATACCACTATGTGGTTTGGGTATAATGACTTTGTGCTGCTGTTTGTAACAACCAAAAATATTTGACCTAGACCCATCTTTAATTATACCGATCGAATCAGAATCACTTTTTGATTTGATTTAACAATGTCCGTCCGTCCGTCCGTCTGTCCGTCCGTCCGTCCGTCTGTGTGTCCATGTAAACCTTGTAATCAAACTGCAGGTCGCAAATATGAATATATTTTGATGAAATTTCGTATATGAGCTTTTGTCGGCCATGGGATGAACGCTGTTGAGGATCCGTCCATGTTCAGACCTAGCCCCCATACAAATTACCCATATGAAATCGACATAAATTGCCATAAGATCCAAATTGTCATATAGATCTTACTCAAATTGAGTTTGTATGCGTTCATTACATCCATTAATGAGTAGTCCAAAAATGGTCCCCTTGGCCCCATATAGACTGCTTCCCGATCTTCACTTAAATCTATTAAAAACAAAAATATTGCACTGATTCTTCTCAAATTTTGTTTGTATATATTTTTGCAAAATACAGGAGACTTTGCCAAACATGATTAGGATTGGTCCATTTTTGGACCTAGTCCCCATATAGATATAGCATTCGATATGAACTTTTTCATATCTGCAGCCAAAAAAATTAATAAAAATCCCACTCAATTTTGGTTTTTGCATATTTTCTATGTCCAGTTAGTTGGGCCTAAGAGGTAGGGATTCTAAACGCATGGTATAGGGTATCGTATAGTCGGTCTAGACCGACTATAATTTTCTTACTTGTTTTGTACTACAAAAGCTGACGTAATAGGGAAAAACCAACTACAGATTCGAATTCAGCCCACAAAATTACCCTAGGAAAGATATTTGGTTGCTCCAGTCCAAAATCTTGTTGGCTAGTGTTACCAAAATATCTGATTAAGCTCCACAATTTTTTAATCCTATTAAAGAATAATCTTTTTTTAAGTCGACTTCACGATGTCTGTCCGTCCGTCCGTCAATTTGTATGTAAAATTTGTAATCAAATTATAGGTCTCAATTAAAAGTGTATTTTGATTAAATCTATTATATCGGTTTCTGATAGCCATCGCCACTAAGATCAGTGAAAATCCGTGTTCAAATCTAGTACCCACACAGATAACCCCCGTAAATACAGAATTGAATTGACGCCGGTCAAGTTTTTTTTTATATTTCTATTACATTCATTAATTACTGCTCTAAAAGTAAACCCTGCAGGCTCATATTGAGTCATAGTTAAAACTGTTGCCGGTACTTGAACTTTAAATTCCAACTAAGTTAATTGTTTTCTTTTTTGACCAGTTTCTATTATAAAAATTAGACAAAAATTAATTACTATCTGAAAAATTGCATTACTTTTCTCTTACTAGAGCAGAAAATTTTTAAGTTCCCTTAGTACTTGATAGAACATCGATGAAATACACTCTTTAACGCAGCCGGAGTTTGACCCCTAAAAGAATATTTAGAGACTTAAGAAGGCATACGAAAATAAAAAAATATCCAGGTATTAATATTAGATCAGCTGCTGAACCTAATGAGGTACCAGGTCCCAGTGGATTTCCGCAGGATCGGAAAAGCCATTAATTGGAGCAAGCCCTTAATCTAACTTTACCAAAAAGGTCATCATTGAAATCAATTCTAACTCATAAATTCATAAGAAAATTCTTATTCCATTATAAGAATACAGCAGAGATGCCCCACATCTTAGCAGATCTTATCTGGGACTTCCAATAGCGGCATTTTTGTTATCTGGGACTCCCATTGGCGGCATCTTTGGACACAACGCATGTAAATAGCTGATGAAAAAATAAAATATATTTTTGTATGCGTTTGTATTTCTTCAAAGGAAGAATGTTCTTTTGTTGGATTGTTTGTCTGTGATTTCCTCGAAATTTTCTACACGCCTGATATAATATCTGAAAGAGACGTGCCTTCCCATACAAACCTTCATTACGAACTGCTTTTTCAATGCTATTCATAATCATATTCTTACGAAATGTTGTAACACATATTATTTTACTAGTTTACTAGACAGAATTGGAAGAGAAACGTGGCCCTTCCAAAAAAAAAAAAAAAAAATTATAATAATTTTATTTGTTACTCTCTCTGCCCGTTAAAAGATTCTTATAACAAATTCAATATAGCCTGTAATTATATTCTGTGAACGGCTTCCCAGTCTTATACATTTTATAGTACACATTTTATAGTAATTTCCATCAAATAATTTTCAGTCCTCAGCAGACATCTATGGGATGTTCATTTGAATTATGCAGAGCTCATGATTTTGCCAATACCCTGCTTTATGCCCAAGTTCCTCGCTACGTATGCATGAATACAGCATCGCAATATAAAGGGACCAACATATCAAAATTAATGGAAATGGCGAAAGATTTACAAACTGTCCTGCGTGTATGCATCCAACTTAGAGTGTTATTGCCGGTGAATACAGCATCGCAATATAAAGGGACCAACGATTCCTTCTATCATAAAACAATAACTGGTAAAAGAATTCGAGGTGTTTCGATGACTCTCCTTGGGGTTGATGGAAAATACCGCACAATTGGACGTAGCCATGCGAGAAGCCGTGTTTTTGTTCTTTTCTACGCATACTGAAGTATTATTTTTTTATTTATTGACACGTGCAGCTACACTTCTTGTTTTATTGAGCATTTTAAAACGATTTCCTGAAAGATACTCCTTAGAAAAACCACAGTGAAATTCCAAACTTAATTTCGATAATCTTCGTTATCACCAGGCTCTCCCAATCATATACATTAAATTGATCGCTTAGTTGGAATCGATTTAGAACAAGTCGATAATGCAAGACCATAGCTAGCGTAAAATCTATCTGATGAATTTACGAATTTTACTTTTCAACAATAAATACACTTATAACAGATATGATGCCAAAATTTCTTCCCGAACAAAAATTAATTTTTTATCAGGTATGGATATGTATTAGCGGAGAGAATTATGCTCTATTCTTTCTAGATACTTCAGCGTATACAGGAAAAAATTCCGCATAAAGAAATTGCTTCCTTAGGCAACGGTTACTGTCATAAAATGTGGAGGGAGCGTGTAACCTCCCATACAAAATGAATTTTTAACATCTAATTTTAACATATAATATCTGGAGTACTACGACAACAAGAGTTCTGAAACTATATACATGTACATATTAAAATAATTTGAGGAGTTGTGGAAAAATGGGCGGGATCGGACCAATGGGCGTGGTACCCTCCATACAAAGTAAATATTAAATGTCATATATCTGGAGTACTGTAATAGGTAAAGTGTTGAGACTTTGTGTGAGTTCATAAGCTATCAACGTTAGTACTCGAAAAAAATGGGCGGAATCGGATCAGAGGGTATGTTACCTCCCATACAAAGTAAATATATAATGTCATATATCTGAAGTACTCTAATAGTGTGAGCTTTGGAACTTTGTCTCAGTTCATGAGTTATAATTGTGAGTAGTCCCATAAAAAAAATGGCGAGATTCAACCAGTGGGCATGGTACCCCTCATATAAAGTAAGTATTTAATATAACATAACTAGAGTACTATAATAATGAAAGTCTGGCGACTTTGTGTGAGTTCATAAGTTATTAATGTGAGTAGTTGCCCAAAAATGGGCGGAATAAGACTAGTGGGCGTGCCACCTCCTATACAAAACAATAGTTTTCTACAAAACGTATTGCCTGCTTTTTATTTCGTTACGAGAGCTGTAGCGAAGCACATCGGGTTACTGCTAGTCAGCATATACAAATAGCCAAAGAGATTCATTGCAACAGTGAAAATTTTTTGTGTGGAATGATTGTACCATGTCACACTATTCATTGCGGTATTAAATCGCAGTCTACGAGTTATCAGAAGCTGTGGATGTGGAATTTTCATTCTTCTCTTTGGGGATTTTGGCAAACATTATTGCTTACAAGAGGAATGGTAGTTTCTCACTTATGGAAACAAACATCCAAAATTAAGCTGACGCCGATTATATAAGTACATGTAAGCACAGAAACTGAAACTCATGCTCTGGCCTTTTTCAAATGGGAAATGGCAAGTCATACGCAAAGACGATGGTGATTTATTGTTTCCAAAAGGGAACCAAAAATTAAATTCGTTCGAAAAAGTTTTCGCAGCTTCTGGTGGGTGCACCATACAAGCGAGTTTCTTAACTCCGTCGAATTATCCGGAATTCAAAACAACAATTTTAAGTTAGAGTACCCGAAATGTTTATGCGTATCGTCTTTCTGCCCTTATAATTTGCCCTAGAAACTGACTAAGAAAAACAGATATATGCCTTAAATTTATTGAAGCAACAATATTAACGGGATTAGCGAGAGAGGAAAATGTTTTTATTTCTTGCATACCCCTAATGCCAACAGATTCAATTTTTGTTAAATTTTCGTTTGCAATGCTGAAAGTAATCGGTATATATTGTAATGTCTGCAATACACAATATGTACCCATTTAATGCTGGGTACTGAAAGCTAGTTCCTTCAAAAGTTCTTTAGCAATCGTGCCGGGACTTTACTTTTATTATTTTCTACTGTTTATTATCGTTGTCAAATGCATAATAAATATTTTCTATTCGATTGGAATACCGATAATAAAAAAAAAAAAAACAGAAAAACACTTCTGTAAAGAAGAGTTTTGGTTTATGGTGTGTGCACAAGTTCATGTTTTGTACACAATAAGCAGCTACACCATGGGGAAAAGCAAAAATAAGTGGTGAACAGTTAAATGAATATTTATACTGTACATGTTTGCTGTACACATCATGTATGCAAAATAATTCCAAACGTTGAAGTTTATCTTATCCGAGTGTGTGAAGCGAAAAACGTGCAATAAAATAAATTTTCCTTCAAAGAACTTTTCAACATTTCGAATGAATAATGTTTTTGTTGAAATGACAAATTGTGCTGAAAAATTTTGTTCCTTCAGAATAAATTTTGTGTTGGGAACAAACACACAAAAAAATGGTTTGGTAATAGCTAATCCGAAATTCGGTGCAGAACAAACTCAGTACCAGTAATGAAATTGTTTTGCCCGCTCTTCAACCGAATTTGTCTCAACTTTACAACATTATTTTTCATGAAGTAACTTATTGACAATTTTCTACCACAATATAAATACAATTCCAGCAAACAGCTAAAACAAGACATTCTGGTGTCCAGCAAAAATGCACCAAATTCAGTTCGTAACCACATTAAATCTATTTTCTAAGTGTAGGAAACAGTACCCTAAAGCAAACATTTCCAACTTGAACGATTTACATAAAATTCTATTTTACATTTGGGCTTATCAAGGAAACATAATATCACAAATGAAAAAATAATACGGGCAACGCTGGTGATGTCGATTAAAATACGGACAAAGTTGTGCAACATAATGCACACCACCAGCAGGATAGAGAATTTTTGATATCTTTTATATATATTTCTATTGTCCCAACTAAAAAAGATACTCAGTGAAATAATCATAATTATAAGCTAATTTAGCCGAATCATCAGTGAAATTAACACTTCTGTTATGTAGAGGCGCTTATAGCATATTTTTTTTTTTTTCTTCTTAAAGAAGAAAAGAAACATTTATTTAAGGAAATTAAAAAGGGGAAAAGAGAGGTTTCCGTTAATATTGATAAAACTGGGCAAATGTCAATAAAGGGTAATACTGTGCATGGCAAAAGTTTTGACATAAATAAAGATAGCTAAATAATTAAAATAAAGTAAAACAAGTAAGAAAATTATAGTCGGTCTAGACCGACTATACGATACCCTATACCAAGCGTTCAGGTCCAACTAATTAGATATAGAAAATAAGCATAGACCAAATTTGAGTGGGATTTTTATTAATTTTTCGGCTGCAGATATGAAAAAGTTCATATCGGATGCTGTATCTATATGGGGACTAGGCCCAAAAATGGACCGATCCTGACCATGTTTGGGAAAGTCTCTTGTATTTTGCAAAAATATATACAAACAAAATTTGAGAAGAATCAGTGCAATATTATTGTTTTTTAATAGATTTAAGTGAAGATCGGGAAGCAGCTCTATATGGGGCCTATAACTAAGAGTTGTCCAATAGGGATAATTTTTTGACTACTGATTAATGGATGTAATATATACATACAAACCCGATTTGAATAAGATTTGTATGATAATTTGGATCTTATGGCAATATATGTTGATTTCATAGGGGTCATTTGTATGGGGGCTAGGTCTGAACATGGACCGATTCTCACCAATTTCAACAGCGTTCATCCCATAGCCGATAAAAGATCAAATACCAAATTTTGTCAAAATATATTCATATTTGCGACCTGCAGTGTGATTACAAGCTTTACACGGACACACAGACGGACGGACGGACGGACGGACGGACATCGTTAAATCGAATCAGATAGTGATTCTAATTCGATCGGTATAATTAAAGATGGGTGTAGGTCAAATATTTTTTGTTGTTACAAACAGCAGCACAAAGTCATTATACCCAAACCACATAGTGGTATAGGGTATAAATAGCTGAAAGAAAGAAGAAGTTCTCTTCACTGGTAAATTGGTGCGACGAGTTTCTTTACTAACCTAATCATTTGAATGAATGAATTCTTCCTTCGGTTATTGATCACTCTTTCAAACCCATTCCAGTTTTTATTATTTGTACGAACTATCGCGAGTTAAAATTTGTTTTTATCAAAGTAAATTCTATTCACAGATTTTTTATACCCTATACCACTATGTGGTTTGGGTATAATGACTTTGTGCTGCTGTTTTTAACTACCAAACATATTTGACCTAAACCCATCTTTTGTTATACCGATCGACTCAGAATCACTTTCTGAGTCGATTTAACGATGTCCGTCCGTCCGTCTGTGTATCCATGTAAAGCTTGTAATCAAACTGCAGGTCGCAAATATGAAGATATTTTGATGAAATTTGGTATATAAGCTTTTGTCGGGCATGGGATGAACGTCACTGAAACTGATGGGCATCGGTCCATGTTCTGACCTAGCCCCCATACAAATGACCCCTATGAAATCGACATAAATTGCCATAAGATCGAAATTGTCATATAGATCTTACTCAAATTGGGTTTGTATGCGTCTCGTACATCCATTAATGAGTTGTCCAAAAATGATCCCTATGGCACAACTCTTAGTCATAGCTATATAGAGCTGCTTCCCGATCTTCACTTAAATCTATCAAAAAGGAAAAATATTGCACTGATTCTTCTCAAATTTTGTTTGCATATATTTTTGCAAAATACAAGAGACTTTACCAAACATGGTCAGGATTTGTCCATTTTTGAGCCTAGTCCCCATATCGATATAGCATTCGATATGAACTTTTCCATATCTGCAGCCAAAAAAATTAATAAAAATCCCACTCAAATTTGGTTTATGCTTATTTTCTATTTCCAGTTATTTGGGCCTATGAAATAGGGCCTCTAAACGCATGGTATAGGGTATCGTATAGTCGGTCTAGACCGACTATAATTTTCTTACTTGTTTTCGTTTGCTTCAATTCTAATGCATTTTCCGTTTCACTAGAATAGCACATTTGTGTTTAAGTTTGATTTACGTCGTGCAGATCAACGGAAAGATAAAATAAACCATTACTTCGAATATTTAAAATATATTTTAAGAATATTTAATAATAATGGGTCGTGGTATAGTCTTAACGAACGAGAAACACATTAAGATATAAACTTATCAGGAACGTGACCGCTCTGTGTTTGAAATAGCAAAAAAAGCTCAAATTTCAGGAAAGCTCAAATTTCGGAAAAATATGAAGGGTCGTGTAAATAATGTACTTTCGAATGCAGATAAGCGACCTATACTACGCGAGGCTTCCAATTCGCATGACTCTATTGACAAAATAAGAGCAAAAGCTGGAGTTAACACAAGTAAATTTACAGTGTGGCGGGTGATTTCTAAAGCTTAACATCTAAAGCACCTAAAATTGAAAAAAAAAACTCCACTTACCCCTCTGCGTAAAGAAGCTCGGCTTAGTTTCTGTAGAAACTACATGTCATGGAAGACAGAGTGGCAGCGCGTTGTATTTTCTGTTGAGAATATATTAAATTTCGAGGGCCCTATAACTATTACTTCCATGAGTCGGCGGGGTTATGGACTGGGGAGCCATATCCTACTTTGGCATATGCGAGCTTCAATTTTTGACTCCCACGACGAAAGCGAAATCGTACAAAGGAGTTTTGGAAATGGCTTTTCCCCCACTAGAAAATCTTTTTAGGATTATGTCATGGACTTTCCAACAGAACAATGCGCCAATACATACATCACGTCTTGTCAAATCATGGATCGAGGCAAAAAATCTCAATCTCTTAAACTGGCCTCCATACTCGCCGGACCTTAACATTATCGAAATTGTTTGGGGGTGGTTGGCCAGAAAATTTATGAGTCAGGGAGACAGTTTTCGGGAAGCATGGGCTTCAATTTCCTTTGACTATATCAAAAAGCTGTATGATTCCTTACCAAATAGTACAGTGCACTCGGGAAAACGTCAACTAATTAAAACCGCGGGTGTTGACGTTTAAAAAATTGTTGACGTTTACGAATGTAAAATTTTTAAATAAAAACCATCTGCTTTTAAAAGTTTTTATTAATTATAAACTAACACCAAACATAAACAAATTCAAAAAGAAAACAAAAAAGGCATTCAACCTGACTAGAAACATAGAACACAACTAGAACCAAAAGAATACATTTTAAATGAGATCATATTTTTTATTGTACATGCACACATATGCATTTAAAAAAAATCGGTTTTTTTTTCTGCTGTTTTTTTCTTTCCAACACTTGGAAGAGAGCCTTCTCTCTTAAACGTCTTAATACATTTAAGTCATTTTGCTCAACATTCCCGCATTGAGCCCAATCCAAAGCCCTGTTTAATATTTCGACGGCTTCGCTTGGTTTTATTGTCTGCACATTTGTATCTAAATCGTTCTCCTCATCATCGAGCACTTCTAACTCCTCAATTTCACACGAATTAGAAACATTATCCGGCAAAATATCTCCATTCCACTCCTGAATGTATGATACTGTATAGTCAACCTAAAGAAAAAAATTAAAAATGACCTGTCGTGTTGTTGAAACAATTGTAAAAATCGACAAACCTGAGGGTTTAGTTCATTAAGCAGATCAACTGCAAGCTCCATTTGTTGCTGAACTTCTGAGTTCATATTTTCTCTAAGTATGCTTAACGGAATATCTTCCTCCGGATCTGTCTCATTTTCCGTGAAACGTAAAACATTTTGCCAGCATTTTACCATTGTATCTTTGCTTGCTTTATTCCATGCGGATTCTAGAATTGTAATAGCATCCCTTAATGTAACACTATTCATTGACTCTACTAGATCTAAATTTTTTGCCGCTACCATGGCTAAGAGGCTGTTTCTGTAGTACAGCTTCGTTATTTTGATTGCGTTCTGATCCATTGGTTGGATAAGTGGGGTAACATTTGGAGGAAAAAACATTGCAATTATGTTTCCATCTTCGGTTTTAAGCTCCATTTCACTTGAATGAGACGGAGCATTGTCGATTAGGAGGAGCGCTTTAACTGGCAAGTTCTTTTTTAAAAGAAAATCTGTTACCTAAAATTAGAAAATCTTAGCTACTGAAAATGATATTTTCTCTGCAGCACAAAAATACTAACCTGCGGCACAAATGATTTGCGAAACCAATCGCTAAAAATGGCTGATGTCATCCATGAGGACTTGGAACTTTTGTACTCAGTAGGGCAGTTGAAATTTTTGAAAACTCGTGGATCTTTTGCCTTCCCAATCACCAACAATTTAAGTTTATGACTTCCGGAAGCATTAGCACAACATAAAAATGTGACTCGCTGTTTTTCAGTTTTTACGCCCGGAGCAGTCTTTTCGGTAATTGATACGTAAGACTTTTCTGGCAAAATTTTCCAAAACAATCCAGATTCATCAGCATTGTATAGCTGATCATGGGATAGACCCATTTCTTCAATTTTTTGCTTCAGCTTGACTTTAAATGGTTCGACAAGCGAAGGTTGCGAAGATAGCTTTTCCCCAGTTATTTTAAGCAGACGAACTCCAAACCTTTTTTTAAAACCCTGCAACCATCCATCACTTGCGTTGAATGAGCATTATTTTCTTTCAGTTGTAGATAGATCTCTTTAGCTTTTTCTTTGAGTACTAATGCATTTACCGGATAATTCCTTTCTCTCTGCTTAACAAACCACTGGTACAGACGTTTCTCCATTTTCGGCAACTCTGATGCTATTAATGTCTTTTTTTCCCGGACCGGAAAGTGTGTTATTAACACAGTCCAAAATCTTCTTTTTTTTCATTTTTATCTTGCTAATTGTTGACTTTGTTACACCATATTGCTTCGCTAAAGCTACCGCACTTGTACCCTTTCCTAATAATTCCAAAATATTTGCCTTTTCCTGTAATTTTAGCACTTTCGGTTTTTTTGAGCTCATTTTGGTAATGTGATACTTGCGAGAACAAAAAAGCAACTGAACATAAATAAAAAGATAATACGTGCAGTTGCAACTACTTTTCTACTCTACTTATAAGGGGAATCCCCAATTTCAGAAATGATTTCATAAAATAAATGTGTGTGTGTACAAATTTGTGTATTTTAACAGCTGCTAAATTCAAAATTTTGTTTTATTCAGAGTTGACGTTTTAGAGCTTTGTGGTTGGGTTGACGTTTTAGAGTAGGCAATGTAAAAAAAAGAGGGTTGACGTTTTGGGATGTTGACGTAAACGAGCGTTGACGTTTTCCCGAGTGCACTGTACTTATGAAGTTATTCTAAACGAAGGAGGTTCTACGCATTATTAAATTAGATTTATAAATTAATAATTTATATAATTAACCCAAATCAAGTTATTTAAAATTAATTAAATAATATTTAATATAGTTTAAAACAAAGTGCGCTATTCAAATGAAACATAATGTATGCGCTATTTTTACGTTATTTACTTTTTAAGCCCTGCAACTTGAAAAATACTCAATAAATTTTGGTTTTGTTTATTATTAGTACAAACTAAATACTTTAACTAAAACTTCAAGCCAAGAATTATTTTTTACTTTCATTTGTCTAAAGGCTATCGTGAAATGAAATGGACCTTGCCAAGTGTGCTATTCTAGTGAAACGGAGTGTATATTTACGAGTGGTATTACTTTGTAGTACTGCGTTCAAAAGAAGAGCTTACTTTTTTTATAAATATGAAAAATATTTATCTATTTTTCTAAATAAATTTTATCGGATAAAAAAAATCTCCTCTGTTTTTGCAATCGTGGAAACAGTTCTTGAAGTCTTCAATAGAATCAAACCGGGAAAAGGGAGAAGTGATATATTTCATGCGAAATTTTTGTTTAGAATTGGGCTGATTAAGTATGGGATTCCGAAATGGTTTATTCAATAGAAACTTGAAATCAGCAACTGAGAACAAGCTAACACACAGAAAAAAATCCTTTTAAAATCAACTGAAACAAGGTTGATTCAACAATTTATGTTAATGATTTTGCTTCATTAGTGTTTCATGTTAATTTAATATGATTTTATAATAAAACAAAAATAATATTTTTCCATTTCAAAACAAATATATATCATGTTAAATTAGTATTTATTTCCAGTTGAGTCATAAGGATTATCATGTTGAAATAATGTTAAGGTCCTTATTGAATCAACATTATGAATAGTTACAATAACATGAATTTCATGTTGAATTAACACGAATTTATTTTTGAATTAACTATTAAATCATTTAGAATTAATATGACGGTCCAATAGTATTAACATTAAAACGTGTTGAAATGTCATGTTAATTTGAAATGATTCCTGTATTGAAATAACATTTAAACAATATTGTTTTATTAAAAAGCAGTTTTTTTTTAATATATTTAATTGTTAATAAACACATATTATATAAATTCAATAAAGTTTACAAAAATTTATTTCTTAAATATATTTTACGATTATTAATTGATTTCAATTATGTTAATATCATTTAATTCAAGAATATCTGGAATTCCATTCTCATAATCTGCAAGAAATTTAGCAAAACATAACCCCGCTTTTTGACATAGCATTAATGGGACATTTACTCTAGAGTTAATATTATTACAATATTTTTTTGTGTCTTTTGCCTCAAATCTTAAGCTCCAAGAAAACTTTGGTGGTCCACATTTCTTTATAAAAGTTACATAGTGTAGTAAAAAAGGAGCTTTAGGTTTGGGTGATCAATACAGTGCAAAAAAAATTTTATTGTGCTCGTAGAATGGCATATATACAATCAAGAACCTAGTAAAAAAAGATGATGAATTAAAAAAAAAATAATTAAAAAGAAAGTGATTATACAATACTTACTTTGGTCAGAAGTACCTTTGAATCGGTTAGTTGAAAATTTTTTTATAATAACTTGTAATGGATTTTCCTTCAAGGCTGTCTTCTAATATAAGCTTAATGCTCTAAAAATCAAAATTGATAACAAATTAATAATTACAAAATAGCAAAATCATTATTTCAAAGTTTACCTTAGATAGCCTAGAATCCCCAACCGATGTAGAAAGAGATGAAGTTGGTGTTACTGTTGTGCTAACATCAAATTTATTTTGTAGCCAGGAGACTACTTTATTGGCAATCGTTCCAGATAAGGTATCGTCATCAATGCCGTACTGAAGCAAAACTACGGAAAAGTTAGTCAAAACTCAACTAAAACCATTGTTAAAAATTATTTTTCTTTACCTCACTTTTTTTCTTAATAAACAATTATTCTTGGAAAGAAGCACGAAGGCCTATAGGAGGTATAGCTTCCTTTCTGGCCTCCTTTGATAAGCATTTTAAGCTTTCAAATGTTATTTCAGCTCCTAAACAACTATTTATTTTTTGTTAGAGAAATTAACAAAAAAAAAATAAATAAAAAAAATTTTAAATATGGGCATATACACTTAGGTCAAAAGATTTCAACAGCTCGTCTAGTTGGGAACTTTGACTCGTATTTTGAACCGCTTGCATATTTGATATAAAATTTCCTTCTTCATCACTCACTAAATTGATATTTTCTTCAAATGACACAATATTTTGGACAATACTTTCAAAATTCATATTATTTTCATTTGCTGCAGACATTATTATATTTAGTTATGTATAAGAATTAAATTCACTTACTATGTATAAAACTACACTTCAACAATATACCACGCAAAAGAAATCCTTGTTTTTGTTGTTTTAAAGTGGCGGTACTTTTTGGTATTTTTTGCGATTTAATATTAATTCATTTCATTTCAACATTTTTCATGTTGTTTTAAAATTCCGCAACTTTATTTCAAACTTGTTTCAGTTGTTATTTATATATCATAAGTTTATTTTAAAATGATTTTCATGTTGATTCAATATGAGCCAACGTTATTTCTTATCTAAATTTACAAATGTTGTTTCAACATGTTGCACTGTTAATTTTAATGTTGCCATCAATGTTGATTTTAAAATGGGCAATATTGTTTTTATTATATCCAATGTTAACTAAACATGAAAAACTTTTATTTTCACCACAAAAATGGAATTTTAGAAATTCAACATTGAGCAATGTGATTTTTACTCTGTAAAAGTTTAAAATTACTATGTACAATTTTATTTCAACGTTAAGTTAACATGTTTAACTATTAATTTAATATGAAACAACGTTAAAAGTAATAAAAATTGGTTTTTTTTTCAGAAATTTACAATGACTTGAAATCAGCATTTCTTCATGTTAATTTTACATTGAGTTTTTTTTCTATGTGTAATGATCCACAAAATGTCACAAAAACTACTGTGGCTGTAGTGCAATAGGAAACTAGTCAACGATTCCAGACAATGTATTTGCATCAAATTCCCATGGTATATCAAAAATTATGTCAGACATCAAGACCTTTACATACATACGACCAAGCAAGGAGCCCCCCAAACAACTCAGGAACACACATTATGCGTTAAACTGTAACGACGTAATATCACCTCTTTTGAGAAGTTCTCGTCTGCCTTAGAATAGCAGATGGGCCTTAGGATAATGAACTAAATTATTAGTCCTAAAAAATTATGGTGCAACACTCTTTCTAAAAATAATTTTTTTTTTAGAACTAATCGAAATTTTTCGCGTTTGAGGCACTAAATATCACCTATAATGTTGCTAACTAATCTGTTTGAAATGGCAATAGTATCAACAAGATCTTCAACTAACAATAGACTAATTTTCAACACAAAATCGTAATACCCTGGAAGATGTTTATACCCTATACCACTATGTGGTTTGGGTATAATGACTTTGTGCTGCTGTTTGTAACAACCAAAAATATTTGACCTAGACCCATCTTTAATTATACCGATCGAATCAGAATCACTTTCTGAGTTGATTTAACAATGTCCGTCCGTCCGTCCGTCTGTGTGTCCATGTAAAGCTTGTAATCAAACTGCAGGTCGCAAATATGAATATATTTTGATGAAATTTGGTATGTAAGCTTCTATCGGCCATGGGATGAACGCTATTGAAATTGGTGAGAATCGGTCCATGTTCAGACCTAGCCCCCATACAAATTACCCATATGAAATCGACATAAATTGCCATAAGATCCAAATTGTCATATAGATCTTACTCAAATTGGGTTTGTATGCGTTCATTATATCCACTAATGAGTAGTCCAAAAATGATCCCTTTGACCCCATATAGAGCTGCTTCCCGATCTTCACTTAAATCTATTAAAAAACAAAAATATTGCTCTGATTCTTCTCAAATTTTGTTTGTACATATTTTTGCAAAATACAAGAGACTTCACCAAACATGATCAGGATCGTCCATTTTTGGACCTAGTCCCTTTGTAGATATAGCATCCGATATGAACTTTTTCATATCTGCAGCCAAAAAAATTAATAAAAATCCCACTCAAATTTGGTTTTTGCTTATTTTCAATATCCAGTTAGTTGGGCCTAAGAGATAGGGTTTCTAAACACATGGTATAGGGTATCGTATAGTCGGTCTAGACCGACTATAATTTTCTTACTTGTTTTAATTAGTTGACGTTTTTCTTGACCACGATCTTCTTGGAACTCTTTGTACCGCTTTTTAAAAATTTTTTTTTAACCATCAATTGTTCACCGAAGGATTTCTGCAACATTCTTCAATATATTTTTTGTACCAAAAAATTTTAAAAAAATTGGATCATGGTTTTTTAATTTATTACTTTATTAATACTGACCATTTTTGGCACACATTTGGTAGAAGATTGTTCATCTTTCTTTCGGTTTACTCATTTTATGCTTACAGAGCGCAGTTTGAATGTTTGGATAAGAACGAGGTAAAATAAACATTAAATGCTACGCAAAAACCTCAGGCCTCTACTCTACAATCATTCGTTATAGACAACTTAAACTTAAAATGAATGCATACAGTCAGCAAAAAGCAGCTATTTGTATACAAAGAAGAGAGTGTATATACAAATGTAGCTAGAGACCAAATATAGAAAAAATAAGCTTTAGTATCCTTTCTGAAATATCTTTAAAATCCTAAAGGATATACAGGTATCAAATATTTTTTTCTAATACTTCTTCCTGTTATCTGATGACATTATGACATTTTTAAGTATTATTTTATTTGCAATCTTCAAGGATATTTAACAATTTTTGCATCTTTTTGCTTTACAAAAATCACAAAAACGCAAAATACTTTTTGTTTTTAATTTACGGATATTAGATTATATGCTAATAGGATCTTAAAGATAGTTACGCTTAAGGGCCATTGAAGTACTTACTACCAAATCACGGGAAAAAATCAATTTCTCCAAAAGTATAAATTTTTTTTAATAAATTGTAAAATTCTTCAACATAATTGAATCGAACTCGTTGACGGTAAAAATATATTGAGAGTTTTTGCTAAAAATATTTGTATACCCTTCACATCAGTATATTTAAGGGTATATTTGAGTTTTCCATTTCATTTGTAATAATTAGAAAAATTATATATATTATTCACCTTATAACAAGCGAAGTTGATATAGCGATGTCCGTCTGTCCTTCTGAGGAAATGTCGGTCACGCGCTCAATAGGTCAACTAAATTGTTTATTTTTAGTGAAAACGAATCACTACCATCTTGAGTAGAACAGTGTTCAAAATCATTAAAATCGATCTAATAGGTCCCGCGGTTTAAGCGAAAATGTTAAAATAAAAAAATAAAAAAAATATTTTTTTTTATAATTCGTTCTTGTTCATCTAACTAATTTTTACGAAAAATTTGGCATTCCACCACGTGGTGGAAACTATTGTACAAGTAATTAATATCACTTTTCAAAAATGTTTCGCACCAAAGAGGATTTCTAAAAAAGTCAGATTTTTATACCCTATACCACTATGTGGTTTGGGTATAATGTCTTTGTGCTGCTGTTTGTAACTACCAAAAATATTTGACCTAGACCCATCTTTTATTATACCGATCGAATCAGAATCACTATCTGATTCGATTTAACGATGTCCGTGTGCCCATGCAAACCTTTTAATCAAACTGCAGCTCGCAAATACGAATATGTTTTGATGAAATTTAGTGTATAAGCTTCTATCAGCCACAGAATGGACGTATTTGAAATTGGTGAGAATCGGTCCGTGTTCAGACCTAGCCCCCATACAAATGACCCCTATGAAATCGACATAAATTGCCACAAGATCCAAATTGTCATATAGATCTTACTCAAATTGGGTTTGTATGCGTTTATTACCACTAATGAGTAGTCCAAAAATGATCCCTATGGGACAACTCTTGGTCATAAGCCCCATATAGAGCTTCTTCCCGATCTTCACTTAAATCTATCAAAAAACAAAAATATTGCACTGATTCTTCTCAAATTTTGTTTGTTTATATTTTTGCAAAATACAAGAGACTTTAACAAACATAGTCAGGATCGTTCCATTTTTGGGCCTAGTCCCCATATAGATATAGCATCCGATATGAACTTTTTCATATCTGCAGCCAAAAAAATAATAAAAATCCCACTCAAATTTGGTTTATGCTTATTTTCTATATCCAGTTAGTTGGGCCTATGAGATAGGGTCTCTAAACGCATGGTATAGGGTATCATATAGTCGGTCTAGAGCGACTATCATTTTCTTACTTGTTTTAATTATTTTTTTTTTTGTTCTTTTCTTACATTTTATTCCTTTTGCAAGGCTATCAATTATGCCAATAACAAACTTTGGAATTTTTTTACATCGTATACATTTTATATACATAGTAAGTTGTTTGCAAAATTTGTTTTCCACATATTACAATTTTTTTAAACACCTTTAACACTTTTCTTAAAAATTTTTACACAAAAAATATTTGTTTCTTTCTAAATTTAATGATAAAACAAATAGCTATGCGATATTATTATTATATCACTATGCGACTTTTTAATAACTTGCTATTTTTTTTTTTTTAATTTTTCAATATTGGAGTAACATTTCCTGAAGAAAGTTTGTTTTTTAGATGGTTCGGGTACTTCCCTTAGCTCCATTAAAAGAGTTTTGGAACATTACGACAATCATTGGTTATAAAAATATTTAGCTATATAAAGAAAAACGTTTACAAAACTTCGTCTTTTTAAGCAGTTCTGATAAAAAAAAGTAATTGAGTCTGGTGTGGAGACATTCTTGCTATATCGAAAAAAAAAAAAATTGTAAAAGGTCTTCATACTTTTTTATGCTCTATTCCACTATGCTATACCATTTTTCCTATTTGCAAAAAATTAAAAAAGTTATATGCCTAGTGTCTATGTAACATTACTCGTACCATATTTCAGGTGTTTTGCTAATGTAGATTGGTGTTGCCACACTTTTTTTTAGCGCTATCCCGAAATAAATACACAAAATAGCCTATAAGAAAGAAAAATAATATATTATCTTAAAAAATTAAACATTTATTTATGAACAATTAAATATCATTTATAGATTGTAATGAACGTGAAAACTAATTTAATTTTCATACTTTTTTTCAACAATATAGATGTAAGCAATTTTTCTTTTAAGAACTCTATATTTGAACTCATAGAAAAACAGAAATCTTTTCATTTAAAAAATTTTTTGCATACAATTTATTATGTTCCAGATATTTGTTTTGTAGAAAATATCTCACAATAGAAATTTTAAGATTTTTAAATTTAATTCCTATTTAATATATATTAAGGCTGTGCTTTCATATATGTCTGATTTCAGTATTTTTTCAATAGAATCTCCGTAAATCTAACAAAGCATAAGACGAGGTAATAAAAATTTATTTCCCGTCGACCTGGCAAAAAAATATTCATTAGGTCTGGCAACCCTTATTTTTAAACGGTATCTATTATATTAATAGGGAAGGCGATTTCTTGTGACCGATGTAATTTTCACAGTATTACCCAGATTTTGACAAAAAATTTATCATTTGAAAGGTATTTTTTTTTTAGCTGTTACCCAGATTTACAGATTTTCATCATCTGGAATATTTTTTTTTTTTGAGTTATAATCGCTTAAAGTTGCTACTAACACATACATAAAATTATACAATGCTATGTGTGTGTTTATTAAATTTGTTAATGTGTTTGGGTTAATTTTTGAGTTTGTTTTCTGCATTTAAAATGAGTTGAATTGTGAAGCATACCTTTAAGTAAAATTTCCTATTTACACTTGAACTTCGAGTGCTGGAATCTGCTAGTATACATATTAGAGAAAATCGTATTCTATGGATCAAAATAAGAAACTATGCCCGTGGAACCATACCTCTAAAAAGAATTCTGATGTCCCGATTGCGACACTGGATCTGAAACTTTAGTGTGCAAAATTTGAGCCAAATCGGACAATGCTTTCTGGACGCGCCTTGAGTAAAAATTCAAATATGCATTTATATGCAAAAATGATCAAAAAAAAAAATTAGTTTTCACAAATATTTTAATATTGATAATTGTGTTTCAATTAAATTTATTAATAAACCATAATCTGGAGTAAACTATCTTTCTAATTAAACAACAAAATCTATTATCGGTAGAAAAACAGCCAAGTTATATCAAGTTCCCCAGGCAATAAATACGCCGCAGCCCACTTAATTAAGAAAATCGAGCTCACATTTTTAAAGACATTGAAATAATTTACAGAAACAACATTTTTGCATTCTCCTGATCCCAGCCTTATTTTATGTTAAGCATCTTGCATCTCGTCTCTTGTTATGCCGTTCTAAATTAATGTCAAAACGGTACGTATTTTTTAGCTATATTTCAAAGTCTCCAATTTCATTTTTCATAAATTTTGTTCAAGTAATTTACCGAAATAAACGATTGGGCCTGAAGGTCTTATTAACAGAAAATATGTGATTAAAAATGTTAAATATTGTTCTTAATTTGATTTCAGCGGATTTGAAGAAAAATGTGATTTTTCATACTTTTTCAACTTTTAGGTTACACCTTTTTATTTTCATATTTCAAATATTTTTTTTTATCACTAAATTACATATGTATGTATAAAGAATAAATGAATAAAAGGATGGATTTAATATTTAAGTTTTAGTTTTAAGATTTGAATATCTTATTAAATAATAAAAGATGAATTACAAAAAAAAAAAAAAATATTTCAAATATATTTGTCAAAATATTATACTACTTGACATAATTTATCAATCTTGTAAATTAAGATTAAATTGAAACACTATAAACTGTCCCTCTTTAAGGTCAAAAGTCAAAATTTAAGGAGATTTACATTTTTTTAAATAAAATATCGAAATAATATATATTTGTGGAAAGATCTATAATATTAATAGGCTAGGCGATTTCTTGTGACTGATGTTTTGTTTTACCGTTTTATCTCAATTTTAATCAAACGTATATTATTTGAATGGTATTTTTTTTTTAGCCGTTTTGCAGATTTACAGATTTTTCAATTTTTTCATTTGTTTTGAGTAAATTGAATTTAAAATTGCTACTAACATATACATAAAATTATACAATGCTATGTGTGTGTTTAATAAATTTGTTAATGTGTTTGCAATAAAACGAGTTTGTTTTTTGTGTTGATTTCTGAATTGGCTACAACTGGTTATAATAATTTTAAGGTCTTTATTTAATGAAAAAATAACATTTCCTAGAATTTGCGCTCGAATTTCGAGGGCTGGAATCTGCTAGTTTAAATAAAACTTGTCAATGTCGTACCATTGTCCTCTATATATATTCAAATCAAGTTCAAGGTTTTTGATTGTCTGAAGTAAAGTTTGTGAAATTTCTTTTCCTGTCGTTCCATTTATATTGGCAAAGTTTAAAAAATATTCCTTAATATGAATCGAACTTTTGTCAAAAAATTTAGGGCTTAAAGACCACTGGTATCAATATAAAACAAGTAAGAAAATTATAGTCGGTCTAGAACGACTATACGATATCTTATACCATGGTTTGGAGATCCTATCTCTTTGGTCCAACTAATTGGATATAGAAAGTAAGCAAAACCCAAATTTGGGTGGCAATGTTATTATTTTTTTTTTTGGCAGCTGATATGAAAGAGTTCATAGCGGGTGCTATATTTATCCTGACCATATTTCGCAAAGTCACTTATATTTAAAAAAAATATATACAAACCAAATTTGAGAAAAATCTGTGTAATATTTTTGTTTTTTAATTGATTTAAGTGAAGATCGGGAAGCAGCTCTATACGGGGCCTATGACTAAGAATTGTCCTATACGGACTATTTTTGAACTACTAATTAATGGATATAATAAACACATATAAACCCAATTTGACTGAGATCTATATGATAGTTTGGATCTTATGGCAATTTATGTCGATTTCATAGGGGTCATTTGTATGGGGACTAGGTCTGAACATGGGCCGAATTTCATCACTTTCAATGGCGTTCATTCTATGGCCGATAAAAACTTATATACCAAATTTGATCAAAATATATTTATAATTGCGACCTGTAGTTTGATTACAAATTTTACATGGACACACAGACGGACAGGCAGACATACGAACGGACGGACGGACATCGCTAAATCGACTCTGAAAGTGATTCTGAGTCGATCGGTAAACAAAAGATGGGTCTATGTCAAACATATTTGGTAGTTACAAACAGCACACAGTCATTATACCCAAACCACATAGTGGTATAGGGTATAAAAAGCAGCATCGTTGACTTCATTGATAGCACTATGTCACAAAATAGAAAAAATTGCATTCACTTTTGAAGATACCTAGTGTAGGTTGTAGGCCATTTGAGTAGAGTAGATCATTTGTCCATTTTTAGAATTTTGAATACACCCTCAAAATCTGAAGTTATGTCCAAAAAACGTTTTTTTAGGACTTTATGGACTTAAATATTTTTAACTTTTTCAGTTGTGGGTCGATTTTAAATTTTTAAACGGTTTTGAAAAGATTACCAAATATATATATATTAGATACATCCAAAAGTATTTTTTTTGTGATCCATGCACGACGTAGTAAATATGAAAGAAGATGTCAAAAAAACCATAAAAACGAAATCAGTCGCCCGATATCGTCAAAACTGGCTTGTCCCTAGGCGAAACTCCATATTTTGATCAAGTTCCATTCATATATTTAAATAAAATTTTTAAAAGGTATTTCAATCGGCCGGAAATTTATTTATATGGCCAATTCCCATGTAAAATTGACCACTGAATCGAATGCAGCTGATAGAATATCAAAAAAAATTATACCTGACCCTACAGCGGCGATTAAAGTCACATTTTTTTTTTTTGTTATTTAATTTTTTATATTTATCATGTCAGGTGACTGATACGAAAGAGACTTGTGTAAAAATGAACACAACATGGTTGTAGCGCATTTTATGTAGATGAATTTAGTTTAAAAAAAATTAAAATCGCACATAATTTGGATGAGTTATGGCCAATTTCGCTAAAATTGCCATATACATTTTTAAGCGAAAACGTGTATTTTCGTCATATCTTGAGAAAAAGTCATCTGATATTGGTGGTATCATACCAATTTTTATTAGTTTCGTCAAGTCCGATTAGCTGAGACCAGTGGCGGATCCAATGAGGGGGTTTTGTGATTAATCCCCCCAACAGTAAAATTTTTGTATATATATGGATACGCCCCTGGCTGAGACCAATATTGGAAAGACCGAATAAAAACAGTATTTGAATGGGAATATTTTTATTTCAGTGTACATATGTTGCATTTTAAATGGTGCATAAAAATTATTATTCAAAAGCATTTCTTTTGTTGTTGTTCTGTAGCCAAACATTTTTTGGTGTTTTTCAACTAGCTGCAAAACCATTTGCTTTTCGGTCTCAACGTTATTGACTTTTTCATTGAATCTAGTCATAAGGCCTACTGCTCTTTCGGCGGCGTCGTTTACAACCAACATTCCCTTGGCGACTTTTTCTGCACGCAAATAATTTTCATTGTTCTCCCAACGACTCGGATCAATTTCTAGAAAGTCCAAGTGCTTTGCCTCATCAGGTTTTTTTGTAAACAAAGATTCGAAGAATGTTAGAGTTCGAGACGTTATAAAGCTCTCAATCTTCAAATCAGCGACAGTGACTGTAAGAATGTTGATGTAAGCATGTCTAAATTTATTTGCGTCACCATTTTTCTCCAAAGCGGTTATCATGAGTCTCTTGGTTTTCGCATCGATACTTCTGTCGAAAAATGCAAGGCCGACTAATGATTCTGACAAGTACCACAAATGACGACCAAATACTCTTAGCATTTTGTTGGCCAACTTCAAATTTATGTTCCGATAGTCTATTAAATTTTCGATCAATTTGAGGTCAAGCATAGAAGTAGCAACTGAAAAAGTGCAATAGTACCAGTATCGTATGTACACGATTGCGATGAATATGTTCACATCCTGTAAATCTTTCAACTACTTATCTAGAATATTAAATTCGTAAAATAAATTTAATACATTTGAAATCATTGAACATTTGAATTTATGATACATACCTGTTAAAACAAACTGATCTCTGAATAAGTACATTTTCAGCGTGTAAATTGCTTTGCCCATAAACCGCGCTCGGCTGACTGCACCAAGTGCTTTGATTTTTATTGGTTTACCTCCCCCGTCTAGAATCTAGAAACTTACTTATCAATTAATATTTTTCTTCCATTTTACTGAGAAATATATTAAACTTTATTGAACTTAAGGTTTTTTGATTTCCAAATAATTATAAAAGATATTTAATATTCAAATGCTTTATTAGAACTGATAAGTTTTTCAATATAATAAAATAGCAAAAACGCAAATATCAGCGTTTGAAAATGTTATGTTAAAAGTACCGTTGGTTCTGTTGTTTTTGTTTTGCTGTGTATTTTCTATTCGCGTCGTCACCCGTTCTAAAAAATACAAAGGAAAAAAAACTCACTCAAAAGGAACGAATGACATGACAATTGAGCGTTGGCTGTACCTTCTCTAAATCTACCTTGTTTCGGAATCTTAACGCGCGCACCGAACCAACTTTTCGAAATTTGCACATATGTAGGTATGATAAACGGGATTAAATTGGGGATTATATAAAAATAGCCCCAGTAACAGGGTTAATTTTCGTTCAAGGGTTAATTTATGGTACAAAAATTTTACTGTTGGGAGGATTAATCCCAAAACCCCCTCATTGGATCCGCCACTGGTCTCAGCTAATCGGACTTGACGAAACTAATAAAAATTGGTATGATACCACCAATATCAGATGACTTTTTCTCAAGATATGACGAAAATACACGTTTTCGCTTAAAAATGTATATGGCAATTTTAACGAAATTGGCCATAACTCATCCAAATTATGTGCGATTTTAATTTTTTTTAACTAAATTCATCCACATAAAATGCGCTACAACACTGTTGTGTTCATTTTTACATAAGTCTCTTTCGTATCAGTCACCTGACATGATAAATATAAAAAATTAAATAACAAAAAAAAAAAATGTGACTTTAATCGCCGCTGTAGGGTCAGGCATAATTTTTTTTGATATTCTATCAGCTGCATTCGATTCAGCGGTCAATTTTACATGAGAATTGGCCATATAAATAAATTTTCGGCCGATTGAAATACCTTTTAAAAATTTTATTTAAATATATATGGAGTTTCGCCTAGGGACAAGCCAGTTTTGACGATATCGGGCGACTGATTTCGTTTTTATGGGATTTTTTACATCTTCTTTCATATTTACTACGTCGTGCACGGATCGGAAAACATGATCCATTTTCATACAAATTTGGATGTATCTAATATATATACATATATATATATGTTTATACTTTTAACAAACCCATGTGGAAATAATACCCCAAATATTTCAAATTTCCAGTTTTTTGGTGAGCTTTTTGAAATTAGGCGCTTTTTTTTCATAGACATTGTTTGGGAACATATGTTTTTATTATTTTTATTTGAAAGCACATTTAGTAATGAGTAAATTGACACCTTGTTTTTTTTTAAATCAAATGCTCATTGATAAAGATTTATTATTTTTTAATAAAAGAGACTAAACCATATATAGGATAATTCAAGTTAAGGTCAACTTAGCATAACGTTAATAATATAGTGTCTTAGCAATACGGCAGAAACTATTTAAATTTTGATTTAAAACTGTTTTAATACTTATTTATATGTAAATTAATGTATTCATATATATATTTATGTAACATATATATTTAAATTTTATACGATTAAAAATGTTTGCTGGATCTTTTGCGTTTGTAGGACAAGTCATCAGTTTCTCTTTTAAGAGACCAACAGTAGTTAGCTAGCATTTTAACATGGTTTTTAGATTTGTGCTATTTCTTGATGAAATCTTTCACCCTGCTCATCGCTAAATTGACCAAGGTTGTTTGGGAAAAAATTTAAATGGGATTTTAAAAAATGAATTTTTATGGACATCCGGCATCCCATTGCTCCATAAGCTTCCAGAAACTCACGAACTACTTCCACGAAGTCATCACTTCTTTTATTTCTTAAGAAATCTTTGCACAGGGAAATAAAACTTAACCAAGCTCGTTTTTCTACTTCATTTAATTTATCGCAAAAGCTGTCATCTAAAAAAAATGTTTCTAATTTGTAGTCCAACAAACACACCTATAAATCAATAAAGCATAAAAAAGTTACAAAATGCTGTATTTCGTTTAGATATATCAATAAAAGTTATACCTTCTTTAATTTTTGCGTCACTCAGTTTTGGAAAAACTGATTTTAAATGTAAAAAAGCCTCGCTGTCTTTGTCTAGTTTTTTTACAAATTGCTTCATATATCCCAACTTCAGATGCAATGGTGATAAAATAATCTTTTCGCTTTGCACTAGTTCGATGTAGACTACATTTTTTTTCGCCTATTTTAAACAAATTTCTTGGTGGCCAATCACTATATTCATATTGGTTTTCTCCACGACTGTTCCATTCGCAAAGGTAGCATAGAAACTTCGTATATCCCCCTTGCATACCGAACAGGATTGTAAGGACTTTTAAGTCCGACACAATTTGCCATTGAAATTGTTTGTAATCAACTAAACGTAAAATTTTTTCCATTGTTGTATACGTTTCCTTCATATCCGTAGCGTATGCGATTGGAACAGATGGCAGCTCAATCCGGTTATGGAGTAGTACTGCTTTTAGGCCTAACAAATGTGTAGATTGAAAATATAACTAAAAGTTTTGACAAAGTTTTTCTAATCTACTGCATACTTACTTTTACATGACCTATCTATAAATAACCTCCAATCTTCTGGTAGATGTTTATGACCAAAACTGGCAAATAATTCGATTATATCTGTGCAATATACAAGGTTATTGTTTACTTCGTCAGCTTTAAAAAGCTGTTCAAATTACATAACATTGTTTTCCCTTTGAAATATTACTTTAAAGTCTTTTTCCACTATATGCCACTGTTTAAGCCGGGATGCCAAAATCTCTGTCTGTCTCATTGATAGTCCCAAGTCACGAACAAGATCACGATAATCCTTATTTGATACTAAATGCTGTTAGTCCAATGTTGTTTCAATTGTAGTAAACGTACTATCATTTTCCGTGTCATCAAAATTTTTGTCACTTGTTTCAGGTGTATTTTCAGGTTTTTCTACTTTACGTTTTGTTGGCTTACTTACAGTCAAAACATTAGCATATTGTATGCGGTCTCGTGTTTTATAGTGGTGACCAACTAACTTAGTTTGGCAGAAGTAGCAATCTTCTTCTTTATGGTAACTTTGATGATGCCATTGCATTGGAGTAGAAAACGTTAAAGTCCGTGTATTAAGTTTTTTAGGTTTCCAATGCTTAGGTCCCGAAGAGCAAGTGAAGCAAACATACTCGGGTTCATACCATCTACTGTAAGAGTACGAGCGGTGAAAGAAGTTGGTAAAAGCTCTAACCACAGCCTTATTATTTTTCAAATTAAAACGACGTTTTTTGTCCACAAACAAACCGCATATGTTACAAAATTGATTTCGATTTTCACACATTTTGTTAAACACAAAACTTTCACATAAACATGAAAAACATGGAAACATTGATTTGAAATAAAAGTAATAAAACAAAGTAATTAAACAAGTACCTTACAGATCTTATGAAAAATAGTATCCACGTTTTTAATACTTCTTTTGTTCAACACAAAACTTTCTGAAATTCAAATGATTTCTATTAATATTTCCACATAGAACACAATTTCACTTTTAATATCAGCACTATCGAAAATATTTTACACTTTTTTAAAATTTCTTTATATTTAACTATACCACGTGTTTTTTTAAGTAAAAAATAACTGTAAAAATGTATACATAGCATATACTAGGAAAAATTATATCTGTATATTTAAATAAAAATATTGTAACATTAACAATTATTAACCAATTTTAAAAAACAAGGTGTCAATTTACTCACTACTAAATGTGCTTTCAAATAAAAATAATAAAAACATATGTCCCCAAATATTGTCTAGGAAAAAAAAGGCGCCTAAGTTGAAAAAGCTCACCAAAAAACTGAAAATTTGAAATATTTGGGGTATTATTTCCACATGGGTTTGTTAAAAGTATAAACATATATATATATATATTTGGAAAGCTTAGTTAGTCATCTTTCCAAAACCGTTTAAATCGACCCACAACTGAAAAAGTTAAAAATATTTAAATCCATAAAGTCCTAAAAAAACGTTTTTTGGACATAACTTCAGATTTTGAGGGTGTATTCAAAATTCTAAAAATGGACAAATGATCTACTCAACAACGGCTACAACCTACAATAGGTCTCTTCAAAAGTGCATATTGACTGTAACACCGTGTAATCTTTTTTCAATTTATTTTCCAAATAAATTTATTAATTCATTTTATACAAACGGACTTCCAAACGTAGGAGGAATTTTTTGGTGCTTTTCCTAAACTATTTTAAAATATTTCATCACCTTGTGCAATATATCTCAAAAGACTCTAACATTTCCATCATTTTCGGTCGGTTTTCAATTTATTATTTATGATTAAATTGAAATTTCAAAATTAGCTCTAGTTTAGAATATTATTATAATCAATTTTCGAAAATAAATTATTTATTTTAAACCTTCTTACATTTTCTGATCCAAAAAAAACCCTTATTTGAATTAATGTGTATATTTTATGAAAGAAAAAAAAAAAAAAAACATAACGATATGCTTTAACTTTGTATGAAAAACTTTGAAGTGAATAAAAAAAAACAAATTTTTCTATACAACTTCAAATCTAAACGCAAACCCAAAAGATAAAAAATGAGCGCCTAAGGCTTATGGAAGCTTCCTTATTTATAAACCTAAAATATTGCATCGATTACAATTGACTACAATAAATTTTAGTATCAAATGTTGGGATATTTCCTTTACGTTATCATAAATCGAAATAAATTTTGATGATCAATAATGTCCTCATTATAAAATAAGTAAGAAAATTAAAGTAGGTCTAGACCGACTATACGAAACCCTATGTCATGGCTTAGAGACCCTTGTAGTGTCCATCACCACATTAGTTTTATTATTTATACACTTGTTAAAACTTGTTTGTTTGCTCAAAATATTCTTATATAATTTAATTACCTTTGAGTTTTCTTTATGTCAATAATTTTCATTTTGTTCATTCTAATTTTGAATTTTGAAATAAATGTTAAGTTTTTTGTATAACAAATTAAAATAGAATAAATATATCTTTATTGGCGATCCTGCAATTAAGAACCTTAAAATCAAATACATATTTAATCAATAAATGAAGAGCTGCATACAATTTAAAATTTCGTACAACAAGAACTATCATTTGTAATCTTTGGTGCGACTGAAAACAGTGCAGTGTGGCGAAAATAGTGCGAATACAGCACCTTATACGCAACGACAAATACTCAATATACGCAAATTTATTATCAAACTATGTTTTGGAGACATCTAATACAAATGATATCAAATTCAATCCATCTTTAATCCATCAAGTCATCTATAATCAACCTAACCCTATATTGGTCAATCATCCAACCATCTACAATCAACTTAACCCTGTTTTGGTCAATCATCTAATCTACATCTGGCTGTCAAAATTGATAAGTAACTTTACTTCTTGTTATTTAACTTTCAAACTATTGTTATTACGTTTTTCGTCGTTTAATTTTCGCATTACTTATTTTTAACTTTTAACTTATGTAACTTCCCTCTGAAACATATTAATTTCTTCTTAAATTACCTACCAAAAATGGTTCTTACACGCTCTCAAGATGATAATTTTCTTGATGTTCTTCCAGCACACAATCCTCCAACTAACACAACAATAAATAATGACATTGAAAATCAAACAACTGTTAATTCAGGTCCACGTACATTTAGTCCAATATCAAATTTAAAATTCCTCAATTTTGGTCTTCACTTCCAGAAGCATGGTTTCTTCAAGTTGATTTACAATTTCAATTACATAACATTACAAATGATGATACTAAGTATCAGTTCATTATTACATCTTTGTCCCAAGATGCTATCTTAAAAATATTAGATATAGTTCAAAATCCTCCTGTAACTCAAAAATATGATGCTGTTAAAGAAGCACTTTGCAAAAGATTTTCTCTTAGTGAAGAAAGTAGACTAGAAGCAATATTGTCAGATTCCCAATTAGGTGATAGAAAACCATCAGATTTATTTTGTGAACTAACAATATTGGCGGGACCACTTTCATTCGATTCTCGTGAATTGATTTTTAAATTTTGGCTACGAAAATTACCTCAAAATGTTCAACTTCATTTAACATCTTCTCGTATACCATCAATTGATGAAAAAGTTATTTTAGCAGATAAAATTTTTCAGTTATCTAATCCAAGTACATCAATTATTAACTCAACTGAAATTTCTTCTTCAGAATTTTACAGAATTGAGCTCAAAATTAAATGAAAACATAGACAAATTAACTTTAAATATTGACGCGTTAAATAAGATAAATACCACTAATTCTAATGCAAAAAATTTTTCTAAAAATCCTAATCGTTCTTTTCATAACAAAAAAAACGAATATGTTTGTTGGTATCATTCTCGTTTTGGTAACAAAGCTCTCAAATGCGAAGAATCATGTTCATTTTTTAGGAACTTTCAGTCGAAACTTTTAAACTAAATCGATCCATTTTGTCGACGACTCATAATGGAAATTCGTTACTTAATTCACGTCACTGATAAAAATAGCAAGTTAAAATTTCTGATAGATACTGGACCAAAAGTTTCCGTATTTCCAGTCAAAGAATTCAAGGGTGAAAAGAAAAAATGTAACATATTTCTCTCGGCTGCAAATGGTACACCAATTCGTACCTTTGGCTATCAAAACTTTAATATTGATTCGGCGTTCAAAGCAAATTTTTCTTTTCCTTTTATTTTGGCTAACATTAATATCCCAATCCTTGGAGCAAATTTTTTAGAAAAATTTGGTATATTAGTAGATATCAAAAATAGAAAATTAATTAACTCATCAAATAATGTAATATCTGCAGCACACTTAGGATTTTCTAATATATTTTCTTTAAAAATGAATAATATTGATTGCAAATGGTCAACTCTTCTATCAGAATATCCTTCAGTAATTTGTGAACCAGATTATTAGAAAATTGTAACACACAATACTGTCCATAAACTTCAGACTACAGGCTTTCTTCCATTTAGTAAACCCCGAAGATTAGATCCGATAAAATTTAGAATTGCTGAAAAGGAATTCGACAATTTAGTTAAATTAGGCATTTGTCGTTCTTCTAATTCCTCTGTGTGTTCACCCCTCCACATGGTCCCAAAGAAGGAAATTAGCGATTGGAGACCATGTGGAGATTACAGACGTTTAAACTGTTCACCTATCCCAGAATGCTATCCTCTTCCTCATATTCACGATATAAATATCGAATTAGTTAATAGAAAACTGTTTTCCAAAATCGATCTCATACGTGCCTATCATCAAATACCTATGGCTGATGAAGATATACATAAAACTGCCATCACTACTCCTTTTGGTATTTATGAATTTGTTCGCATGCCATTTAGCCTTCGTAATAGCTCACAAACATTTCAAAGATTCATTAACGAAGTATTTGATGGGTTAGATTTTGTGTTCACGTATGTCGATGATATTTTAGTAGCTAGTAAAAATGAGGAAGAACATTTTCATCATTTACACCAAGTTTTTAAAAGACTTGATAAATATGGTTTAAATATTAAACCATCCAAGTGCATTTTTGGTGTATCTGAACTTGAATTCTTAGGTTATAATATTTCAGAATACGGTATATGTCCTTCCAAATCTAGAATTGAAACAATTTTAGAATATGATATACCTAAGACAGTAAAAAAACTGCATCAGTTTTTAGGTATAATCAATTATTACCATAGATATGATCCACAATTAGCTAAATTTCTTATTCCTTTACACAAAATAATTACTGAAGCGAATAAACATAAAATTAAAGATATTTGTTGGACAAAAGACACATTAAACGCATTTAGAGATGTTAAAAATAAATTTGCGCAGAAAACATTGTTAAATCATTTTAATAAAAACTCCACATTATCCATTGCTGTTGATGCTTCTCTTGTTGCTGTCGGAGCTGTTCTCCAACAATATTCCGGTGATCATTTAGAACCTTTAGCGTATTTCTCACGTAAATTAAGTTCTACTGAAATGAAATATTCAACATTTGATAGAGAACTTTTAGGCATTTATCTTACAATTAAGCATTTCCGTCACTTTTTAGAGGGACGAGAATTTATTATTTTCACTGATCACAAACCATTAATTAACGCTATTAATTCAAAGTCTGATAAATCACCTCGTCAAACACGACACTTAGAATTCATTGCGCAATTTGCTAATGATATCCGACATATTTCCGGAAAGGACAATATAGTTGCTGATTCATTATCTCGTTTACCAGAAATTTGTTCATTACACTCAGAAGATATTAATCTCAACCAATTATCCTTGGAACAACGAAATGATGATGTATTAAGAAATATTATGTCGACTCGAAATCAGAAGTATAATCTTAAAGAAATTCTTATACCCGGAAGAAATTCTAAGCTGTGGTGTGATATTTCTGGCAGTTCTTATCGTACCTATTTACCAGTCTCTCTTAGGAAAATTGTTTTCAACAAAATTCATTCTTTATCACATCCGGGAATCAGAGCCACTAGAAAATTATTAGTTAATAAATATTTTTGGCCCTTTATGAAAAAAGATATTAACAACTGGACTAGAGATTGTCTAATATGTCAGAAACATAAAATTAATGTTTATACAAAATCTCCCATTCAACCCATCGAAGTACCAAAAGGAAGTTTCGAGCATATCCATATGGATATTGTTGGACCTCTTCCTGTATCGAATTATTTCAAGTACATTTTAACAATTATCGATAGATTTTCTCGCTGGCCAGAAGCCTATCCTCTTAAAGATATTTCTGCCTCGACCATTGCTAAGACATTTGTTTACAATTATGTACCTAGATTCGGAATTCCTTTAAAATTAACTGTATACAGAGGTTTCCAATTTACGGCCAGATGTTTTAGCGAATTGACAACTCTACTCGGATCTCATAAAATTCATACTTCTGCTTATCACCCTCAAGCTAATGGGTTGGTTGAGCGATTTCATCGCCAACTTAAAACTTCAATTTTAACGAGTAACAATGTTAAAATATAGTCAGAGAAGCTTCCACTAATATTGTTAGGCATTCGCACATCCGTTAAAGAGGATCTGAAATGTTCACCTGCAGAATTGGTTTATGGACAATGCTTACGAATTCCGGGTGAACTAGTTGTGGAATCTAAAGATAACATATCTTCTGATTTCCTGCTCTCCAAATTAAGAGAATATTTTTCTGAAGTTAAAAGTGAGGTATTATATCATAACAAAGAAAGATATTGCATGCCAAAATCTTTAAAGAATTGTGAATATGTTTTTATTAAAATTATACAACCAACAAAATTAACTGCTCCTTTCGAAGGTCCATATAAAGTTTTAGAAAGAAGTGACAAAACTTTTAAAATTCAATATGGTAACTCAACTCGATCAGTTTCTATCGATTTGATAAAACCTGCTTTTATAAATCAAGATGACCCATTTATCCAGAGCAAGAACCATTCTAAGATTACTTATGAAATAACATAAATTTATAATTGTTTTCCGAGGGAGGATGTTATGTAGTGTCCATCACTACAATAGCTTTATTATTTATACACTTGTTAAAACTTGTTTGTTTGCTCAAAATATTCTTATATAATTTAATTACCTTTGAGTTTTCTTTATGTCAATAATTTTCATTTTGTTCATTCTAATTTTGAATTTTGAAATAAATGTTAAGTTTTTTGTATAACAAATTAAAATAGAATAAATATATCTTTAACCCTATCTCTTTGGTCCAACTAATTGGATGCAGAAAATAAGCATAAACAAAATTTGAGTACCATTGTTATTAATTTTTTTGGCTGCAGATATGAAAAAAGTTTATATCGGGTGCTATATTTATATGGGGACTTGATCGAAAAATGGATCGATCCTGACCGTATTTGGTAAAGTCACTTATATTTTGAAAAAATTTATACAAACCAAATTTGAGAAAAACCTGTGCAATATTTTTTTTTTTTTATAGATTTAAGTGAAGACCGGGAAGAAGCTCTATATGGGGCCTATGAATAACAATTATCCTATAGGGATTATTTTTGGACTACCTATAAATGGATATAATAAACACATACAAACCCAATTTGACTGAGATCTAAATGGTAATTTGGATCTTATGGCAATTTATGTCAATTTCATAGGGGTCATTTGTATGGGGAGTACGTCTGAACATGGACTGACTTTCACCAATTTCAACAGCGTACATCCTATGGCCGATAAAAGCTTATATACACAATTTCATCCAAATATATTCATATTTGCGACCTGTAGTTTGATTACAAGCTTTACATGGACACACATACGGACGGACGGACGGACATCGCTAAATCGACTCAGAAAGTGATTCTGAGTCGATAGGTATAATAAAAGATGGGTCTAGGTCAAATATTTCTGGTAGGTACAAACAGCAGCACAAAGTCATTATACCCAACCCCATAGTGGTATAGGGTATAAAAAATATATCAGAAAGTATTTACTCTCATTTTGAAGTGCTTATAAATTACTCTAAAAAATTAAAGAAACGTGATGATATGGTGTGACAGTATATATGAAATTAATAAATTCCGAATGATTTAGACCATCATATTCATATAAACATAAAGAATATTTTTTTTCATTTTTGCAATATCCAGAAATATTTTTTTTTCTCAAGTGTACAATACTGAAAGTTCTACGGTAGCACAATTCTAACGCTCTCCTATCCAGTGCTATTGTGTTATCTTCTACTTTCGCCATAAGTTTGTTTTGGTAATCCCGGGGTATTAGTTTCGTGTTAACGTACAAATACCATAATTGCTTTTCATGTCATAAAATACAAATAAATGTGTTATTTTTGCAGCCGTCGTTGCGTATTACTCTGTTCAATGAATTTAAAATACGTCGTCTTTGTGCTTATCAGTGACCTACTGTTGTAATTAGTTGTGTCATTAGAATGATGATGGATTTTGTTTGTTGAATTTTATTTATTTTTTTCAGTTGAAACTAAAAAATAATAAAACTTAAACAAACACAATCATTTGAAATTGTAAATACAGTGATGTCAACGTTATGGAGCGGTCAGGCAGATAAGTTAGACGGGTAAGCAAAGTACCTCACATAATTTGTTACTGTTTTTTGAAAATATTATTAATTAATATAATTAATGATACATTGCACGGTGTTACAAAAGTAGAAAAAAGTTAATAAACTTTTAATATGCCCTAGGATAAGTTGTAGGCCTGGGTGATTAAGTGACTTCTCAAGTTTCAGAATTTTGAATACACCATCATCGGCAAAAAAAAAGTTTTTTCAAACTAAAAAAAAAAATATTTTGACTAAAATATTTTGAACTAAATCAGGTTTTAACCGACTTAAAATTTTTAAACGGTGCAAGTAAGTGAACAGTAACGGTAAAATTGCTGGCATCTAAAAGTTTTCATTAAAACCATTACTTTCCTTATCCATATGAGTTTTGAATCTCTCTGTGACTGTGCGTGACGTTGCGTGACTATTTTAAATTAATCTTTGGTCACAGCAAGATCGATCGGATAAGGGTAAATGGCATTTAGATCACTCCGTGACTGGGCGTGATTATGCATGACTGTGCGTGACTACCCCAGAAATAATCTGTGGTCACAACAAGACTATTGGTCAAGTTTCAGATCAATTGGATAAGTGGGAATGGGGTTGACCCACAACAGACAGACAGACAGGCAGAGAGTATGAGTTAGAAGAAAGAGTTTAAAAAAATATAAATTTAACAATTTCTAACCGATTGTAACAAATATAGACTCAATTTGCTTATTACTAAACATACTTTTAAATAAAAATTAGAAAAAAGAGGTTCTCAAATAAAGAATTAGAAAATGAAGACGCAAAATTTGAAAAAAATTAAAAAAAATTGAAGATATGAATAATATTTTTATTTAAAAATAGTTAAGCTTGAGGCCATTGTTGTTGTCATAATTAAATTTTTTTTTTTTTCATCCAATATTTCGCTATCAATTAGATAGCATCTTCAGGAATGAGTAACAATAATCAGTGCAATATTGAATGTATAAACGTTGTGACGTACATATATTAAGTTGATTACTGTTACTCATTCCTGAAGAATACATCCAATTGATAGCGAAATATTGGACGAAATAAAAAAAATTTAATTATAACAACAACAATGGCCTCAAGCTTAACTATTTTTATCTAAAAATTACAACAAAAAGTCGAAATAACAATCAAGTTTATTGATATGGATAATATTTAAACATGTGTTTGTTAAAAGTATAATCGATTCGCAACTGATTTAGTTAGAAATATATTAGTCCATAAAGTGTTAAAATAAACAAGTTTTTTGTCGATAACTTCAGATTTTGAGGGCGTATTCAAAATTCAAATTTCTGATTTAAAAGTGATTTGCTCAACCAGGGCTATAACTTACACTAGGTCACTTTAAAAATATATTTTCACTCTAATACCGTGTTATTATACTATATTGTGAAATCCGGTTTATTTTTATTTTTTTGTATACATCAACACTCAGGGGATCCCCCTGTTAATGCAAAGCACTGTGCTGATATAAAGAAAATATGTTATTGGTATGAGGAATGAGGGAGTAGAAGGTCGGGTCGATTTGTATGGAGGCAAAAAAATCGCTCAAGTGACAAAGAAAATCATATTTTAGAGATCAAAATAAGAAATTTTGCCCAAGGAACCATACCTCTAAAACGAATTCTGATGTCCCGACTATTGATCTGTCTGTCTGTCTGTCTGCCATGGGGCAACCCCATAATCCCTCGTGCAATTGATCTGAAACTTGGCCCATAGCCTTGTTGTGACTACAGATTAATTTTGGGGTAGTCACGCAGAGTCACGGAGTGCTCTAAAAATTATTTACCCTCATCCAATCGATCTTTTTGAATAACATAACATAGTCAAGGCGTATGATCATTATTTATTAGCAGAGTAGAAGATACGTATACGTATGAGTGTTAATTTTAATATTAATTTTTATATTAAAATGGTGATTTTTTGAAATATTTGTATGGGGAACCCCCAGGGGGTTCTAGGCGGTGTGCCACTGGCATGGGTGGGTCGGCCCTCCAAAGTTAGTGGAGGTCGATCATACATTTGGGCTCGATTGAGTACTCTAAATGGGTCAAAGTGAGACAGACAGACAGACAGGTCAAAAGTGGGGACATCAGAATTCGTTTTAGAGGTATGGTTCCTCGGGCAAAGTTTCTTATTTTGATCCCTAGAATACGATTTTCCTTGTCACTTGGGCGATTTTTAAATCGACCCGCCCTAGGGAGTAGTACTTGTGGATATTTGACTTAAATTTATATATAGTATATTGTAAGTGACAGGAAAGAATTCAGCGGGAATCTTATTCCTCAAACGGCTTCTGGGACTAATGAACGAATTTTCACGATAATGCGTTGTGCGATCCACTGGAGAATAGACTGCAAATGGTTGAGATCTACCAGATGAGCGAGTAGTGCGTAGAAAAACATGGCCTCTAGGGATTAGTTCACTTCCCAATATAATATATATAACAGCGTGTAACACATCCAACATTCCAACGATGCTCCAATGTGTCAATAGGGGTGGTTACCCGGCAGTTATTGGTAAGCACCAATGCTCTGCTTTTCACACGGTCCAGAAGCTTAGACTTTGAAGCTCCTGCCCATATATGGGAGTTGTATCCCATTTTTGGTCAGATATAGGTGGTATATAGAGTAAGGAGATAAGATGGAGCGAAATATTTCTTAGACCGATTTAGGAAACCTAGACACTTGAATGCCAAAGGACATCACATTGAATTTTCATGGCAACAGCGATTTTTCTCTACAAATCATAAAGATATTGGAATTTTATAATTTATTTTAGGAGCTTGATCTGGAATATTAGGGACTACTTTAAGTATTTTAATTCGAGCCAAATTAGGACACCCCGGAGCATTATTCGGAGATGATCAAATTTATAATGTAATTGTAACAGCCCATTTTTTATAATTTTTTTTATAGTAATACCTATTATAATTGGATTTGTCAATATCTAGACCACCCATGGATACAGACGACACTGATGACTCCATGGCCCATCTATGGATCAATAAACAACATTGGATATTGCGATAATTTAAATCCTATTCGCTCGACCTTACTGGGAGATTGTCAAAAGGTCTTAATTGAATGTGTCATTCATTTATTGTCTCATGCCCCCAATCTCCCTAAGGCTTGGCATTTAATCGAATGAATATGAATGAAAAATATTGCTGTCGTCTGCAAACGAGTAGATAGGATTGACATAGAAGGTTATTTAAAAAAACTGGCAGATCCAACACTCAAAATTCGAGTGCAATTTCTAGGCAACTTTATTTTTCAATTCACGAACAGCACTTTTTTGGTTTATTATTATTGTGAATAAAGAAAACAAACGCATTGATAAACACATAAACAAATTCAATAAACACACACATAGCATATGTATAATTTTATGTATGTGTTAGTAGCATTTTGCTAAAAATAAAGAGAGAAAAAATAAAAATCTGTAAATCTGGTGACAGCTAAAAAGAACTACCTTTCAAATAATACACGTTTGGTCGAAATCGGAATAAAGTGGTAGAACAAAACAGCGGTAACAAGAAATCGCCTAACCTATTAATATTATAGATAAGGAAAAGTGAAGCAAAAAGAACAGGGCCTTACAATACGCCTGCGTTTAACTGAAACTCTTGGATGGGACCCTATCTAAAATAATATGTATAGTACGATCTCTGAGAAAACCCGATATAATTCGAGAGAAATCATTACCAACATCAAAGACAATTAGTTTTGGCAAGAGTATGCTGTGCCGCACACGATCGAAAAATATTAGGACGTTTATAAGAATGTTTTCATATATTATTGTCTCCAAGTGAAAAGATGATTTTTTAATAAACTTCACAAGTTTAACATTTTGGGAAACTGATATTTTCATGTTAATATCTTCATCGATTCAATAGTGATGCTCGTTTTCGTAAACAATTAAAAGTTCAACAACTAACAATATCTCATATTGTTAAACAATTGTTAAACAATGCAGTTAAATTTGTTTGCAGAATAAAGTTTGTACTGCAGGTTATTGCGAAAAAAAAAAGTTTACCAGTAGTACACATAGATCTAAGCAAGCAGATAATGCGTTGAAGATAACGAGCGCCTCGGATTAAAGAAAACATCGTGTCCAGTAAAGCAAATATTTGGTTCCAAAAAATCGTTGACTTACGATAACGGATTTTGTTGACACTATTGACTTTTAAAAAGGATCATTTCACAGCAGTCTGCAGGACAAAACCGTAAAATCTATATTGGTCCTAAAAATAATTATTTTTTTAAAGGTTGTTGAATTCATATCTCTGAAACAATGAGTTCTGACTACCAGAATAAAATGAAGCGCATCATTACAGGTAACAAGACTTGTCTACGATACCGTAACGACTGAATAATTTGGCGATTATTGCACCAAAGGTGAGCAAAATTCTATAGGTCACGCTCGTTTAAAAAGCGTAGTTACATTAAGAGTTTCTCCAGTTTTCTTTAAATATCTTGGTTTGTTCCACTATCACAAACTGCATTCCAATTTCCAGATCATTTCGCACAAAACTTGATTGATATCATTCCTTTACCACATTATTCCACTGAGTCAGCATCGTGTGACTTTTAGCTATTCAATAAACTGAAAAGACCAATCCGGGTACACCGTGTTGAATTCATTAAGGTCATATCTCACTCCGCTGCACTTATAAATCCAAGGAGCAGCTTTTAGATATGCTATTGACCTGCACAGACTATACAAATTTAAGGAAAGCGATCATATAGGATACCTTAAGATCCTTGATAAAGCCAAAAGTATTAAAGACATGACTTTATGTAGTGGTCAGACAGATCTTGCTTTGGAACTTAAAAAGAACTAAATTTTTCATATCCCGGGAAGATTCGATTGGGAATATAACCCTATATGGCTGCATTAAGATGCCCAGAAATGGTATACTGACGGTTCCAAAACAATGGAAGGAGTAAGAGCGGGGATTTGCGGACCAAGGTGCAAACTCCACATCCCCCTATGTAATGAATCCACAATATTTACAGCGGAACTATACGCACTCAATGCAGTTACTGCTAATCTAATGTAAAGAAACCTGACAAGGACGAAAATAAATCTTATGTAAGATAGCGAGGCTACTTTAAAAGCACTGAACAAATCAGTATACCACCATAAATCCGTGCTCGAAAGCCCTAGAGCCCTAACTGAACTTGCTGAACTTAACAAAGTGATGCGTATATGGGTATCAGGTCACAAAGGGTATGAAGGAAATGAGAAAGCCGACGAACAGGTAAGATGAGGAGCGGAAAGACCATTTATTTGTCCAAACCCTCAATTCGGATTCACCAGAAAAGACATAACCGAGAACATCGACAGATGGATTAAAGAAGAATCAGTGGAGTATTAGAATGGATAAGCACTACTTCAGCACTCAAAAAAATTCTTGCATCGAAGCGAAAAATGGAGCAGGGATGCCCTAATATTGAACAGATCAAGTGTAAAGTGTCTATGTGGGGCACTCGCAGGGCACTATGTGTGCAATTACATCCTATACAAAATACATTTGGCTGAAAATAAAACGTTCAAATACTGCCTGGAGGACGATGAAACTATGGAACAATATTATCAAATTGTCCAGCGTTTGCATATCTAAGGCACAAACTTTTTGGCGAATCTGAAATCAGGGAGAAGGTATGCAAAACATTTGCGGTGAAGGACATCATCGAGTTCCTAACGCTATAATAAAACAGGAAAGAACAAGAATCTGAAAGAGAGTGCACAATACATCTACTTGGTCGCAGTGCAGGAGGGAATAACAGTCAACCTATAACATCGTTAATATAAGGGTTAAACCATATGAACTCAACTTAAAATATGGCTATTTTTTACATCACTGTTTCCAAATTGGCTGAATTTTGGTAGGATTAAAGTGTATCCGAGAAATAAGAAAAATCCTAAATTTAAGTTCACTGACGCATCTGGATCCGGAAATATGAGGTCTTGAATATCGGGAAAAACTATAAAAATGTACAAAGTTGTACTTACTTAATTATCATTTTCTTGATTAATATTATAGTGACGTAACTTATCAAGGTCGCATTTGAAAGGTTAATTAACTACCTTTAATTTGATATACAACATGTTTTTTTTTTTTGGAAAGGTCAAAGGTCACATCTCTTGACCTATAATTCGGGAGGCTATAGCTGTAAAAACGACAATTTTAAAAATCTGAAAAAAATATATGTTTAAGATTGGTTCCTTCCCTAAATTTCAGACTGGGGGTATGCTTGGATCCAGAAATATTTATCATAGAGTAAAGGTAGATATTTAACAAGTGAATTATTATTATTATGAATGCTGTTGTTGTTGGCGTTGTTGGCGTTGTTGACATTATTATGATGAATGCTGTTGTTGTTGTTGTTGTTGGCGTTGTTGACATTATTATGATGAATGTTGTTGTTGTTGTTGTTGTTGTTGTTGTTGACATTATTATGATGAATGCTGTTGTTGTTGTTGTTGTTGTTGTTGACATTATTATGATGAATGTTGTTGTTGTTGTTTAGTTTTATTATAAATGTTTTCAATTACAAATTTGCTATCAGCGGAATAAATTTTAGCTTGTAATTGTGTTTTTGAAATTGGTATGAAGCTGTGCTGCTTTGGAGTTCCCGGAATTGTACGTAATCCTATAAATCTATCAGTTAGCAATTTCCCTTCTTCTCCATAATCTTTTTCCGTTAAATATGCAAAGTTGCAGTTCTGAAGAGTTTGCTGACACCAATTATACAAGTGGAGAGGAGTAGTTATCTGATCTTCGAATGGACGTTGCAAGCTGGCTCTTCGTGCTTCACGCTTTACCGTTCCCCCAAGACCATCACTAGGTCCTTTGCCGTGACTGGTAGCAAAGAAATGCCACTCAGCGGAACAATTAAAATCTTCGCTATGATGGCATAAATTGGCAAAGTTTTTTTATTTTTAAATTGAGCGGAAGAACCGTCCGAAAAATAAAAAATTTTCTTTGGTATTTTCAAAAACTTGTTTTTTAAAAACTCATTTAGGTGGCGATGAAATAAATGAACTGCTATGGTATTATGTATTAGACAGTCTGATATTATTATAAAATTTGTAGTTTCTAATTTTCCATTTGATTTGTAATAAATTGCTATTGGGTATATTGTGGCCTGGCTATTATTCCATAAAAAGCCTTGCACAGAATCCTGAACCACAAAAGTTGCATTTTCGGAGAAGTCGCAAATTACTAAATACTCATTTTCTTCCAACGCAGACTTTTTGTGAGCCATAAATGCACCCTGCTCTTTAGATACGAATGAATGGGGTAGAAGAGTTTGCAGTTTTTCGCATAAAGAATCCAGAAAAGAATCAGTTTCTTTAATAATAGTTTCCAAAGAGTCTCTATCTACACTTATCCACTGTTTATATATGATTTCATCAATTTCATTTTCTAATAATAATTCACCAAGTTTCCCTTTAAAATTTTGTATATCTGGACACTTGCTACATCTGCCAAGGTAGCAATTTGGTGATGGGGGATTGCATATAAGTCTTTTTAAACAATTTTTATAAGTTTCCAGCACAAAATCCTGCACATTTTCTGTCAATTTTTTCAGGTTTATTGCGTGGAGCATTAGTTTTGTATTTTGATGTATTTTACAAACACATACATTATGGCTTCCTGACGCATCTGCTAGAACCACATTTTTTGGCCGAAGTTCACAAAATTTAGAAATTCCAATAGTTATCCCTTCATGTTTTTCTTTAAATAAAGCATAAACTTCTCGAAGATTTCCGAGTAAAAGTCTTTTATTTTTTTTTACTTTTACACCATTTTCTGTTATTGACACGTAGTCTTTACATCCTGGTAGACATCTGCTGACATCATCAGTTTCATAAAAGATTTTCAACACATCAACAATTTCTAATGGCAATCGTTTTCCAAGTTTTGGATTCGGTGTACTCAATACGCCTTCTGCCTCAACCAAGTTTTTTACCTTTCGTGCCATGAAATTTGTTATTTGAAATTCCTCCTCCATTCTTTTCAATGTCCAGCTTTTAGGTAAAATAGTTAAAAGTTGAATTTTATCACTGTTTTTAGTTATTGATTTAAACTTTTCTTTTAGTTGTTCGATTATTTCCGATTCTGGGCATACGTGAGAGGTTGAAGGTGTTGAATTTGGGAAAATGTTGGTTTTAATTGATGTTGTTATTTTTTCTAACTTTCTAGTTGTATACCCTTTTAATTCAGTTTTTCTCGAACATATTGGAGATTCTTGTCAATATGTTAAACTTTCGTTTAACTTAGAAATTCGAACATCTCCCGAAACTGATGCTTCACTTTCCGAGTCTGAAGTCTCGTTTTCTGGCTCGTTCATAGATTGAATATTATTGTTTACACTTCCTTTTAATTTATAAAGTTCTCTTCTGCATATATCACATATTTTATTTGATATTGAAATGTTATTACTAATTCCAGTCATCCATTGCTGAACTTTTCGAAGTCCTCTTGCATTCCGGACATGAGCAACTTTTTTAAATGGATTACAACAATATATTGTATTAAATGACATATTGTTTACAGAGGCAAAACACAATCACATTGAACACTTTTGGTTTTATTTAAAAATATTGATTTTATAGCAACACATGTGGTTTTTTAAAGCAACGTGCTTAGAATGGTTTTTTTTTCGTGGTGCTTCCTTTGACTTCTCGTTTTTCAATAATTTCTCTATATCCAAGTTATTTGACACTACGAACCACACCCGACAACATTTATACTGTTGTCTCGCTCTAACATAATTACCTGTCAAACCAACCCTAACACAGGTCTGTACTGAGTACAGTACAGAGCTAAAGAACCAGAAACAAATAGTGGCGTGCGTGCATAGCCCGCCGACGCTCACGAGCACAACCAACCACATTCATAAACAGTAACAGTAACAGCACCGACTTTTTAAATATCGACCTTTATTCTATGATAAATATTTCTGGATCTAAGCATACCCCCAGTCTGAAATTTTTTGGAACTTTAGGGAAGGAACCAATCTTAAACATATATATTTTTCAGATTTTTAAAATTGTCGTTTTTACAGCTATAGCCCCCCGAATTATAGGTCAAGAGATGTGACCTTGGACCTTTCCAAAAAAAAAATCATGTTGTATATCAAATTAAAGGTAATTAATTAACCTTTCAAATGCAACCTTGATGAGTTGCGTAACTATAATACTTTTCAAGAAAATGATAATTAAGTAAGTACAACTTTGTAAATTTTGACCTTTTTTTATGATTTTCAAGACCACATATTTCCGGATACAGAAGTGCCAGTGCCCTCAAACTTTGCACTTATTTTAGTTCTGTAATAATCTGTCTTCCTACGAAAAATCATACAATTTGGAGAAGGTAGTGTACACCCATTGGTTGATTTGACATTACCCATAAATAAACTATTTAATGTGAAAAATATTTTGAGGGAAATACATAATTTGAAAGCCAATTTGAGGTTTAAACAAATGTTAGAGTTATTAGGTGATGGTCGATGCGTATAAGATCGGAAGTACTTCAACAAACCTTTTTCGATTAAAAAACGTAAAATTCTAAACAATTTCATCTTAAAGTTATTAAGATCACTTCAGACATGAAATGAAATGCTCGTACTATTTAAAAATAGTTTGTTTCTTTTTGTAAATTTGATGTAATGAGGCTGCCATTTAAAATTCTCCATGATATAAACTAACACTCACCAACAATTCATCAAGTTCATCACCGCTTCTACTACATTTTGCATGGCTTAAAGTTTTGACATAATTTGCTATTTATTGGCTCTCAACTGCATTTCTCAAACGGTAATAAATTTCAATTAAATATAACCTGTAAATGCAAAAAAATACCGTCATATAAAGTTTTGATATGTGACGACTTCCAGAGTACATGTAATAAAATAAATAGAAAAAACTTGTAAATAAATATTCCAACTTGAATTTGCATTTCAGCGAGAAAAAAATTTGTTATTTTTGCTTCATGATACGGCATTCTTTGTCTATCTTTAAAAATTTCTATCGACCATTATTCTTATCAAACGCAGCGCACAGTGGTGCGTACTCTTTACACATAATGGTATAAAGAAATCTATTTAACGGAATATGTGAAATTTCTTGAACGTTTTGTAAAGAAAAAACCACCTTATAAAAACAAAACTCGAACTATCGGACGAATTAAACTCTTGCGTTCAGACTTTTAGAAAAATTTGGATTAATATTGGGAGGCGCTAATTGATTTATTGATAAGAATGGCTTCTGTAGGAATGAAAAGAAAAATTATCAGTGTGGGAAATGGGATACTCATCAGTATGATGTCCGTTTAAACTAACTTGATTTTTGAGTTACATAAGAGTAGTCGAAGAACTAGCCGACCTAACAAAAGAAAATATGCCCTGGTCTCTATGGTGCATCAGGATCTGTTGAGGTGCATGAAGAAGCAAATCGAACTTTAATTTCTACATAGATATAAATAGACATTAGGGCGGCCATTAATAAAAGATAGTGTTCAAACTCTCGGTCTCATCCGCCAGAAATATGCGAATAGTAAAAAATGAGAAATATAAAGTTTTGGGTCAATAAAAGAAAATTATAGGTGCTTCAGCGCGATTAAAATTTCAAGTGTGTTAAATGGGAAAATATTACTTTTTTCAGATTTTACGAAAATATCGTTATATAGTTTTTTTTTTGAAAAGTTGTTATATGAATTGATTTCATTGGTAAATTACCTCTTTAAAAAGCTACAAAATTTCAAAATTGAATAGAAACTCGCCAAGAAATAGCAAGTTCCCCAGACCAATTTTGTGCCAAAAAAAAAATATATATGTCGCGAACAACGTTAACCCATGTACATTGTACATAATTATAAAAAGGATTAAATTAAGAATATATCTATATTCGGCTTTGACAATCTGTCGTCAAATAACAATTGTACAACTCGAATGTTCCTAGGGATTAAACTCCGCTATTAAAAAGTTTCTATAATTTACACATGTTTTCATATAATTTAGTGCAGATTCCCAGCCTACTGTCCTGCCATCTTAAATATTTATTTAATTTCACTAAGTAAAGATGTTGCAAAATGCATAATTCTAAACTCTCTCAGAGTATTACAATGCCCTGTAGAATGTTATATATCTTCATTTTCTTTCAAATTACAAAATGAGCATAAGTCTGAAACCTTTAACTGATAATTATTACCATTAACTTCAATAAGGCGAATTATTGCCTTGAAGTCCACGTTATGTCTTCTAACCGTAACTCGTATATCATGTCTCTGATTCCTGCCATTGGGTCAAGGTTTCTATATATTCTACTTGTTTCAGCTGGTTACAGCTAGTTTTAAGTGCATACAATTAATTAATTATATTTTCGGCCCACTGTGTTTTATTGATATTTTGCTCTGTTCATGATGGTAAACTTAATTCACAAAGAAAGGGAGTTTAATAAACACTTTGTTTTTATGCGTTACTTTTTTAAACTATTTTTTGGCTAATGTAATCAAATCTTCCGAAAAAGCTCTTTAAAGTGCAAAGATGGTAACTGATCCAAACATTTACAGAAATTATAACACTGTTCAAATTTTATCGCTTTAGGAATAAATTATGTGAAATTTCGATAAATTTAAAAAACAAACAAAACACAATCCCATCTCGAAACACTGTGCCATACTGTGAAGTAAATACTCGTACAATAGACTAGATACCATTAATCAAACAGTAAGATAAAAATGATACTTGTACAAGTAGTTATTTTGTTGTTGTGTTGTTATTAATTTTTTTTTTCTTAAATAAATAACAAACTCTTGCTTACAAATAAGCAACAGCTTTTTCATTGTTGCAATAATTTTTTATTTTGTTACCCGATTAATTATCGTCGGGCTCCTTTTGTGTAAAAAAAAAATCTTTAAATACCCCAAAGTATTGTATTCACAATTTGTATTGTAATGTGATAAATAAATGACTGTTCGGGTAGCATGTTGACGTGTTGTGGAAAATAATATATGATAAGTAAAAAGTTTTACTTAAGCAGCTAATCATGAACAACAAATCCTGACAAAATTTTTAAGTAAGTTCAACACATGAGACATGAAAACATCACAACAATACATTTTACAAACCATTTTCCTTTTCTTTTGAAAAATGATTTTACTTTTTAATCAGGTATCATAACAATTGGGTAGATTTGTAATCGTCGGAGGGTTTTATTCTCTAAGAGCCTTTAAAAAGGACTTTTGATAAATTGACTTAAGTTCTCCAATTAGCAAACTGTCTTTACCAAGCTTGATTATTACTTTTATTTAAAATGTAAATTTCAAAATTTCCATCTTATTTTAATTTTAAATACAAACTCCATTCACCTTAATTGGACCTCAGACATTTTATGTTTTATGAAGTCCCCAAAACGTGTTAGCTAAGTCGCACATACACAAACATACACAATTTACACAAGTGTCAGAAATATTAAAGCATCATAAATCTCAAAATATTACCAGAGAATTTGTCACAAACATAACATACTTAATCTTTCTTGAATTTACGGAAAGCTACAGCTAAGAGAGGAAAGCCATGTTTACAGCAGCTAAAATACACTCAAAATCAAAAGTCAGTACAAATTATTGAAAAGACTTCTGATAACCATCAAACATTGAATGTCTTCTATGTAGCTTAACTTTATCTGATAACCATCAAACATTGAATGTCTTCTATGTAGCTTTAAGTAAAAATAAGTACGGCAATTATAGTTGTTTTCTATTCGACCTTTCCAAATTTAATTGTAAAAATAAAATATTCGAGCTCGAGGCCTGGGTTTTACGGAAGAGCAGGAAATAGCAAGGAAAAGATTTACATATGATATTCTCATTTTAATCGCCGATAAGGGTAACGTTACGGTAGCCGTGGAGAGAGTGGAATATGATAAGAGAATGAAACATATTATTGGGGACATGATGACTTATCAAAGGGTAAATAAAGATCCAACAAATGCAATACAAATAAAAAATAATGATTTGGTGCAAGAAATGTTTTGTAAAAATTTAATATCGGAACGCGAAAAAAGAAGTTTAAAAACGGAAGTGGCTACAGCACCAAGGATATAAGGTCTTCCAAAAATCCATATCAACACTCCAGCGACTGAGCTGTGCAAATATATTACTGTGATACTGAAAATGACCACGGAAAACTCAAAATTTAATGTTAAGGATTCAGTGCAATTTGAAAGATTAATTTCGTTTGATGTTGTCTTGTTGTTCCCCAGTATCCCTGTCGATTTAGTAACCATAGAGGAAAAATGTGAAAAAATTTCCAAGTGTACGGATATGGATAAGGATTTATTCATACGAATTGTAAAATTCTGCCTCAAGGATAACCGTTATTTCAAATATAATTGGAAAATTTATACACAAAAAAATGGTCTTCCAATGGGCTCGCCAGCTTCACCCAGACATCGAAATGGAAAAACTTTTAGAAACGGTTATGAATAATTTGACGATAAAACCCAAAATCTTGGCGAAGTATGTGGATGACATTTTTAGTATAGTTCGGGAAGATGAAATTGAAGAGGTATTGACAAATTTGAATAATTTTCACCGCAGAATTAAGTTTAATGTTGAGAAAGAGTACAACTTTATATTGCCTTATTTAGATACTATTGTTATTATTTATTATTATTTATTTATTAATAGATATTTATTTACAAAACATATTTACATTCCCAAAGAAAAAAATATGATATTATCTATATATGGCATAACATAATAGTTGTGTGCCAGATTGGCTTAAAATAGCTGATATTAATTCAGTAATTCAAAAGATTAGCAATTTTATAATTATAGATAAAAGAAAAAATAAGAATAAGGGATTTTTATACCCTATACCACTATGTGGTTTGGGTATAATGACTTTGTGCTGCTGTTTGTAACAACCAAAAATATTTGACCTAGACCCATCTTTAATTATACCGATCGAATCAGAATCACTTTCTGAGTTGATTTAACAATGTCCGTCCGTCCGTCCGTCTGAGTGTCCATGTAAAGCTTGTAATCAAACTGCAGGTCGCAAATATGAATATATTTTGACGAAATTTTGTATATAAGCTTTTATCGGCCATGGGATGAACGCTATTGAAATTGGTGAGAATCGGTCCATGTTCAGACCTAGCCCCCATACAAATTACCCATATGAAATCGACATAAATTGCCATAAGATCCAAATTGTCATATAGATCTTACTCAAATTGGGTTTGTATGCGTTCATTACATCCACTAATGAGTAGTCCAAAAATGATCCCTTTGACCCCATCTAGAGCTGCTTCCTGATCTTCACTTAAATCTATTAAAAAACAAAAATATTGCACTGATTCTTCTCAAATTTTGTTTGTACATATTTTTGCAAAATACAAGAGACTTTACCAAACATGATCAGGATCGGTCCATTTTTGGACCTAGTCCCTTTATAGATATAGCATCCGATATGAACTTTTTCATATCTGCAGCCCAAAAAATTAATAAAAATCCCACTCAAATTTGGTTTTTGCTTATTTTCAATGTCCAGTTAGTTGGGCCTAAGAGATAGGGTTTCTAAACGCATGGTATAGGGTATCGTATAGTCGGTCTAGACCGACTATAATTTTCTTACTTGTTTTTTTTACATGAATTTGAATAATGTACAGTTAATTAAGGACTAATTATATTCATTCACAATTAATTTTCTATAATTTAAATAAATTTCAATATATTTATATAGTCTATTGTAATTGGAATCATTGCCATTTAGTAAACTAAGAACTTCATTTGTATTTAATATAGTAGTTCCAAAATATTTAAAACGAAACTGGTTGAAAATTGGACAAACACCTAAGAAGTGTAGTGTGTTTTCGGAATCATCTAGATTGCAGAGTGTGCAAAGGCCAATCGAGGAATTTCTGAACGCTCGGGCATTTAAATCGAGTAATCCCCCTCTGGCTTTAATCAATAAACTTGCAGCACGAGAAGAAAATTGAAAGATAAAAAGGGAACCCACACTTAAATCCAATTGTGGGTAGAGATCATGATATTGAGAACGATGAGCATCAGAGATTAGATCATTTCTCTCCGTTTTTCCAAGTAGTTCTAAAATAGATGTCCAGCGTTCACACAGCGGTCTATTAGTATTATAAGATATAAATTGGATTTTTGCACAAATATGTATCCACTCTTCTGCCCAATACGTCTTCTTAGCAATAATTTTTTCGGCTAATATATGAGGGAGCCTAATATAGAGAGTACAGCAAATAGAGAGTATAGTAAGTACAGCATGTAATTTGGCGTATTCTTTGGTAGATGGAGCATTTTCTTGATAAAGAACCTGAACAATTTTTCAACTTCATCGTATTTCCTAAAACCCCAGATTTGAGCACCATAAAACATTACTGATCTTGATGCAGCATTAAATATTTTGAGCTTATTATTGTTAGAAATCAAATGATGATTTATATAACTTGACCATGAGGAAGCAATTGCCAATTTTGACGTTTTTAATTTGTCTTCAAGATGTGTCGTAAAAGATAAATTGTAATTAAGATCAATTCCAAGGTATTTATATTTGTTAACAATTTCAATTTCATCTTCACCAAAAGTCCATTTTAGTTTCTTAGATATACGAGCACCACTACTAAAAATTAATATTTTCGATTTGGCAAGATTTACTTTTAAACACCATGTCTAACAGTACATATAAAGCGCATCGATCATGCTTTGCAATACACTTGGGGAATCGGCCAAAATGACAATATCATCAGCATACAGAAGTATTTTAACTATTAAATCCGTAACGTTGACTCCACCAGGCAGAATATCAGCTAAGTCATTGAGATATAAAGCAAACAAAATTGGACTTAAAATGTACCCTCGTTTTACACCAAAGTCAACAGTAAATGACTCAGAAAAGATGTTTCCATAAAGTATTTGACTGGATGTTTTTTCATAGTAAAGCTGTAAAATTCGAATTATTTTTGAAGATACTCCCATACTGATAGCTTGTAAAAAAGTGAATTCCGAGGTATCAGATCGAAGGCACATGAAAAATCCACGAAAAAAGCAAAGGTATTGTTGCCATTTAGTTTGTTCAAGTATACGATATTTACAAGGTTGAATACGTTGTCTACTGTGGAATAGTTCTTTCTGAAGCCGGCCTGATATTCATTTAAAATGTTAAATTTATCAAGCCAATCTGTTAAGCGGTTCAAAACAATATTATTAAATATTTTACACAGGACCAATGATAATTCCCAATGCTCTATGGGCGAGTCAAGAAAAATATCTGTAAAAAGTGGCATGCACCAGTGTAACTCATTTGGTTGGACTATGTCTTGAAGCATGGATCGAAAGTGTATAAGAAAGTCATCTGAATTGAGATTACCACCAGCTGTAGTAGTTCGTAATTTCATATTGTTTGAAAGTTTCCACCACGCTTTACTGCAACTGACATAATTTAGTTGTTCTAAATTTTCATTATAAAACTCAAGTTTACGAATACGACAGATGTTAAGATATTTAGATTTGGCAGAAAAATATTTTAGCTTGTTTGTATTTGAATGGTTTTTCCTATATTCGTTGAGTGTTTTAAGCATATTTTTGCGAGAACGTTCACATCTCCAGTTATACCATTTCTGTTTTTGTTCAAAACCATAAATATTTTTTGAGACAACATTTGCTTGTTTAATCTTGTTTTTAATAGACAGTACCATATCATCAACATTCATATTTTGATTTAAAATAATGTTACCAGAAAGTAGCGCAAGGTTTGCAGAGTATTTGACAGCAACTTTGTTGTTCCAACGGAGTTTTAGTTGTCCCGGTTTAGATACCGTTGTGCTATTCGACTTCGGAGTTACTATCTTAAGAACTAACGGCATATGGTCAGAGTAAGGTTTGCAGGCTACACTAAAATCAGCAATATACTTTAAAAGACTAAGTGAGCAAATGCAGTAGTCAATAACAGAATTGCCACCACCACCACAAAAACTAAATTCACCTTGTGTGTCACCATTTGTCCTTCCATTTAATAGAATGCCACCTAAGTCATCAACAAGGTCCATTAGTCGTTTTCCATTTCGGTTTAATATTTTATCCTTTGAGCTTCTTAGATCATTTATATGGGGAAGGTCTTGGAGAAGGTTAGAATTCAGCGCTTGTTCTTCGCCAATACGGGCATTTAAATCACCGACAATGCAGAAGTTTGAAGGAGAAAGCTGAAGTAAAAGGTTTTCTAGAAGATCCATATCAGCGTTCCAATTTGTGCAGTTAATATAGCGTGGTATAACGAATTACCATCTAATTTAGCGGATATGGCAGCGTGATTGTTTGAAAAATCACAAAATTTAAAGTTGAAGGTTTTTTGAGAATCCTTTTTGAAACCATATAAGCAGCCACCACTTGCCCAGCCAATATTGTTGTTTTCTTTGCTTCAATCCAGTGTAGGCAATAATTTTGAAAATGTGTTGCAAAGAGATTTTGTTTGTCTGCTATGACATGGGTTTCGAAAAGAAAGAATACATCAAATTTATTTATATATCGTACAAAATTTAGATACTATTCTTATTAGAGAAGGTAATGTCTTAAAATTGGATTGTTACCAAAAACCAACGTTCTCCGGCCGAATAATAAACTTCTTTTCGAAACATTTAAAAAGGATTATTATAAATACCGCCATCAATTTGATAAGAAGAGCGCTTAGCCTAACTGATACTGAATTCTATAGAAATAATATAATAAAAATCAGAAATATATTATTGAACATTAATTATCCAACAAAACTTGCTGATAAACTTAGAGATTACGATAGAAAAATAGGAAATAGCTGTAAAGAAATTGGGGAAGCAAAAATATACAAGTCACTCTCATATATACCTGAGTAATTGGAAAGATTCGAAAAATCTAAATTATTTAATTGCCAAAAATTTACAATAGCGCACAAAACTGACAATAATCTTTCTAAAATATTTAGTAAAACCAAGGACAAAATTGAAATGATGGATGGGTCTAATGTGATATACCAAATACCTTGTAGTGGAAGTCTAATTGATAAATGTGGTATGATTTATGTAGATACTACAATGAACAAACCGAAGACGAGAATCGCTGGTCATAAATCTGGCCACAAACAAAAACTCAGTAGTTCAACACAGAAAACTGCATTGGTAAAACATTGTCTTGAAGATAAACACACACCTAATTTTAATGATATTAAAGTTTTACAAACCGAACGCAATTACAAACGGCGATATATGCTAGAGATACTAAACATCATAAGAACAAAAACACCACAACGTATTAATTTTAAGAGTGACATAGAGAGTGCTTGTTCCAATAAATATATACATTTGGTTAACAAAGGGAATGGAAGAGCGAAAAAATAGTTTTAAGTTTAGTGCAATTTTTAATGACAAGTGATGAACAAGAATATTTTTTTAATTTTATATTTTTACTAACTGGACCCGGCAAACGTTGTTTTGCCCTCAATGAATTTTTAATTTTTGTTAGAATCTGTATATATCTTTGTGCATTTGTTAATATTAAAACTGTTAAAAAAAAACATGTTTTATTTATGAAAATTAAAATAAATATTTATTGTAACATACATATGTATAAGAATGGCCAATATATTTCTATCATTGTAATTCTAAAATGAGTGAACAATATTTTTAGTTTCCTTATTCTGGCAGTAAATTAATAACATATTTGCAATGATTGTCCTTGAGATTTATTGATGGTCATGGTAAAGCCCAATCTGTTCGGAAATTGCAATCTTTTGAATGTTATCGGTGTGTCGGTAGGAATAGTAGGAATTCTTGGCAGCAAGACATGTTCTCCTTTAAATTTGCCTTTGAGAATTGTGGCCTCAATAACATTTGGTATTATTGTCTCAACAATTAACCTGGTTCCATTACATAGTCTCGGAGCGTTGAGGTTACGTAGCAAAATTATTGGAGAACCAACTTTTAATTTTAATAAATGTGGAGGTAGATCGGGCACATCAAGTGAATTCAAAAATTCTGGTGGATAATTGACTGTTTCATTTTCTTCAACAACACTATCGATAGATTTGAAATAACACTTTCGGAATCAATCATGTCCTGAATAATAACATTAATATTATTGACATCGAAATTTTTTGCGGCTTAAATAGTTCTTTCACCTAACTAAGTAGTTGTTTTGAAAACTGGTCAGCCATTGGATCATGGATAATAAAATGAGAGGTCCACCCAAAAGTCTTCCATTGCCTTTCAAATCTTTTAAAGTTCTATGTAGTGCTTCTAAGGAATGTTTGTAAGCCATGTTATATTTATCAAAAATAATAATATTGCATTTTTGTAGAACTTTTGACATACCGGAACGTTTTTTTAACGGTGATTTGAGTGCTGAATGAGCTGTACGACCACCATGCAATAATGTTGCGGCTATTCCGGACAAAGCAATAGCCAATGCAATTTTTCCTTCCTTTTTATTCCTTCCCTTTTAGTTAGAATATTTGTATATAAAAACGTTTGTGAATTTTGGAAGTTATAAAATTTAAATAAATTTGACAACTCATTATTTTCCGAACGCCAGCACCATATACAGGGTCAAACAAAAAAATTTTTGGCATCATCTAACATACATATATGTACATTCTTAGTTTCAGTAAAATCGCACCGTAAATAAGAATATTCGAAATAACTTTACCCCAGCGCCATCTATCGGGTCCATTTATACATACAAAAATTTCGTATGATAAAACATACATATATTCTGAATTGCAGTCAAATAGCACTAAATAAAAAAATAAAAAAAAAACCAAAAAAGAGGAGTTTAACTTCTTATATATAAAATTCTCGTGTCGCGGTCTCTGTAATTGAACTCCTCCGAAACGGCTTGACCGATTCTCTTGAAATTTTGTGTGGATATTGGGTAGGTCTCAGAAACGGACAACAGGTATTTTTTTTTTGACATCTCAAGTGGGCGTGGCACTTATGGCTATCATAGTACTCCAGATATCTGATTTTAAAAGTTCACTTTGTATGGGGGGTACCCCTCCCAGTGGCCCTATCAAAAAAAATTTGAATCTGCAGACAAGCCGCTCGGTTTACACAGGGAAGATGTGTAAACATCTAGTAATTAAAGATTTTTTTATGTCATTTTTTAAAATCAAACAGAAAGCGTCATCTATGTATCACTTATAGTAAAAACTGTTTCAGCTAATTCAACAACCCTTTGCTGTAAAACGTTAAGAATATCCCAATATAAACGTATATAAGTGATACACCAATACAATCATAAGTCACACAGCGTTATGTGTCAGCTCTCACCTATTACGTTTACACTATTTTTGTGATTGTATTGTGAAATAGAAATTTACCCCCCTGCGCGTATAAATGTTTACACATCAAAAAAATAAACGTTGTCCGATTCTCAGACCTACCCAATATGCGCACAAAATTTCATGAGAATCGGTCAAGCCGTTTCGGCGGAATTTTACCACAAACACCGCGACAGAAGAATTTTATATATAAGAAGATTAAAATCCACGGTGAGTGTTGTGTATTAATATTAAAATATTGTGAAAAATTGTTATTTTGTTACTGTTATTAATATTGTGTGCGTTGTTTATTTATACGAATTACTTCTTATATAATTATATTAATTATATTAATTATATTAATTATAATTATATTATAATTATATTAATGTTCATACACTTACATATAAATTTATACTTTTTTTTTATTGTATTGTTCTTATATTTGATTTAAAGATACCCCCTGAAGATGATGTTCGATGAATATTTTATTTTTACAATTAAGTACGGGAATTATAGTCGACCAAGGTCGACTATACGATACCAAATACTATGAGTTTAGAGAACCTATCTCTTAAATCCTAATAAATAGATATAGAAAATAAGCAGAAACCAAATTCGAGTGGCATTGTTACTAACTTTTTACCTTCGGATATGAAAAAGCTCATATCGGATGCTATAATTATATGGGGACTAGGTCGAAAAATGGACCGATCCTGACCATTTTTGGTAAGGTCACTTATATTTTGCAAAAACATATATAAACCAAATTTGAGAAAAATCTGGACAATATTTTTGTTTTTCGATGGATTAAAGGGAAGATCGGGATTCAGCTTCACGTGGTGGCTATGCCTAAGAATTGTCCTATTGGCTTTAATTTTGGACTACTGATAAATGGATGTAATAAACATACACAAACCCAATTGGCCGATATATATATGATAATTTGGATATTATGGCAACTTAAGTCGATCTCATAGGTGTCCCTTGTATGACAACATGGTCTGAACATGGACATGTATGTACAATATTTTATCAAAATATATTCATATTTGCGACCTGTAGTTTGACTACAAGGTTTACAGTGACACACAGACGGACGGACGAACGGACATCACTAAATCGATTCAGAAAGCGATTCGGAGTCGATCGATATAATAAAAGATGGATCTATGTCAAATATTTTTGGTAGTTACAAATATCAGCACAAAGCCATTATAACCTGGTATAGATTATAATCTGGTATAGATTATAATAAGAATAAATCATATTTTAGTGCTATGCGAATATGAAAAAATTCATATGTTATGTTATTTTGTATGGGGACCAGGTCAAAAAATACAGCGATCATGACCAAGTCACTTACTTTTATCAAAGGCATAATTATGTGAAAAAAATTTTTAAAAATATATACACTATTTTTGTTTGTTGATAGATTTTAGTGAAGATCGGCAATCAGATTTTTATGGGGACTATGACTAAAAATTACCGATATCTTTATAATAACCTGCAGTTGCGACAATTTTAAGTGGTCTGATAAGGGTTCTTTTATGGAAGTTCATCAAAATGTATACATATTTGCGACCTTTATCAAGCTACAAGTATAACATGGACGAAGATGGATGGACGCAAGGCGGACGGACGGCTAGACAAACAGACAGATGGAAGAAGGAACGGACATCGCTTAATTGATTCATAAAGCCATTATGAGTTCATGGGTATAATAAGAGTTAGGTTTAGGGCAAATATTTTGGTAGTTAAAAACATCAACACAAACCCATTATACCTTAAGCACATAGTGGTATAGGATTAGAATATATACATACTTACAATGTTTCTAACGTCAATCCAACAGAATTTATGTACAAATGCATAAGTATACAAATATTAAGAATCTAAATAATAATCTTGGAATCTAAAGGATACAAAAAATTCAATTATGTAATTAAAAAGTTAAAAGCCGATATGTGCCCACACAAGGAGTTATAGAAATTAATTGATGTCAGAAGTAGCTATAAGGAATTAGCATAAACCAATATTGACCGGTTTTTATACCCTATACCACTATGTGGTTTGGGTATAATGACTTTGTGCTGCTGTTTGTAACAACCAAAAATATTTGACCTAGACCCATCTTTAATTATACCGATCGAATCAGAATCACTTTTTGAGTTGATTTAACAATGTCCGTCCGTCCGTCCGTCCGTCTGTTTGTCCATGTAAACCTTGTAATCAAACTGCAGTTCGCAAATATGAATATATTTTGATGAAATTTGGTATATAAGCCTTTATCGGCCATTGCATGAACGCTATTGAAATTGGTGAGAATCGCTCCATGTTCAGACCTAGCCCCCCATACAAATTACCCCTATGAAATCGACATAATTTGCCATAAGATCCAAATTGTCATATAGATCTTACTCAAATTGGGTTTATATGCATTCATTATATCTATTATTGAGTAGTCCAAAAATGATCCCTTTGGCCCCATATAGAACTGCTTCCCGATCTTCACTTAAATCTATTAAAAACCAAAAATATTGCACTGATTCTTCTCAAATTTTGTTTGTATATATTTTTGCAAAATACAAGTTGAACTTTTTCATATCTGCAGCCAAAAAAATTAATAAAAATCCCACTCAAATTTGGTTTTTGGTTATTTTCTATGTCCAGTTAGTTGGGCCTAAGAGATAGGGTTTCTAAACGCATGGTATAGGGTATCGTATAGTCGGTCTAGACCGACTATAATTTTCTTACTTGTTTTCTTTTCACTGATATCTGATAACATTTTTTAGTTCATATCGGTCATTACTTATGTTGCTAAAATATATATCGAGTTCTTATAGTCTATAAGGGTCATCCGCTGTATTCACGAACATGATTTTTTGAAAGCAAGCTCTTTATCATAAAGGGTCCGCCATCTAACGTTTTTTTTTTCAACTAGTGCTTATTTCGTGAATGGTAACACTTAGCTCATGTCTGATTTGACAGATAATTAGTTTTATCCTTCTGCTGAACGAATATGGTTGTGTATACGCTTGAACAACGCTGGGAAATATTGCGACATTACTTTGAAAATCATGGTAATGTTGCAAAATGTGTGCGAAAATTGCGTACGGACTTGGGAAGAAGAGTAGCACCGTCGGCTCCGTATATTCGTTATCTTGTGAAAAAGTGAAGGAAACTGGCATCCTCATCGATAATCCAAAGCGTGAAAAGCCAAAAACAGTGCGTATACCCGAGAATATTGCTGCTGTGGCAGAAAGTGTGCGCGAAGCGCCATCAACATCAATTCACCGTCGTTCTTAAGAATTGAACATTTCGGAGGCATCATTGAGACGAATTTTGCATAAAGACCTTGGTATGACGCCATGCAAAGTCCAATTGGTTCAGGAGTTGAAGCCAACTGACCATCCAATGCGTTTTCGTTTCGCTAAGTGGGCCTGCGATCGACTTTCAGAAGATGCCGAAAATGAGCAAGGAGTGGCCATTACAGTAAATGGCGATCGTTGTCGGGCCATGTGGAATGAATTTTTGTTCACAAAAATTGAAGAGGAGGATATTGGCAACATTTGGTTTCAACAGGTCGGCGCTACGTGCCACACAGCCAAAGCTACACTCGATGTTTTGCGCCCTGTTTTTGAAGATCGCATTATCAGCCGCAGAGCTGATGTCATTTGGCCACCTCGGAGCTGCGATTTGACACCGTTGGACTATTATTTGTGGGGTGCCCTCAAAGATAAGTGTTACGCCAACAAGCAAGAGACAATTGACGCTTTAAAGGACAATATTCGTGAAGCCATTGGTGAAATACAGCTGCACACAATCGATAATGTGCTTAAAAATTGGACCGATCGTGTAGGCTACTGCATGGCCAGCCGAGGCATCCATTTGAATGAAATTATTTTCCATTATTAACTGGAAGGATTGTGCTTTCAAATAAAAAAAGAAATTTGAGATAATATTCAGTAGTTTTTTTTTTATAGCATTTTCAAAAAAAAAAAGTTATTTGGCGGATCCTTTAATATTAGCCGTTTCTTTTATTAGTTTTGATCAAAAAATTTCTACCGTAGGGGTTTAAAGGGGTCATTGCAAAACCGGTCATGCTTTGTTTGATGGTATTAGATAGTCAAACACAACAGAAAGTGATCCTGATTTTTTTTGTATAACAACAAGTGGATCTAGCTACAAATATCACCACAAACTCATTAAATCTTTACCACAGAATGGTATCTGTAGGCTAGAGATTTGTTGTGACCGATGTTTTGTTCTGCCGTCTTATCCCGATTTTAACCAAACGTATATTACTTGAAACGTATTTCTTTTTAGCTGTTCTCCAGATTTCCAGATTTTTTAATTTTGTTCTCCATTTTGAGTAAATTGCATTTAAAGTTGCTACTAACACATACTTAAAATTAATTAATACATTGTTAAAGTGTTTGCAATAAAAATTAGTTTATATTATGGTAATAGAACAAATAATGATTATTATAAGCTATAAAATACCTAAAGCACAAATTTAATACACCACTGTATACGAGTACTTATAGGGCTGTTTAAATTATCGTAATTTGAATTTTTTTTTTAGAGTAATTTCATTAAATTGAAAAAAGTTGTCTACCTACGGGTCGTCACGGGTGCAAAAGTATATATATGGTTAAAGAGGACACTTTCACCTTTCTCCGGGTGGCATACGTTTCTTGTTCCCTTTTGTTCCGTAGAAGTTCTATTCCACTAAAGTTGAAATTTGAGAAAAATATAGTAGTTTCATAAATATTTCATAACGCCCCTAATATTAATCGGTAGAGCTGAAATTAAAAAAAAACAGTTGAGTTTGACAGAATTCCACGCCCACAATTAGCAATAGTTTAACCTAATGTTTTGGCTACCTAAGTCTGGATATATTAGATACAAAAAGTAGTTAAAATTTTAAAAATCGGTGACAAAAAAAAATAGACTTTTGGCCAATGAAATCAAAATTTCAGCCACAGTGTGACTGTGTTGACGTAGTCTTAAGTTTTATCTTAACAAAAAAACTTTTTTTTTATAGGTTTTTGTTACTTCTTCCTAGTAATATATAAATATTAAATATACAGTATTAATGATCTTATCAATTGTAAATATTTCTAAGTAGAAAAAGTCAATTTTTGCCTGAACTCTTTAGTACACTATATTTTGTTTAATGTAAATATTTTCCTCATGTTATGTAAACAAAAATTTAACTGAATTGAATTTAATGTCCTTAATAAAAGCGGGGCTTACATTTTCCTTAATATTAGATTTTTTTTTGTTGCACTCGTTCTTACATCAATTTTCTCTGTCAATTTGTTGTCCAATATATTGCGACCGGCACTGTACATATATGTATTAATATATGTGTATTAATATATAGAGCACTAACAGTTCCTATTCGAGTTGCATTTATTTTGACAAAAGTACTTCCATGTTTATCGGCTATATTCAACAATGGTCTCTATTAATCTCGCTAAAAAAAATATGTATGATACATACAGAATAAATTTATAGAAGCGCTTTACTAAAATGAACAGTGTTGTAGGAAACATGAACATTAATAACAGTTATTGAACCTTAAGTTACAGAAGACTTCAGTTTTTGAACAAAAAAATTAAAAGTGTAAAGAATTCCTTAAAAATAGAATCAAATTTTACATGATCTGTTTTGCACTAGGTCTCGTTAGTTATTATATTTTTAATTATGTATCAATACAATTTTGGCTTTAAAATGAAAAATACCTAATGGGATCAAGTGAGCTTACATTTCCCTTTTTAGTATATAAGCTCTTTCTTTATTTTGTATATCGTCACAATTCACACAGCTTTTGTGGATGAGACATTTTGAATAAAATACAATTGAATTGATTTCAAAAGATTATTAGTCTAAATTTTTTATGAAAATTCTGTCGTTTTGTTTTGGCGGAAGTCTTGCAAAGCACAAATGAATTTTTATTTAAAAAAAAATAAATATTAAATTAGAAATATATTTGATTAAGAGTTCATTTGAAATTTAATCAAATCCTTATCGAAATATCTGTCAGTAATAAATGTACGTGCATATACATATACCATATAATTATGTTTTTTTTTTTCAAATAAACTTAATCCATGTTTTTCTGAGATTTAATTTTCATCTATCATATGATATTCAATAATAATTTTTTATTAGTTTAAAATATAAATGATCAATTGATCACTGCACATGTCTTGTCAGTATTAGAATATGGTATGGGTGCATTATGATTTAGTAGAATATTAAAAGAATTCTAGCAAGGCAACGATATTAAAAAAATGGTGAAATAAATTTAATCCATACGAGCAATGAACTTAAAATCAATAGTATTTGTGGTCCTTGCTAAAGCTTGATATTCGCGACCTGTAGTTTGATTGGAAAGTTTAAATGGACACACAGACAGACAGACGGCCATACGGACAGAAGGTCGGACAACGCCAAATATACTCAGAAAAGGAATCAAAGTGTAATAAAAAGGTGGGTCCAGATATTTTTGGTAGTTACAGACATCAGCACAAGCTAATTGTACCCTGACCAAGTATAGGGTATATATATATATATAAAGGGTGACACAAAATTAATGCAAAACAAGTAAGAAAATTATAGTCGGTCTAGACCGACTATACGATACCCTATACCATGCGTTTAGAAACCCTATCTCTTAGGCCCAACTAACTGGACATAGAAAATAAGCAAAAACCAAATTTGAGTGGGATTTTTATTAATTTTTTTGGCTGCAGATATAAAAAAGTTCATATCGGATGCTATATCTATAAAGGGGCTAGGTCCAAAAATGGACCGATCCTGATCATGTTTGGTAAAGTCTCTTCTATTTTGCAAAAATATGTACAAACAAAATTTGAGAAGAATCAGTGCAATATTTTTGTTTTTTAATTGATTTAACTGAAGATCGGGAAACAGCTCTATATGGGGTCAAAGGGATAATTTTTGGACTACTCATTAGTGGATGTAATGAACGCATACAAACCCAATTTGCGTAAGATCTATATGACAATTTGGATCTTATGGCAATTTATGTCGATTTCATATGGGTAATTTGTATGGGGGCTAGGTCTGAACATGGACCGTTTCTCACCAATTTCAACACCGTTCATCCCATGGCTGATAAAAGCTTATATACCAAATTTCATCAAAATATATTCATATTTGCGACCTGCAGTTTGATTACAAGCTTTACATGGACACACAGACGGACGGACGGACGGACGGACGGACGGACGGACATTGTTAAATCAACTCAGAAAGTGATTCTGATTCGATCGGTATAATTAAAGATGGGTCTAGGTCAAATATTTTTGGATGTTACAAACAGCAGCACAAAGTCATTATACCCAAACCACATATTGGTATAGGGTATAATTATCTGCAGCAATGAAAAGGAAAACAAGTAAGAAATTATAATCGGTCTAAACCGACTATACAATACCCTTTAACATGCGTTTAGTGAAATGGTATTCGGTCCAACTAATTGGGTTTAAAAAATAAATATAAACCACATCGGAGTGGAATGTTTTTATTTTTTTTGGCTGCAGATATTAAAAATTGAATGTCGTATATATGAACATATATGGCGACTAGGTCGAAAAATTAACCGATCCTGATCATATTTGGTAAACTCACTTATTTTCTGCAAGAACATGCACAAATCGAATTTGAAAAAAATCTGAGCAATATTTTTTTTTTTTTATGGGCTTAAGTGAAGATCGGGATACAGCTTTATATGCTGGTTATAACTACAAATTTTCCTATTGATCTTATTTTTGGAAAAATAATTAATGAATGTAATAAACGCACACAAACCCAATTTGAACAAGATTTATATGATAATTTGGAGCTTATGGCAACTTAAGCCCATCTCGCAGGGGTCAAGTGAATATGGACTGGGTATGTACATGCATGGATTTTTACCAATTTCAAATATCTTCAAAATATATTCATATTTGCGACCTATATTTTGATAACAAAGTCTTGCATGGACACACAGACGGGCAGATGGACAGACGAACAGACGGACGGACGGACGTGGTTCTGAGTTCAACGGTGGAATAAAAGTTGGGTCTAGGTCAAATATTTTTGGTAGTTACAAACATGAGCACACAGTCATATAGTAAATATATTAAATAGTAAATAGTATTGACAGTTGAGAGTTTAGAGTAAGTAAACTGGAGGAATACAACATGCGTTTTCACTGTTAAACATTATTTAAAAAATAATAACAATTTGGCAATAACAGTACGAAAATTTCGAACAAAATATAGTCGGACTATTGATTTAACTCAAGGACTTAACTACATGTTGTATTATGACGAATTTCTTAAGTCATAATTATTGCAAGGCAATTTTTATTTTTTTTTTTTTCTTAATTCATAACTATTATTTTATAAGTAATATTATTTCTCTGAAATGATAATAGTAATGGATAAGAAAAAAAAAATCTTGTGAGACCGATCACAGGGGAGATATGTAAACATCTAGTAATTAAAGATTTTTATGTCACTGTTTTAAAATCAAACAGAAAGCGTCATCATCTAATTATACTTGTGGGATTGTTGAATTATATACATATATGTTGTACGTTCATAATGTGAAATTTTTGTCATTTTACAGCAAAGGGTTGTTGAATTAGCTGAAACAATTTTACATCATAATTTTTCACCAATACAATCATAAGTCACACCGATTTGTCTTAGGGCTCACAGCGTAACATGTGAGCTCACTTGTGATTGTATTTTGAAATGGAAATTTACCCACCGCGCGTATAGATGTTTACTCATCAAAAATATATTTATTACCGGTAACTATTATTTTTTGATAAATATTTAAGAAATGTTTTTTAATTGACGCATAAGAAATAAATTAAAAAATTGATCATATGTCCATTTTTGTCAGATGCCAAATATAATAATTTTTAACGCTCTTTACATGTGTTTAATTTTTTTTTTTTTTTTTTTTAATATTGACTATTTCTGAGTTTTTTATTTAAATAACGACGTAACTTGTATGTTTATTAAATTAATTTTCAGCACTAACAACGTATGTCAACCTACGTTTCTCAGAAAACGACACATAGCGACATACGTTGTTATTAATGAACAAAAATGCAAAATAATTTTGGATTATTTTTCAGTTTATAACCACTTATAAAAACTATTGTGTTTATATCTGTTATTTGTTGTCACTATTATTCTTGATACGTTGTTATATTTTCACCCTAAGTCCCGCTAACTTTCTGTTGAGGAAAAAAAAATCAATTTTTCAAGCAACAACAACTTATGTCTAAATGTGTAGTTGCACTGGTAGTTTTCTTTTTCAAAGAAAACAACATTTGTCGACATAAGTTGTTTTATCTGCACACACTTTAAGTTTAATTTACTTATTGTTTTTTTCGTCCTTCTCTAGGATCTATTCCTCTCAAGATTTTTGACTCAAAATTTTTTATAAAGTATTTATTGACCATATCTACAGGATTGTTAAATAAAAAGTCCTAAAAACTTTATATGGAGCCGATAATTTCTAATATAACTTTTTCTGGCTCTCCTGAACATTTTGACTTTACGACATATGCGTTTAATCTAGAAAACCACAGGATTACGCTGTAATAATTATTTTTAAAAATTTTATAAAAGTTGCTTTCCATTTTTGACGTTGTTTGAATTTAGGTAGGTTTCTTTGAAAGAAACTCCATTTCATAATATTTATATACATATTTATGTAAATAAAAACGTTTCAATTAATTTTTTTTAAGTTAACAATAATAAGAAAATTTACACTCAAAAAAGAAATATTAAAATTCAAAGAAAAAGTAAAATTCTAAATTAAAGATTTTTGATCTAATTTAACAAACATTATTGCTGGTAATTCATCGTCAGCTAAATTACATCTCTGGTCATCTAAAATTTGACGTAAAGCTGAAAACGCTCTTTCAACGGTTATTTGAGTCACCGAAACAGCATAAAAACGAAAGGATGTATTTATGTTCATACCAGTAGCTTAGCAAGCTAATATCGACATCTTCCTTTTTCGGTTTAGAATTTTAATTTTCAGCATAATTTCACAAGTTTCGTTATCTGACTCATCCTCTGAAGAAGTATCTACTTCCAATTGAGACAAGGACTCCTTAGCAAAGATGATTTACTTTGATTAGTAGATTTATCTGTTGGCATATATGGTATCGAGGAAGATGGGCCGTTGTTTTTCTTTGAGTGCTCGTGCTAAAAAGTGAATAAGTTAGTTTAATGTTATAGTACAAGTTTTAATACAAATATTTACCTCTTTTAATGTTATCTTAACTGCTAACTTTTTGAGATGCTGTTTCTCGCTTTCTTTATCATCTGAACTTAAGGTTCTTCTGAACCGGGGATGTATATAACATGCAGCATTTATAATATTTTTGTCAAATAGCTGCTGCTCTCGATTTTTTATGAATGTATGGAGTGGATCAGGCAAATCGGTATTTTGCGATTTTATCACTGCTTTTAAAGTCAGCCAAGTTTTATAAAAATCCCCAAGTATTAGCTTTTCTTTTTGTAGAAGTATTTTCATTTCCTAAACAGATTTTAATACTTTTACGATCTCCTCAATACTTCCCCACTCTTCATTTGTTGGTGGGCTTTCCACATGTTCTGAGCAAGCATCTTTAAAGATTAAAAGCGACTGCAACATGTGATATGTTGAGTTCCATCTAGTTGCCACATCAATTTTTGGTTTGCATAAGTTCCTCCTTTTTAAAATATTTTGGAACATGGCAGTTCTTAAGGTTTTTACGACTTTACCACACAGATCAATTATTAGTTTTTTAATGTTTGCTTCAAAATGCACTCATGCGCCCATCTCTAATATTAGTTTAACTTGTAACACTTTTGTGACATTTTTTTAAGTTTTTGTGTGAACCAAAAACAACCATAAAACAATAACCCCATATAGTGATTTTTATAAAAAGAATTCCCATATTAGTTATTCTAGAAATATTATTTAACTATTAAAATCCAATTTTAAAAAAATTCTTTAAACAACAGTAGTTATGCATAAGATTTTTCGTATTTAGCTATTCATTACTATTATAAATCAATAACAAATATATTAATTGGATATTAATAATTATTCTCCAATTTTTATTTTCCAACTTGTTCATAATAATTATGAATCAATTTTTATTAATAATTATTAATTATTAAAAATAATTATTTTTGTTTCTGAAAATTTCGATAATAGTTATTTTGGGTCCTTGATTTAACTTCGTCAACTGTAAAGGGAGTAATTGAAAATTTAAGCAGACTGAAACACTTGATAATGTTAAATGGTCGTTTAAAAATCAGTCATTCAAATTTGCATAACGAAGCAATGCGTAAGAATGTAGGTGAAAGGAACATCAATTCGGCTTCATGAGCAGGAATTTAAGGTTTCAAGCAGCTCCCTACAGGATATATGCACTGAAAATCGATTGCCGCAAAAATTGCATCCCAATGATTATGTACAGCAAAGAGCATTTGTTGAGTGGACTGTTAAATCCCAACAGAGTTCGTTATAACTAAATTGCATGATATTGATGTGGACGACATGTGAATGAACTCAATTGCATCTTCTCGAGGGGTACACTCGTTTCAGCGATCAGAATCAGCCCCCAGATCATGTGATTTAGCAGCATTTAATTTCTTCTTATGTGCTGATTTTAAGTCAAAGGATATGTTAACCACCCTACAAATTCCCTTGCATCGAAAGACGAAATAAAATGCTGCATCAACAAAAGTATTTGCCTGACTTTTTTTGATGCAAAATAGTCATGGAAAATTTCGACAAAGGAGTATATGCCAGCAAAGCCATAAGGTCATTTTTTCTATTTTATATTCCATATATTAAGCTATGCTCTGTACTTTATGATTCAAGTAAAAAATAACAATATAAGTATCGCCTTTTACAAAATAGTTTCGGTCATCACAGACACTGTGATTTAATGAACTCTAGCAGACTCCAGCGCTCGAAATTCGAGTGCAATTTCTGGGCAACTTTATTTTTCAACTTAGCCAATTCACAAACCAACACTTTTTTGGTTTATTATTATTGTGAATGAAGATAACAAACTCATTAACAAACACATTAACAAATTTAAGAAACACACACATGTATGTATATGTATAATTTTATGTATGTGTTAGTAGCAACTTTAAATGCAATTTACTCAAAATAAAGGATAAAATTTAAAAATTTGTAAATCTGGAAAACAGCTGAAAAGAACTGTCTTTGAAATAATATACGTTTGGGCAAAATCAAGATAAAATGGTAGAACAAAACATCGGCCACAAGAAACCGCCTGACCTATTAATATTATAGATGTAAGACTGTGTGTATACGTATTACCATTGGATAGAAAAATAATTTTCGAAAAATGTATTACAATACGAGATTTTTTAATTTAAGCGTGTTAAAAAAAAATTTCTTTATTTATCGAAATTGGATTAAATACTCATAAATGCAAGGGCGATTCTAGAACAATAAATTTGGGAAATTTTTTTTTTTTGTTTCTCTACATAATCTACTTTTAGTTCGATACAATTTTTCGTTTTTATTTATTAACCAACACTCAGAGGATGCACCCGACAGATGCAGTTCATTGTGTTGATCTCAGGAAAAAAGGTTAAGGGAAGGAGGAGAGAGAGAGTAGTGTTTGTGGTTATTTGACTTAAGTTTTATTAGATTATAACTGTCAGGAAAGAACTGTGCGGGGAGTTTATTCCACATACGGCTAGTTTGACTGATAAACGAATTCTCTCTGTAATGCGTTGTGCGGTCAACTGGACAATAGACTACAAGCGGATGTGATCTACTAGAGAAGCGGGTAGAACGAGCCGAAACTCGGGCACTTGGAATAAGTTCGCTAATCTCAGAAGAACATTTTCCATGATAGTATCTATAGAACAGTGATACACAACCCACATTCAGACGATGTTCCAATAAGTCAACAGAGTTGGAGACCCTACTGTCATTGATCATTATAAACGCCCTATTTTGCACATGGTCCAGTAGCTCCAAAATAGACCTTGAAGCTCCTGCTCATATATGGGAGTTGTATTCCAATTTTGGTCGGATATATGTCGTATAGATTTAAAGGAGATCAGAGGGAGTGAAGTAATTTTTGCACCGTATCAGAAAATCAAGACTCTTGAATGCTTCTTTCGACACTAGAAAAACATGCTCGTTCCAACAAACATCACATCGAATTCTCATGCCTAGAACATCAAGAGTATCCGACTCCTCAATACCTATACCACCCAAATATACAGATGATATTGCTGAATCCATGGCCCTATGGGTCAACATACAACATTGAGTCTTCAGCGCATTAAAATCAAACCTATTCGCTTTACCGAACTCGGAGATTGTTAACAGGTCTTAATTGAATGTGTCATTCATTGTCCGCATATTTCCCCCCAACCTCCAAGAGGCTTGGTATACAATTAAAGGAAAATGTAATAGTCAATAGCTTAGATACATACCCCGTTTATTGTAAGAGCTCCTTAAAATAACCATCAACCGCAAACTCCACCTCTCCATTGTTGGCAACTTTTTTACCACCTAGCCATTTCTTCAAGTTTGGAAATAAAAATATAATTCGAGGGAACTTAATCTGGCGAATAAGGTGAGTGATGAAGGAATTCGAACATTAATTCCTGGATTTTGCTCGAATGCGGCCTACTTTCCTTAATTTCATCACTTAAATACTGCAGTAGGATAGCATAATACCCGTCGTTTATTATTTTTCCTTTTTGAAGATAATAATAAAAATTATACCACGCACATCCCAAAACTTTGTCTGCAGATCCCATACAAATCGGCCCTATTCGAATGACTTGAAGTTCCGCAAGTCATATTTGGTGTGTGTGTGTTTCATACACAATTCTTAGTAATAGCCCCACATAACACTGCTCCCCAACCTTCACTTAAATCTATCAAAAACTTATCAATTGTACAGTTTTTCTCAATTTTGGTTTGTATAAGTTTCTGCAAAGAATAAGTAACTTTACTATATATGGTCAAGATCCGACCTAACCCTCATATAAAAAGAGCATACGATATGAAGTTTTTCTTAACTGCAGGCAATAATAAAAAATAAAACAATTTGTTTGTGCGTATTTTCTATATCCAATAGTTTGGGTTAAGACCCTTTCTCTAAGCGCATGGTATAGGGGTACCGTGTAGACGGTCTAGAACACCTACAATTACCCTATACCACTATGTGGTTTGGGTACAATGACTTTGTGCTACACCCATCTTTAATTATACCGATCGAATCAGAATCACTATCTGATTCGATTTAACGATGTCCGTCCGTCTGTCCGTCCGTCCGTCTGTGTGTCCATGTAAAGCTTGTAATCAAACTGCAGGTCGCAAATATAAATATATTTTGATGAAATATGGTATTTGATCTTTTATCGGCCAAAGGATGAACTCTTTTGCAATTGGTGAGAATCAGTCTATGTTCAGACCTAGCCCCCATACAAATGACCCCTATGAAATCAACATATATTGCCATAAGATCCAAATTATCATACAAATCTTAGTCAAATTGGGTTTGTATGTATATATTACATCCATTAATCAGTAATCCAAAAATGATCCCTACTGGAGAAGTCTTAGTCATAGGCCCCATATAGAGCTGCTTCCCGATCTTCACTTAAATCTATCAAAAAACAAAAATATTGCACCGATTCTTCTCAAATTTTGGTTGTATATATTTTTGCAAAATACAAGAGACTTTACCAAACATGGTCAGGATCGGGCCTAGTCCCCATATAGATTTAGCATCCGATATGAACCTTTTCATATCTGCACCCGAAAAAATTAATAAAAATCCCACTCAAATTTGGTTTATGCTTATTTTCTATATCCAGTTAGTTGGGCCTGAGAGATAGGGTCTCTAAACGCATGGTATAGTGTATCGTATAGTCGGTCTAGACCGACTATAATTTTCTTACTTGTTTTCTTATTTGTTTTTGTTTGGTTGTCCATAACATTTGTAAACCTTTAATTATTCTTTGACTATATCAAATATTTATGTATCAATTTTTATATATTTCAATATTGTTCTTATTTTATTTGCCAATATAACGCAAGTGTAATCATTCTAATGTTGTTGGATGTGTTGTAATCGATACTAGAAAATTACATAAATTTGGTTGATTTCTGAAAAAATATTCCCCCACAAATTCGTCAAAATTTTACAGCCTTTTCCAAGATTTTTCATTAAATGCGTAAAACGCGTATGCTTTAACTAACCAATTGATATATATTTGATAATAACAAGAACATCATAATGTAGATTTTCTAGAACCCAACGTACTGCCTATAACTTTAATGGTATATTTATGTCATTGTAAAACTTTTGATTTAATATGAATATAGGCACTTTATATTTAAGTATAAAACATTCGTTATAGAAATTTATAACTTAAAGTAAAGATGCTTAACGTACACATATTTGGAAATTTATACATGTGTATATAATAAAAATTTTGTTTAATACATTTACTAATAAAGAATGTGAAATAGCTTCTATTGAATGTGGCTTAAAATATGTTTTTGGGTGGTATTAATTTCAGCAATGAAAAACGTGAATCGAGATTTCATTGCTTTTCTTGTTTGACTTCTAAAATCCAAAGCAAAGGAGCATTAAAATATTATTATACTTTGTGGGCCAAAAATGCTGTGGTCTAACAATCAAAAGCAATTTTTTTTTTGAATTGCATGCCACAACATGATATACATAAACTGCTTCCCAAGATCATCTAACAATTGGATACGACACTTAGTTTTCGAGATAAAAGTGATTTTATGTTAACCTCCCCCCCCCCCCCCCAATTTTATGTTTTTTCACTCTAAACACATTTTCATTTAATTTTAAATTTTATTTCATTACTTTCCAATACAACCACATTTACAATCTTACAATTGAGTAAATAATTACAAATACAATGAGTAAATAAATACATGTATAAACACACAGTACAAAAAAATTTATTTAATTAATACAAAACAAAAAATAGAAAAATAATAAACAAATGGTTAATACATATAAAGCATAAAGGTTTAAAGTAATAAAAATTAAGAAAAAAATATATATAAAAAACTGTATTGTATTGGTGAAAACAAAAGGCCAAAAAAATTAAAAATGGTTGATGGCGAGTGCGTAGTTGCAATATGGCTAAAAAATGAGGCCCCACTGTGGCTGAAATTTTGATTTCATTGACCAAAAGCCCATTTTTTTGTCACCGATTTTTAAAGTTTTAACGCCATTTTGTAGCTAATATATCTGTAATATTAATAGACTAGGCGATTTATTGTGACCAATGTTTTGTTCTACCGTTTTCTCCCGATTTCGACCAAACTTATATTATATGAAAGGTATTTCTTTTTAGCCGTTTTGCAGATTTACAGATTTTTAAATTTTTTCCTTTATTTTGAGTAAATTGCATTTAAAGTTGCTACTAACACATACATAAAATTATACAATGCTACGTGTGTGTTTATTAAATTTGTTAATGTGTTTGTAATAAAAATGAGTTTGTTAATTTCAATTTTTTGTCTTGATTTGCGAATTGGCTATAATTGATTAGCATAACTCTGTGGTTTTCTGGAATAACCGCGTATGTCCATTTTTGTCAGTTTTGAGTTAAAGATGCCAAATATTAATTTAATTTTTAACGTTCTTTACATGTGTTTAATTTTTAAAAAAAAAAATATAGACTATTTCTGAGTTTTTTCTTCAAAAAACGACGTAACTTAAACGTTTATTAAATTAATTTGCAGCACTAATGACGTATGTCAACCTACATTTGATCGCTGACAAATTATTTTCTCAGAAAACGACACATAGGCAGATACGTTGTTATTAATGAAAAAGATGCAAAATAATTTTGGATTAGTTTTCAGTTTATAACCACTTGTAAAAACTTGTGTGTTTATTTCTGTTATTTTTTGACACTATTATTCTTGATACGTTGTTATATTCTCACCCTAAGTCCCGAACAAAAAAATCAATTTTTCAAGCAACAACGACTTATGTCTAAATGGGTAGTTTTCTTGTTCAAAGAAAACGACATTTGTCGACATAAGTCGTTTTGTCTGCACACACTTTAAGTGTAATTTACATATTGTTTTTTCGTCCTTCTCTAGGACCTATTCCTCTCAAGATTTTTGACTCAAATTTTTATATAAAGTATTTATTGTCCATATCTACAGGAAAAAATTATGACATACGCGGTTATTCTAGAAAACCACAGAACTTTAGGGTCTTTATTTAATGAAAAAATAAATTTTCCTAGAATTTGCACTCGAATTTCGATGGCTGAAATTTGCTAGTCCAAATTTATGTTGCCAAGAAATTAGAATAAGCTATTGCTAATTGTGGGCGTGGCATGCCGTCAAACTCAACTGTTTTTAATTTCAGAAAAATTTGTTTTTTTTTATTTTTTCATCAAAAATAAATGGTTACTACCCTCAAGTTTTCGTCAATAATGACCTGATGACTTCTTTACAAGGTTGGTAAGATTACAGTCTTTAGTCGTTGCAGTGGTCACAAACCTATCATTTAATATTATGGTGTTCTGAAATCTATAATATTAATAGGATGGGCGATTTCTTGTGACCGATGTTTTGTTCTACAGTTTTATCCCGATTTTGACCAAACATATATTATTTGAAAGGTATTTCTTTTTAGCCGTTTTGCAGATTTAAAGATTTTTAAATTTTTTCCTTTATTTTGAGTAAATTGCATTTAAAGTTGCTACTAATACATACATAAATTTATAGATATGCTATGTGTGTGTTTATTAAATTTGTTAATGTGTTTTTAATAAAAATGAGTTTGTTTTCTTCACCTACAATAATAATAAACCAAAACAGTGTTGGTTTGTAAATTGGTTAGGTTGAAAAATAAAGTTGCCTATAAATTGCACTTAAATTTCGAGGGCTGGAATCTGCTAGTATTTATTAAACTACTATATTCTTGTCAAATTTCAACTTTAGTGGAATAGAACTACTAGGGAACAAAAGGGAACGAGAAACGTATACCACTCGGAGAAAGGTGAAAGTGTCCTATTTAACCCTACGTGTACTTTTGCACCCGTAACGATCCGCGGGTAGAATACTTTTTTCATTTTAATGAAATTACTCAAAAAAAATTCAAAAAAAATTCCGCCCGTCTGTGTGTCCATGTAAACATTGTAATCAAACTACAGGTCGCAGATATGAATATTTTGATGAACTTTGATATATAAGCCTTTATCAGCCATAGCACGAACGCTATTGAAATTAGTGAGAATCGGTCAATGTTCAGACTTAGTCCCTATGCAAATGTCCCCTATCAAATCGACATAAATTGCCATAAGACCAAAATTATTACAATTCTTAGTCAGTCTGACAATTCCTGGTCATAGGCCAAACATAGAGCTGCTTCCCGATCTTCACTTAAATCTATAAAAACAAAAATATTGCACAGATTTTTCTCAAATTTGGTTTGTATATATTTTTTCAAAATATAAGTGACTTTGAACTTTTCATATCTGCAGCCAAAAAAATTAATAACAATGCCACCCAAATTTGGGCATTGCTTATTTTCTATATCCAATTAGTTGGTTCTAAGAGATAGGGTCTCTAACCGCATGGTATAGGGTATCCTATAGTCAGTCTAGGCTGACTAAGATTTTCTTACTTGTTTTTATTGGTGATTATTTGATTTTTAATCCTGTGTATTTGGTGAGTATTGCTATGCGCTTTTTTAAATCCAAATTGTTCTTTAACAACAATAGAATTGGTCATTACAAATTCACTAAGATTAGAATGTAGTATTTTTTCAAATATTTTACCTAAGTTACTTAATGGACTAATAGGTTTATAGCTATCTGGTTTATTTTTTGGCTTATTAGGTTTGTTGGCAGCTATAACCTTAGCATTTTTGAAATGGTTTTTTGAAATAGTTGAGTTTGATGCAAATATTAAATACTAAATATTAAATATTAAATATTAAATATTAAATATTAAATATTAAATATTAAATATTAAATATTAAATATTAAATATTAAATATTAAATATTAAATATTAAATATTAAATATTAAATATTAAATATTAAATATTAAATATTAAATATTAAATATTAAATATTAAATATTAAATATTAAATATTAAATATTAAATATTAAATATTAAATATTAAATATTAAATATTAAATATTAAATATTAAATATTAAATATTAAATATTAAATATTAAATATTAAATATTAAATATTAAATATTAAATATTAAATATTAAATATTAAATATTAAATATTAAATATTAAATATTAAATATTAAATATTAAATATTAAATATTAAATATTAAATATTAAATATTAAATATTAAATATTAAATATTAAATATTAAATATTAAATATTAAATATTAAATATTAAATATTAAATATTAAATATTAAATATTAAATATTAAATATTAAATATTAAATATTAAATATTAAATATTAAATATTAAATATTAAATATTAAATATTAAATATTAAATATTAAATATTAAATATTAAATATTAAATATTAAATATTAAATATTAAATATTAAATATTAAATATTAAATATTAAATATTAAATATTAAATATCAAATATTAAATATTAAATATTAAATATTAAATATTAAATATTAAATATTAAATATTAAATATTAAATATTAAATATCAAATATTAAATATTAAATATTAAATATTAAATATTAAATATTAAATATTAAATATTAAATATTAAATATTAAATATTAAATATTAAATATTAAATATCAAATATTAAATATTAAATATTAAATATTAAATATTTAATATTAAATATTAAATATTAAATATTAAATATTAAATATTAAATATTAAATATTAAATATTAAATATTAAATATTAAATATTAAATATTAAATATTAAATATTAAATATTAAATATTAAATATTAAATATTAAATATTAAATATTAAATATTAAATATTAAATATTAAATATTAAATATTAAATATTAAATATTAAATATTAAATATTAAATATTAAATATTAAATATTAAATATTAAATATTAAATATTAAATATTAAATATTAAATATTAAATATTAAATATTAAATATTAAATATTAAATATTAAATATTAAATATTAAATATTAAATATTAAATATTAAATATTAAATATTAAATATTAAATATTAAATATTAAATATTAAATATTAAATATTAAATATTAAATATTAAATATTAAATATTAAATATTAAATATTAAATATTAAATATTAAATATTAAATATTAAATATTAAATATTAAATATTAAATATTAAATATTAAATATTAAATATTAAATATTAAATATTAAATATTAAATATTAAATATTAAATATTAAATATTAAATATTAAATATTAAATATTAAATATTAAATATTAAATATTAAATATTAAATATTAAATATTAAATATTAAATATTAAATATTAAATATTAAATATTAAATATTAAATATTAAATATTAAATATTAAATATTAAATATTAAATATTAAATATTAAATATTAAATATTAAATATTAAATATTAAATATTAAATATTAAATATTAAATATTAAATATTAAATATTAAATATTAAATATTAAATATTAAATATTAAATATTAAATATTAAATATTAAGTATTAGATATTAAACATTAAATATTATAACAAGTAATTTTAGAGCTTTTAGTGGTAGTTTCTTTAAGAGCAGGTTGGACACATTATCAAAACCAGGGGATTTTGAGGGTTTTATTGATGAGACAATATTCATTACATCTTCAAGAGATGCATAAATTGTAGATTCATAACTGGGATTTTCATTCTTAAAATTATTTACTGTAGTATTTATTAGTGTATCTGCTGAGAGGTTGTAGTTCGAAGTGAGGTTATTTGCTTGGACAAATATATTTGCCAGGACTTCAGCCTTGTCTTTATCAGATATTATTTTTGAATTTCCAACTTTAAAGTGAGAGATTTGAATTTTTCCCCTTCCTCGCAAGTTCCTGCTTATTTTCCAAAATGATTTAAATTGGATAATAATTGACACCATTTCTTATTGCGTTCCGAATTAATACTTTTATCAATCACGTTACTTAGAAACTTAGTACATTGATTATAAAAAGTTTGCTCGGCTATATTTGAAGATCGTTGGCTTTTTCTTTTAAAGCTTCTTCTTAGTTTTATATATTTCACAGTATTTTCTGGTAATGTGTAATTATTTTGTTGAGTTATTAAAGGTGTAAACACATCCCTTGCTTCGAAAACTACATTTATAAATTTTGATTTCCTGATCAATTACTACCTTGGCATTGTATCCAAATATAACGTGATTTTATTGTGTAAAAAATTCATATAAATGTTCCAGTTGGTTGCACTATAATCATAATAATTGAGGTCAGCCTGCAAGGCCATTGATCTTTTAATTGTATGTATAATGGGGCGATGGTCTGATGCTATTTCGTAATCCATTGTTTTATGTCCATATTTAAAGCGGAATTGCTTAAAATAATATTGACTGTGTATGCTTCGCGATTGTGTTGATGGGGGAATAGGGTTGTACTATTAGGATAGTGTATGAAAAAATTGCTTGATTGCTGTAGATTGTTGAGTGCGATTCCAGCAGTATTATTTGAACGGCAATTCCAAGAGCAATGTTTGGCATTTAGGTCACCAAAGACTATGTATTCTTTGGTGGAAGGTGTTTGGTTCAAGATGTCAGCACAGAAGTTATGGGTATATCTTGGTGAATATAACGAAGATACAACAATATGTCCATTATTTATAATAAATTCAATTGAGATGTTTTCCATTGATGAGGTGTTTGATATAAGGAGGTTTTTATGTGCGACAGATTTATGAATTAACAGAGCTAGTCCTCCTCCTCTAGCATATGTTCTGTCACTTCTATATAAATAAAAAATTTTAAAATATTAAAAAAATGTTTCATTCAAAGACGCTATTTTAATATTTTCTCGTTCAATTAGTATCTCAAGTGAACTTTTGTTTCAATTTTGTTTGAATTCTACAGTTTTTTTGTTAAAGTATATGAATCATAGTGTAGAATCCATATCTGGTACAGTGTACTTAAAATATGTTAGTTATGAAGTTACAAAAAAATGACAATGAAAAAAGAGAGCATAACAATTATCATACAAAACTCCCGTCATTTTCTAAAAAATTTTACAATAAGTAACTTCTCTCATGTATCAACTTTCAAATGAGCTAAATTAAGTGTTTTGGTCTTTAGACAATCAATAAAACACTTGATTCCTGTAGATGCTTGTTGTGACTCACCTTCCAAGAAAGAATGTATGTTTATTGCTAAGTTTAAAGGAACCTACATGTTCTTTTATATTTGATTGTATGAAGGAGAAAATATAAAAAAAATCAATTCGGAATTCTTATTTTCCTTTCAAAATAAAAAAAAGTCATATTTTTGGGACTCACCTTACAAAAAATTTACTGTCCACAAAACTTACCACTGACAGTTTACATTAACTCGTAAAATTAAAACAACAGCATTAATACAATCTTATTAGACTATTCTTTCAAGAAAATACAGCAATAGTTCAATATTGCAATAAAACAATAACTTCCATACCTTTAAAATTGAACCAAAATTTCATCAATAATTTTTTCATGTGTTGTCATTAGGGTGGCCCTTCATTATATGAAGAAGAAAAAAGCGTTCAAACTCTCGGTCGCACCCCCTATAAATATGCGAATAGCAAAAAAAGGAGGAAACACAAAGTTTTGGGCCAATCAAAAAACATTTAGAGGTGACTCAACGCGATTGAAAATTTCAAGTGGGGAAAATATTTCATTCATTTTTGTGCCAAAATAAAACTAGGTCATGAAATTTGATGGCGTTTTTTTCAACTTTAAGAAATTAATTAAAGCCAACATTTTGTTTTGGTCTTTATACCTATAAGTACTCAGACATGAAGTAATACTCTATTACCACCTTTTTAAGTTATTGAGTATTGAGACTGAAAATGACAAATTTTTTTGATAAAATTTTGAAAATTCCTTTTTCAAGTTTTGAAAAATTTTTTTAAAGTTTAAAACAATTGATCTAGCTCTTTAAGCTCTTGTTAAATGCATGTTAGGGATTAACTTTGTGCAAGGATTTCGGATTTCGAGAAAAATGGGATTTTTGTAAAATATTCTGTAAATGTATTATTTCTAAATACTTTGTATCAAAAATTCATCACTTGTCTACTTTTCAATGTTATATTTTATCTTAATAGCGTAGGGTTTTGGAAACAAATAATAGCACCCCATTAAAACTTTTGGAATAGGAGTCACATATAACCCCAAGCTAATAAAAGACAAGTTATTCAAAAAATTCAAATACTTTATAAGTGCTGTCGAATTTTTAAAAGCGATGCTTAACATATAATAACTAAATGTGTAGAACTTCCGTTACTAAAACTTGGGGTAAATCCGAGAATTATTTGCCAAGGCAAGCTTTGGATTTTAAGATATTTTTAAATAAAAATTACGTATAACGATTTTTTCTATTAAAACCGATGAAACCACTATTTAGAATTTAAGAAAAATAATTCGGTTATTTTTTATTTATTTAAGGCTTCAGTACTCTTAAGATCAAAATAATCCATTGTGATATATCTTTGGTACAATTATCTGCTTATTGCTCGCGAATATATATTAAAACAACTTTTAACAAATTTTGTTATAAAATTATTTTATATATAAAAACTGTTTATATTTTTTTTTTTTTTTAAATAAGAAGACACACAAGTGGCCCAAAGCTAATAAAAGATATTTTATTCAAAACAATATGAAATATAAAATTAATATAATAATATAAAATTAAAGGAAAGCAATAATTATAGCAAGTCGTAAGTGATTACAGAAAACAATTTGAATCGCACACTAAATCATCCTTAAATACACCAAAATAAATATAATTAATTTTATATTTCTTATTCATGCATGCATTTAACAAGAGCTTAAAGAGCTAAATCAATTTTTTTAAATTTTGTTTAAGAAAATTTTTCAAAACTTGAAAAAGGAATTTTCAAAATTTTATCAAAAAAAAATTTCCATTTCCGGTCTCAATGTTTAATAGGTTGACAAGGTGGTAATAGAACAATACTTCATATCTGAGTACTTGCAGGTATAGAGACTTAAACAAAATGTTGGCTTTAATTAATTTATTAAAGTTGAAAAAAAATGCCATCACATTTCATGACCTAGTTTTTTTTTTTTTGGCTCAAAAGTGGTCTGGGGCATTTGCTATTTCTTGGCGACATTTTATTCGAGTTTGAAGTTTTGTAGCTTTTTTGACGGATAATTTAATACTGATCCCGAATTATGTAACAATTTGTCGGAAAAATTAAACTATAAAATGGAACTTTCGTAAAATCTGAAAGAAAGTCATATTTTCCCCATATAAAACACACTTGAAATTTTCAATCGCGTTTTGCCACCTCTAAATGTTTTTTGATTGTCCCAAAACTTTGTATTTCTCACTTTTTTTTCTATTCGCATATTTCCGAGAGTTTTAACACTTTTTTATTAAGGGCCAGCCTAGTGCTCATACAAAATGGAAACAAAACCTGCGCTAAATGTTATCAATTTGAAATTTAGACACCTCAATCTATATACAACAATAATGGAACTGAGTGAGCTGTATTTCTAAAAAAAAATTTATGCCTGTTCCATGTTATATGGTAACCATGATAATACACAAAACTTTTAAGTTGTTTTTCAAAAAGATCTTATCACACGTCAAAAAACAAAGTTAATATTCTTGGCATCAGTATGGTTGAAATATATAGAATTGATGGTTAAAACCTAAAACGACTTTATTATGACACTTTTGTATTTAAATGAAATAACTTGTTTTTACCACTGAAACGTTTGTTGGTGGTAAGGAGAAAGGGATCATTATCGGCCTTTAGTCTTTTTGTTATTATAAAAATGCTTTAAAAAATATGTGTAATTTTGTAATAATTTTAGTACATTTTCTTTGAGTTTTAAATATTCAAGTTGTTTTTGCGCCAATGTTATTTATGTCAGAGACAAGATTTGTGAAAAATTTCATTAAGTTCGGAAGTTATGAAGGCAACCATTATGTTTGTTTTACATGTTCTTTTTTCCTTATATAAAATTATTTGGAGTATTTGTTTTAAACAAAAGAAAGCTGTAATGATTTATCTGTTTCAATTTTTTGGTAAACCCTTTTGCATGAATGCTTAGAAACTTTTTTGTTGGTGTCTTCTTTCCTAGCCGAAAATGTTTTATGTCCATTTTTCGCTAACAAATTCCTTTTTGAAATAGATCTATTGTGTTGCATAATGTATTAATTAAAAAGATTTTGAGGTTTTTACTTTAACAAAGAAATACAAAAGAACGATGAACTAATTGTTTAAATACTTAAGTACTTAAGACTTTAACAAACGATTTAATATAATATACAGCAAAGTTATAAAATGAAGGTTACCTTATGCGAGCCCTAACCACTATTAATTATCACACCAAGCATTATTTTACCAATACAAAATTCTACACCAAATGTTATGAAATAGTATGAGGGGTTGTTTTATTATCTTTAAATTCATAAAAATATGACAAAAATGTTTAAAAAGAAATTATAACTAACCAATAGCTCATTATATTTTACAAAAAATAATTCCACCACTATTAATTCGTTCTGTGGATAAATATCTAAATTAGAACTACGTAACGATACATTTGCTCTTTAAAATGGCTTCCAATCGCTTTGACATTACATGTATAAATTTCTTACACTCTTATAGAATCCCAAGTTTTCTGAATTTTTTCTTTCAAACCACTTAGGGTATCTCTTTTCCATGAGATCCCCCTGCGTTAAGGCCTGGTCTAGATGAATGCCAATCCTGAATATTAATTCCATTTTCTTGAAGCTATTGTTTATACCATAGCTGTTAAGTATTGATTAGTAATCGTAATAATTACTAATTAGATTACTTTTTTTTTTAAGGGTGAAGTAATGAAATAAATAACGATTATATTCAGTTTTGTAATCGTATTTATGATTACGACTACAAATAATCTCAAAATAATAAGAATTACTTGAAATTATCAAAAAATAATCAAAACGAATCAAAAGTAATAAAAAATAATTCGACTAATTTTGATTAAATTTGATTATTTTAGAATTATATCGCATTCGCACTTATCGAATGTCAGTTTATCCACATATTGGAGATTTTAATATCTATTTAAATATTAATACATACATTAGTAGATTAGTATTAGTACATTTCTATGTTTTTGAATTTTATAGTCATTTGTATTCACACATTCTGTCATATTGAAAAACTACTGAAGTAATATAACGGTATTTTCAATTCTTGCATAAGTGTCAGTATTTTGTTTTATTTTTTTTATGTGTAAACATCAATGCGCTCAGGGGGGGTAAAATCCAATTTCACAATACAATCACAAAAACAGCGTAAGGGAAAATCGGTGTGTGGTATAAGTAAGTGTATTGGTGTATTTAGTAAGCAGAATCGCCGAGTTCGCTGTCTGTTTAGCAAAATCACAAATTTTTTCGTTAATTTTAAATATTCAAGCTATTGACCGCTAGGTGTGCTGTGAGCTTAACATGTTCACAAACTTGTAAGCAGAACCGCTAGGTGTGCTGTGAGTTTAAAATGCTAAATACTACGAAAACTTTGAAGTAGTCGAAAATAAACTTAGGTGTTTTTTTAATCAACTGAATTTCAGAAAGTATCAATTGTGTTTCAGAAAACACTACTTGATTTTCAGAAAACATCAATTGACTTTCACAAAGTATCAATTGAATATCAGGAAGTATCAATTGTATATCAGAAAACATCATTTGTTTTTCAAAAAGTATCAATTGAATTTTAGAAAACATAAATTGTGTTTCAGATAACATTAATTGATTTTCAGAAAATATCAATTGTGTTTCAGAAAGTATCAATTGTATTTCAGAAAACATCAAATGGCTTTCAGAAACCATCAATTGAATTTCAGAAAACATCAATTGATTTTCAGTAATAATCAATTGTATTTTAGAAAGCATCAATTGATTTTCAGTAATTATCAATTGAGTTTCAGATTATTATCAAATGTATTTCAGCAATTATCAAATGTATTTCAGAAAATATCAGCTGTATTTCAGAAACTATCAAATGTATTTCACAAAATTTTATATGTATTTCAGAAAACATCAAATGTATATCAGAAATTATTAAATTTATTTCAGAAAATATGAAATGAATTTCAAAAAATATCAACTGAGTCTCAGAAAAATAGTCAGAACGCTATATAAAAATATATATTATTAAGTATTACACTGGGTTTATACTATTTCTTGAAAACTACATACCTAAAATGCAAAAGGCCGTAACTAATATTTTTATTTTTTTACAGGAGAAGCAAAAACATCATAACATAAAAACCAGTTAAACCAGAGCTTCGTCTCAATTACCGACAAGACACAGAAAATTGTGCACACATATATAGGCAATTAATAAACAAACACAGACGATCAACAAATTAGTTTAGTAACAAAAACCCAATCAGAGGGTCAACAAGTATAAAAAGGAAAAAAATTTTGTGTTATTTTATTATTTTTAAATGTAATTATCGTCAATATATTATGTTCGTTTTTTGTTTAATAATAATAAAAATTGTTTGTGTATTTATTCAGACCCCCGAAGATGATTAGCGACGCTAATTGAAATATTGGGAAGAATAAAAATATTTAAATAAAAATCAAAAGTTTTTTATTTATTCAACGACCTGCAGCCAAACAAAAACAACAAAGTAATAAAAACTACTTTAAACTTAATGCCCAAATTTTAGCTGCAGTTATGAATTTTTGTAATATATGCTTTCTTCTTCATTACCACGCACCAGATGGACTTGTATTTATGAAAACAAATTTATGGCAAAATAGTAGTATTTAAGTAAAAGACCGTAACTACAATACAAAAAGTCAATTTTGAACTTTTTGATATTTACGGCTTTTTGCATTTTAGGTGACACATTGATTTTTTTTTTTAACTTCAATTGTGATCTATTTGTACCTACACTATTAGAACAATATATTCTTTGTGTTATCTATAATATTAATAGGTTAGGCGATTTTTTGTGACCGATGTTTTGTTTTACCATTTTATCCCGATTTTGACCAAACGTATATTATTTGAAAGATATTTCTTTTTAGCCATTTTGCAGATTTACAGTTTTTTATATTTTTCCTTTATTTTGATTAAATTGCATTTAAAGTTGCTACTAACACATACATAAAATTATACATATGCTATATGTGTTTTATTGAATTTGTTAATGTGTTTGTTAATGAGTTTGCTATCTTCATTCACAATGATAATAAACCATAAAAGTGTTGGTTTGTGAATTGGCTAAGTTGAAACATAAAACTGCCTAGAAATTGCACTCGAATTTCGAGCGCTGGTATTGTTTATAATTACATTATTTTTCAACAAAATAATTTCTGTAATTTGTATCAAAGATCTTCTGATTTGTTATAGTGTTAATCAAATTTTCATTCTGTTATTGAATATGAAACAACTGAAACAACACGTTACATAATACTTTCCTTGGATTCAAATACTTTGGTGAGGAATGTTGTAATTGCTTCTTGTAAACTGTTAATAATAAAATTTATTTATTCAAATGTCTGAACGTTGCTCCGAAAGTGATTTTTCCGCAGACAACAATATTGAGGATCCGGACTTTAATAATTCTACATGTAAAAAGAGAAAGTCAATAACTGATGAATCAGGACCGCTCCTCAAAAAATTTTGGGTAATGTAAATTCCCTGTCCGATACACCAGGAGCTGATACAAATGTCCTCTGTTATTTTGAAAATTGCACAGCAGTTAAAAGAAAGATTTCAACCATATTTCATGTTGCAGTAACAGTACTAACTCCAAGCATCAACATGAAATGGCTCAGGTGTTGTAGAACTTAAGTCCAGAAATGTCTGAATTTACTTTCGAGAATATAACCAGGAGAGCTTTGGATACACTTTACAATTTTTACCCAAAAAATTGCAATACATATAATTTTGAAACGATTTTAATGATTGTGATAATGCATGCATTAAATTTAATTTTTTAAACTTTTAAGATTTAACTTTGCAGCTGATGAAATTTGAATAAGTTTTTCTCCACAAGATCGACAACCCACAGTAAAAAATAAGTTCTTCAGCCATTTAGATGACAATTAGTGTGCTGATGAGATTTGGCAAAAATATTATTTTCTAAAGGAAGCATATATTTATTTTACCATGCGTTTAACGTCTGCAGCTCCAGTTGAACGACTGTTTTTTTTTGCGGCAATCATTGTCAGATTTTTCGTTTGAAAAATCAGTTTTAATGAAAGCCAATAGAAAATATTTGTAAATAATGATGCATTGAATGTAATTGTTTTACTTTACTTCTTTTTATACCCTATACCACTATGTGGTTTGGGTATAATGACTTTGTGCTGCTGTTTGTAACAACCAAAAATATTTGACCTATACCCATCTTTAATTATACCGATCGAATCAGAATCACTATCTGATTCGATTTAACGATGTCCGTCCGTCCGTCCGTCCGTCCGTCCGTCCGTCCGTCCGTCTGTGTGTCCATGTAAAGCTTGTAATCAAACTGCAGGTCGCAAATATGAATATATTTTGACGAAATTTGGTATTTTATCTTTTATCGGCCATGCGATGAACGCTATTGAAATTGGTGAGAATCGGTCCATGTTCAGACCTAGCCCCCATACAAATCACCCCTATGAAATCAACATATATTGCCATAAGATCCAAATTATCATACGAATCTTAGTCAAATTGGGTTTGTGTGTATATACTACATCCATTAATCAGTAGTCCAAAAAGGATGCCTATTGGACAACTCTTAGTCATAGGCCCCATATAGAGCTGCTTCCCGATCTTCACTTAAATCTATCAAAAAACAGAAATATTGCACTGATTCTTTTCAAATTGTGTTTGTATATATTTTTGCAAAATACAAGAGACTTTACCAAACATGGTCAGGATCGGTCCATTTTTGGGCCTAGTCCCCATATAAATATAGCATCCGATATGAACTTTCTCATATCTGCAGCCGAAAAAATTAATAAAAATCCCACTCAAATTTGGTTTATGCTTATTTTCTATATCCAGTTAGTTGGGCCTGAGAGATAAGGTCTCTAAACGCATGGTATAGGGTATCGTATAGTCGGTCTAGACCGACTATAATTTTCTTACTTGTTTTTATTTTAGTTATGAGTTACTTAAATTGTGTTGTTATTAAAATAAATATGTGGATTTTTTTTAAACAAAAATCATCTAATTTTGATTTATTTTTAATGTTGGAAATGCAATAGATTTTGAAAATAATCAAAAATAATCAAAAGTAATTTTTGAAAGTAGTGGAATTATTTTTTGATTACTTTTGATTCTTTTTGATTATTTTATGGTAAATACAAGTAATTCTTATTATTTTTAGATTATTTGTTATCGTAATCAATTAGTAATCAAGAATTGCGCAATAGAGGATTATATAATCATTACAATTCTTTTTAAAATGTAATCTAATTGATTACTAATCTGGTTTATACCCTATGCCACTATGTGGTAACGGTATACTGTCTTTATACTGATATTTGGTTAAGTTTATATTCTTTATCTAATTAGTTGGACCTGAAACCGCCTCTCTAAATGCATGGTATAGGGTATCGCATAGTCGGTGTACACCAACTATAAATTTCTTAATATTTTTGTTTTTGCTTTTTATAGCAAGATGTACCATCATATTTGAATATTTATTCATTACAGTCGGCTATCTTTGGTACGGATGGAATATATTAATATATTCTATAGGTGGAAATTTAATAGTTTTTTAAGGAGTCCTTATTATATGCCTCCACGCTTTTACGCCATTGTTGATTAATACGTCAATCTTAGATTCATCGCTAAAAATGGTAGTGTCCTATTGCCTTTATACCCAAGAACGTCTTTTCTTTGCCCACATCATATGTTTTGTAATTTGAAGCGCACTAAGTAAGGACTTTTCTTTGCCCTACAAAATAATTAAGTTTTAGCAAATTTAAAAAAACGTAACCTATATCTTTCATTTGCTGATGCTTCCATTAAGTTCATTTTTATTTTATTAAAAAACTTTCTTTGTTAAAACAAGTAAGAAAATTATAGTTGGTCTAGACGGACCATACGACACCCTATACCATGCGTTTCGAGACCCTATATCTTAGACCCAATTAACTGGATATAGAAAATAAGAATAAACCAAATTTGAGTGGGATTTTTATTAATTTTTTTGGCTGCAGATATGAAAAAGTTCAAATCGGATGCTACATCTATATGGGGACTAGGCCCAAAAATTGATCGATCCTGGCCATGTTGTGTAAAGTCTTTTGTATTTTGCAATAATATATACAAACAAAATTTGAGAAGAATCAGTGCAATATTTTTGTTTTTTGAGAGATTTAAGTGGAGATCCGGAAGCAGCTCTATAAGGGGCCTATGACTAAGAGTTGTCCCATAGAGATAATTTTTACACTACTCATTAATGGATGTAATAAACGCTTATAAACCTAATTTGACTAAGATCTATATGACAATTTGGATATTATGGCAACTTATGTCGATTTCATAGGGGTCATTTGTATAGGGGCTAGGTCTGAACATGGACCGAAGCTCGCCGGTTTCAACAGCGTTCATCCTATGGCCGATGAAAGCTTATATACCAAATTTCATCAAAATATATTCATATTTGCGACCTGCAGTTTAATTACAAGGTTTACATAGACACACAGACGGACGGACGGACGGACATCGTTAAATCGAATCAGATAGTGATTCTGATTCGATCGGTATAATAAAAGATGGGTCTAGGTCAAATATATTTGGTAGTTATAAATACTGGTAAAAAAAAACCATTAAAATTAAATTCAAGCGGTATTAGAATTTAAAGGTTAAGTTCGGCAATTGTACTAAATGCCTTTACTATTTTAATACACTGTTACACACCAGTCACTCCGCTTCATTTAGCGCGTTTAAATAAAAGAAAAAACTGTTTTCCTATTTTTCATCCCACTTTATTTTTATTAAAAATCTATTTATAAAATATAAGCTTTAATAAAACAAAAAAAAATTGTGCATTGCTGTAAATATTCTCTGTGTACCAATTAAAAACAATGTAAGAATTTCACAAGGCAGTGCGACATAGACCTTGTTTATTCAAAAGCTTTAATAAGACTGAATGAAATTTTTGCTTACTTTTAAGGCCTACTTAGCCAGAAGTAACCGTCACCAAATGTGTCATCTGTTTTTCTGTTACATAAAAAGAGCAGTTACCGAAGTCAACTGTCACGTAACCGGAACGTCCTAATCTGTTCAAAATCGATGTATGCTACGTTTGTACGTGACATTTGCGAACAGCTGATAAAGTATGTGGTTTGAGTATAATGACTTTGTGCTGCTGTTTGTAACTACTAAAAATATTTGACCTAGACCCATCATTTATTATACCGATCGAATCACTTTCTGAGTCGATTTAGCGATGTCCGTCCGTCCGTCCGTCTGTGTGTCCATGTAAACCTTGTAATCAAACTACAGGTCGCAAATATGAATATATTTTAACGAAAATAACGGCCAAGGGATAAACGCTAAAATCGGTCCATGTTGAGACCTAGTCCCCATACAAATTACCCCTATGAAATCGACTTAAATTGCCATAAGATTCAAATTATCATATAGATCTCGGCCAAATTGGGTTTGTGTGTGTCTCTTACATCCATTTAAAAGCTGTCCAAAAATAAACCCCCATATGGCAATTCTTTGTCATAGCTCCCATATAAAGCTGCTTCCCGATTTTCACTTAAATCTATCAAAAAACAAAAATATTGCACTGATTTTTCTCAAATTTGGTTTGTATATATTTTTTCAAAATATAAGTGAGTTTGCCAAATATGGTCGGGATCGGTCCATTTTTCGACCTAGTCCCCATACAAATATAGCATCCGATATGAACTTTTTCATATATGCAGCCAAAAAATTAATAACAATGCCACTCAAATTTGGTTTATGCTTATTAACTATATCCAAGAGGTAGGGTCACTAAACCATGGGTCACTAAACTTTAGAATAAGGTTACTAAATGTTTTTATACTACGTTATTTTATTAAATTTTCTCTTTCTTCTACTGATATTTTGAATAATTTCGGAATTTAGTAAAATTATTCTAAAGTACATTCTATATCTAAAAAAGATTTTTCACTTCTTCATTTGATTCAACGTCCTCTGCTTCCAACAAATGATTTTTTGAAATATTTTAAAAAGATTGCATCACATGAAATGTAGGATACCTATGTAGTAAAAAATGTAATCATTTCATTAAAAATACCCAAAATGTTTATTTTTCGCACAATTTCTCACTTGTTTTTTTACTGTTGCTTCGCTTGTATTCTATCATTTTTTGCCCAGTGCACACCTCATGTTTACGTTTTTTCGGTTTTTTTTTTAGTTTTTCTTTATACTGCTACTTTTTAACACACTTCACTGAATGTTTTTATTAATTTATTTTCATTATTTTAGTATAGTTTTTCATAAAATATATTGCTAAGTTTTTAATTTATAACAAGAACTGATTTAATATTTTTCTGAGAACTGTCAAAGGGATTTTAATGGAAGGGTTGCCAACTATCACATAAAACATAAATTTTTCGCAAGATTTTTTGGGTGTGGCAATGCGACAACATATAACGAGAAACATTCGTATGGCGTAATCTTGTATTCTATAATTCTTGCTAAATGCCAACGTTACATTTACGGTACGTTTTCGTTCGGCTGTTTGCATATCAGAAGCCGATTAGAGTTCGGCTCCTTGGTGCCGATCTGGTTATGAATGTGTGTAAAAATAATTATACACATCCCAGTCATTATTTAGAAGATTGTTTTAACAAAAATCACCTTACTGTGTCTTCTTCGAGCACTTTTGATTAATAAAAACTGATTAATCACATGTGCCATTAGAAAAAGACTCGAAAATGATTTTTGCTTACGTTTAAAATGTGATTTCTAGAAAAATTCCATTAAATATGACTCAAAATTGAGCCCAAACTGATTGAAAAAGACTCTCAAGAAGAGTCGCGGGTAAGGTAACATTTTCTCCCTACAAAAGATTCTTTTGTGATCGGCAAAAAAAAGCGTTTTAATAGCGCAGAAGAGTAAAAAAAGACTCCACATGATCAATTATTTCAAAAATGCTTATTGGGATTTTAGTTCCTATCCGTTTTTTAAGTAAACAAATCTGCACACAATTTAAATTTTATTTCGTTCACAACGATACGATCACTTTGTTTACTAGCTGGTAGTAAAATAAGAAAATAGTATTATACTACAGCGTAGTGATGAAATGTACTTCTCAATTAGTTTATTTTTAATGTGCCATAAGAAGTTCGGTTTGTGCTAAGAAAAGCATGAATACATGTTTCCCAGGGAGAGGCTTGCACATTGCACTTCAATTGAGCTGAACTCCGCGACTATTCCTAAGGTGAATAACTCATGTATAAAATTTTTGGTAGTGCGGGAATGGCGTTTAGGGCCATTAAATATAAATTTAAAAAATATATTATTTTTAAGGCGAAATTCTGAAATGACTGCAATTTCAGAAACCGGTCCGAGTAAGAATACAGTGTAGTTACGAATTTTTGAAATATATACTTTCTTCTTCTCTTCCACGCACCATTGAAACAAAATTTAAACAATTTGCATATTAATTACACTATTAATTGCAATATGTCTGAAATATGATATAAAATCGAACAAAATATTTAACTAATTTTCGCTTCAGAGCATCGTCTCAAATATATGTAAAAAGTGCAATATGTAGAATCCACAATCCAACCATACATCACATATGGCAACTCTTACGAACTGAGAATAGTGGAAATTAGAAGCATAACTGCAAAAATATTAAGAAAATTCAAAAATAACGATTGTTTGATTGGACCGAGTTGAATCTTCTGAAATTATTACGAAGTAAAAGCTGTATGGTATAAAAACTTATTCTTAACCACACTGCACGTAGGATTGACTTTGGGTGAGTGTGTTAAAGCACTGACCAAAAAGTGCAAGTACGAGTGTATGTGAGAAAGACGCAGGTTCAAACCTAAAGGCCGCTCGAAATAGAAAAATTTCATATAGAAACAATCTATTCAATTATAACATAACAATTATCACAATGTTCAATAAATCGTTGATGAAGGCTGAAATGACAGGAACCGGTCCGATTAAGAATACAGTGTAATTATGAATTTTTGAAATATATGCTTTCTTCTTCGCTACCACGCAAAATTGACTCAAAATTAAAAAAAAAAAATTGCATATTACCTACAGTACTAATTGAAAAATGTCTGAAAAATGACGTCAAATCTAACAAAATATTTGCTTTTGTTTATTTTGTTTGGGATCCATAATTGTCGAAATTTCGACGCGAAAGTTTTTCGATTGTTAGTTAGTACTAATACTAACTGACCCAAATCAGACAAAAGCAAATCAGTTTTTTTTAAACACCACTTTTTTAACAAGGTAAATATTTTATGTCTCACTACTACTTCTGAATACAAGTATGCAGATTTTATATACCTAATGTATCAAAAATACAACCATTAAAATCATACTTTATGTATGTATTTTGATATTTGCAACAGTAGTACATTTCAATTTGTAACATTTTGTGATGTTATAAGAATCGCAGAATATTGATTTTATATATATTATTTTTATTAATATATGTATGTACATATATGTAGAAAACACAACATCGAAATTTATTGCTGTATTTTTTTTTTTTTAATAAATTAAAACATAAGAAAAATATAAAAATGTTTAAGTTATATGCACATTGGGGTGGCCCATAATAAAAAAGTGTTCAAACTCTCCGTCGCACACCCTAGAAAAATAGCAAAAAAAAGTGAGAAATACAAAGTTTTGGGCCAATCAAAAAACTTTAAGAGGGTGCTCAACGCGATTGAATATTTCAAGAATATTTCATATTCTTTTAAATAAATTGTCTTTTATTAGCTTTGGGTCATTTGTGGGTCTTCTTATTTTATTCAGAAAAATATAGATAGTTTTTATACATAAAATAATTTTATAACAAAATTGGTTAAAAGTTGTTTTAATTTATATTCGCAAGCAATAAGCAGATAATTACACCAAAGATATATCACACTGAAGTGTTAAATAAATAGAGACTAACCGAACTATTTTTCCTAAATTCTAAATAGTGGTTTCAACGAGTTTAGTAGAAAAACTCGTTTTCGGTAATTTTTATTTAAAAATATCTTAAAATCCACAGTTGAACTTGGAAAATATGGGGTTAGCGTTCTCGGATTTATCGTAGATTTTAGGAATGGAAGTTTTACACATTTATTTATTACATTCCAGGTGTCGCTTCTAAAAATTCAATAGCACTTAAAAAATATTTGAATTTTTTGAATAAATTGTTTTTTATTAGCTTGGGGTCATATGTGACCCCAATTTCAAAAGGGTTAATGGGGTCATAATATTTTTTTCCGAAACCCTAGGCTATTAAGATAAAATATGATATTTAAAAGTAGAAAAGTGATGAGTTTTTGATACAAAGTATTGAGAAATAGTACATTTACAGAATATTTTACACAAATCCCATTTTTCTCGAAATCCGCAAAAATAAAATCCTTGTCAAAAAAATTTTGGCGTAGGGACTTACCTGAAAATTCACACAGTTGATACATAATATGCATCTAACAAGACCTTAAAGAGCTAGATCAATTTTTTTAAATATTTTTAAGAAAATTTTTCAAAATTTGAAAAAGGAGTTTCAAAATTTTATCAAAAAAAAATTACATTTTCGGTCTCAATGCTTAATAGGTTGGCAAGGTGGTAATAAAACATTACTTCATATCTGAGTAGCTGCAGGTATAGACACTAAAACTAAATGCTGGCTTTAATTAATATGTTAAAGTTAAAAAAAATGCCATCAAATTTAATGACCTCTTTTTTTTGGCACAAAAGTGGTCTGGGGCATGTGCAATTTCTTGGCGAGTTTTCATTCGATTTTGAAGTTTTGCAGCTTTTTTGAAAGGCAATTTAATGTTGTTCCCGAATTATAGAACAATTTGTCGAAAAAATTAAACTATAGAACGAAATTCACGTAAAATCTGAAAAAAAAAGTCATATTTTCCCCATATAAACACACTTGAAATTTTCAGTCGCGTTGAGGCACCTCTAAATGTTTTTTGATTGGCCCAAAACATTGTATTTCTCAGTTTTTTTTTTGCAATTCGCACATTTCAAGGCTGTGCGACCGAGAGTTTGAACACTTTTTTTTCTCCATATAATGAAGGGCCACCCTAATGCACATATTACGAAAAGAAAAACTTTAGTAAATTTACATTGTTAATTTTTTATTAATAACTAGGTAATTTAGCATTATTTGCTTTTGATATCGGTGAATTGTTTATATTATTACCACAATGACCACAAAAACAACAAGTACAGCTATGACAAATATACAAAATTTGGAATAATAGTACAGAAAAACATCATATTTTTTTATTTTCGGAGATTTCTCGGGACCTATGAAACCGATTGTCACGATATAAAAAAATACAATCATTCTCTCTGAAATCGAGCGTCGTGGCTGCCCTGTTAAAGGCGTGATAGTGATAAGAACAAAACAGACAAATCATATTTTTTCAAGACCTTTCCTACTTCTTCGTAGAATTCTCGGATCCTTATCAACCGATTTGGACGATTTTAAACAGAAAACTTTTCAGGATGTTAGTAAATCAGTTTTAATACAAACGAGGATCCTAGCTATCCGATTGAGGCGGTGATGGTTATATCCACAGATGGATAGACGGACATCACTATATCAACTCCGCTTATTATCAGTATCACAAACATATATATTTTATGGGGTCCAGATTTTTGTTTCTTATTATTACAAACGAAATGCCAAACTTATATATACCCTCTGCACACTGGAATGGAGGGTATAAAAATAAAGTTTTTCGTTTTGAATTATTATTATTATTTTTTGCTGTGTTGTTTAATTTTTTTTTTTTCAAAAGAAAAAACCTTTTCTTTGTATTTAATTAAATGCAATTCTATTGTTGCTTTAGAAACATACAAAATGTTAAGAACACAAAAATGGAAAAAAAAAGTAAACAAAGCAAAATAGAAGTAAGTACATAAATGAATTAAAATATATGAGAACATTTAATTTACAGCAACTTAAGTGGGTTATAATTCTAAAGCTCATGCTTCTGTGGCAAGAGACACAAAGGTAACATGGAAACAAAAGCCAATTGTGACATAGGTCTTACCGTTGGTTCCTAAACAAATATTAAGAAAAACAAATAATAAAAAAAAATACTTAGAAAATGTAATAAAAGTGAAAAGTGAGATAGTAAAACTTAAATTGTAAAAAAAATCGTTTCATTTATATTAGAAAACTCCTTAAAAGTATCCAGGAATGTTCCACTTGAAATGAAGGGAAGTAAAAATAAGTAATATACACTTGGCCTTTTTAAAAGCTTCTACTAAATTTATTTTGTAAGTTCAATATAAGGAACTCCATTCAATTAACACAGCTCATAAAACTTAAGTCTTCTAGAATATTTTCTTATTATTTCAGTACAAGTTCAACCTGTTGTTAACAGCACGATAGAAAATTGATTTTAATAACATATCATGGACAGACGAGTGGTGCAAGAATATATTTTTATATAACATTCCCCACTATGACTATAATTTTCTTACCTCTTACAAAATACACACCATTGTGCATTTTTAATAATTAGAAAATAATTTGGACCACAGAAAATATATGTATTCCTTATAACAAGCTGAGTTGACATAGCGCTGTCCATCTGGACGTCTGTGGAAATCACTAGCAAGCCCTCAATAGATCAGCTGAGGTGCTCATTATAAGTGAAAATTATTCAATGACATCTTGAGCAGTTTGGAATAACAAATCATTAAAAACCGTTCAATAGGTCCCGAGATTTCAATATAAAATATAAATTGTAGTTATTCTACATTTTGCAATTTGTGTGTGGTAGTTGTAATTGTTTATGTTGTTGCCGTCGTTGTGTCTGTAGCATTTGCTCAATGAATGCGTCTGCAACGTTTTAAACCAAGTGTTACATTACCAAATATGAAATATCGCCAACATGAAAAAAACATAATTATAAGCCAATAAGAGTGCTAAATTCGACTACGCCGAATCTTTGATACCATCCACATATGTTTTTGCATTTACATGATAAGTGAACTGAATGCACCACTTGTAACATATATAAACAAATTATTTGAAGTAAACAATTTGATAAGCTTAATACAAAATTATTACAACAAACACACTCAATTTTCAGCATTTTTTGAAGTGTCTCCATGTTTCAGGTCATATCTTGGCACAATGATGTTTCATTTACCCCATTTCTAATACCGACCGGTCCAAGTAACGACAAATAATATTTTTGTCCAGGCAAATGGTGTATTTTGGGAATGAGCGTTATTTCAACTGACAGACAGACAGACGGACATTGCTATATGGACTTATAGGTAAAAGAATATATATACTTTATGCGGTCACAAATCCATGTTTCGATGCGTTACAAACGGGATGTAAAACTAATATATACCCTCAACACAGTGAAGAAAAAAGGGTATAAAAGTCCACTTTCTTAGTTTTTTATACCCTATACCACTATGTGGTCAAGCTATAGTAACTTTGTGCTGACTTAGACCCATATTTTATTATACCGAATGACTCAGAATCACTTTCTGAGTCGATTTAGCGATGTCCGTCCGTCCGTCTATGTGTCCATGTAAACCTTGTAACCAAACTACAGGTCGCAGATATGAATATATATATGAAATGTGGTTTATTAAGATGAACGATTTTTAAATTGGAGAAAATCGGTTTATGTTCAGTCTTAGTCCCCATACAAACGACCCCTGTGAGAACGTCGCAAAGTGTCGTGTTTTCATATAAACGGTGGCCAAAAATAGAAGGAGTTTTCATAAAAGAATGAAAATTAATACACATTGCTTTTATAAGTAGGAAAGAAAAAAAACGCCCACCTCCCATATATCCTGAAATGAAAAAACTATATTTTCCAAAGTTGTTTCTGGAATTGAACCAAACTTTGCTCGATTGGTCTCTGATATATTCCTGATAACTTTGTAAAACTACATCAAATTATCTGAAAGCACACGCCCCCATCCCATATATCCTGAATTTAAAAAACCTTATATTTTCCAAAGTTGTTTCTGGAATTGAACCAAACTTGGCTCGATTGGTCTCTGATATATTCCTGAAAACTTTGTTAAATTATATGAAATTATCTGAAAGGACACGCCCACCTCCCATATATACTTGATACGAAAAAAGATGCAATTTTTCCACGAAAATTGTAATTCCCTCTTTCAAAAAAAAAAAAAAGAAAATGATATCGGCCATAATGACTGGGCATTGGCTTTAAACTTTTCACGAAATGTTAAGTTCGACCAAGAAGTTCTTGGCAATTCAACCAAAACCGTAAATATTAGATTTTTTTTTCAAATTTGGCACTATTTCCCTGATATTTTTTTCAAATAAAATTTCAAAATACATTTTTATAAGTACCAACTTTTAATTTTTTGAAAAATATAATAAATTAAATAAAATACTGTAAATAGGAGTCAAGTAATATTACATAATTTTCTTTAATTTTGTTAAAGATAAACACATACATACATATATTTATTTGAGCGTACATTAAAAATCCGGAAATTCTTCACTCTCATTACTCATTAAAGTTTCATCGATTATTTCCGGATCAGAAATTATGTTGGAATCTTCAATTATATATGGTTTTATATCATTTAAGTTATATTTATAATTTAAATTTGTTTTACTATGCATTGATATTGAAGGCTCAGATTATAGTATGAGTGACGTCATTAAATCATGATTAAATCATGAGTAACAGGCATATAGTACCACGGATAAAAATTTAAATACAATAATGCAGTATCTTTTAAAAGTTTTTCGAATTTAATATTATTTATTTTAAAGAAAATTAAAGAAAAATTTTGAATAATATTCAAATCAACACCAGTGATTTGAGATGATAAAGTTGGGTTAGAAAAAAAAAAACGCCTGGCTGTGCCGTCATTCGATGTGCCAAATCTTTGTTTCATGAGGTCCACAATAAGTCCCATTTCTCTTTTAAATTTCTCTTGAATTTTAGTTTTGTTTTGTTTCACTATGTCATTCTGATCTTTTCCTACAGATCTCCATCTTTTTATAGGGAGTTTATAAGCGATATGTAATACATTCAAAACATTTAATCCAGGCGTGTAACGTTGATAATACATTCAAATTGCGATGGCTTTTCTCCACATAATACACAGCAGAAACTAACGGGTGATTTTTTTGAGGTTAGGATTTTCATGCATTAGTATTTGACAGATCACGTGGGATTTCAGACATGGTGTCAAAGAGAAAGATGCTCAGTATGCTTTGACATTTCATCATGAATAGACTTACTAACGAGCAACGCTTGCAAATCATTGAATTTTATTACCAAAATCAGTGTTCGGTTCGAAATGTGTTTCGCGCTTTACGTCCGATTTATGGTCTACATAATCGACCAAGTGAGCAAACAATTAATGCGATTGTGACCAAGTTTCGCACTCAGTTTACTTTATTGGACATTAAACCAACCACACGAATGCGTACAGTGCGTACAGAAGAGAATATTGCGTCTGTTTCTGAGAGTGTTACTGAAGACCGTGAAATGTCGATTCGTCGCCGTTCGCAGCAATTGGGTTTGTGTTATTCGACCACATGGAAGATTTTACGCAAAGATCTTGGTGTAAAACCGTATAAAATACAGCTCGTGCAAGAACTGAAGCCGAACGATCTGCCACAACGTCTATTTTTCAGTGAATGGGCCCTAGAAAAGTTGGCAGAAAATCCGCTTTTTTATCGACAAATTTTGTTCAGCGATGAGGCTCATTTCTGGTTGAATGGCTTCGTAAATAAGCAAAATTGCCGTATTTGGAGTGAAGAGCAACCAGAAGCCGTTCAAGAACTGCCCATGCATCCCGAAAAATGCACTGTTTGGTGTGGTTTGTACGCTGGTGGAATCATTGGACCGTATTTTTTCAAAGATGCTGTTGGACGCAACGTTACGGTGAATGGCGATCGCTATCGTTCGATGCTAACAAACTTTTTGTTGCCAAAAATGGAAGAACTGAACTTGGTTGACATGTGGTTTCAACAAGATGGCGCTACATGCCACACAGCTCGCGATTCTATGGCCATTTTGAGGGAAAACTTCGGAGAACAATTCATCTCAAGAAATGGACCGGTAAGTTGGCCACCAAGATCATGCGATTTGACGCCTTTAGACTATTTTTTGTGGGGCTACGTCAAGTCTAAAGTCTACAGAAATAAGCCAGCAACTATTCCAGCTTTGGAAGACAACATTTCCGAAGAAATTCGGGCTATTCCGGCCGAAATGCTCGAAAAAGTTGCCCAAAATTGGACTTTCCGAATGGACCACCTAAGACGCAGCCGCGGTCAACATTTAAATGAAATTATCTTCAAAAAGTAAATGTCATGGACCAATCTAACGTTTCAAATAAAGAACCGATGAGATTTTGCAAATTTTATGCGTTTTTTTTTTTAAAAAAGTTATCAAGCTCTTAAAAAATCACCCGTTACTTTTATTGTTATGTAGTACGTTTAGTACTGCTCATCTATCATTTTAAGCTTCATTTCAAAATGGACATTACAATTTCTTTTTACATAATCAAAAGTTCTCAGGCACTGAATTTCTGCATCTATGCTACGCTTTACGGCATTAATGACATCTGGAGTTTCTTTTTTATATATTATTTTCAAGGGTCTACAAAACCTACAAAACGAATGTCTATGGTTTTCCCCCAATATTTCTTCCGTTGCCCAATTGCGAATACGCAGAGGTACGAAAGCAGTTACAAACAGAAATTTATCAGAAGAATTTTGATTTTCATACTCTTGCTTATAGACACTGTGACCCCCACTTCCATCAAAGCCCCATTTACATTCTAACACAACATCGTTTTTTGTTTCAAAATCACACGTGTTCAAAATGCTCTCAGCGGTTTTTTCTAAAATATTTTGTAATGGTACCTCAGCCGAGGTTTCTATAATAGATATGCCATCAGGCATCAATTTTTTTTTGCTTCGCAAATTGCATGGCATGATGGAAAACAATCTTTGTGAATTTCGTTTACAACTTTTCGCATCATGTTATATTTACGGACGGAAAGATCCATATCAATATATAGTGCCAGTGCTTTTCAACTGATACGGTCTGTTTTTTCGAGGGGTCTGGAACCTTTTTGGCTGCTACTCTTAAAGCATCTGCCGACGTCGAAGCAACAAGCTCATTCACTCTCCTCCTTTTTGTTCTGCACGATGCTTCCTCGTAAGTCACACATTACATCCATTAATCAGTAGTCCAAAAAAACTTTACACGACAATTCTTAGTCATAGTCCCCATATGAAGAAGTTTTCTTATGAAAAAACTATGAGGTCTAATAATATCATCTTTTTCGTTTAATATAAATCCAAATAGTTTATTTCACGATCAAAAATCGAAAATCAAAAATTTATTCTTTATTTGCGTTTTCAGAATTTCTTCCACTGACTTATTTAAAGCAAATGTATTAAAAACATTTAAGAAAATTGTAGTTGGCCTAGACATACTAAAAGATACCTTATGTCATGAGAAAGGATCTCAGGTCCAACTAAATGGATACATAAAATAGGCATAAACCATATCTGAGTGGCATTCGATATGTAAAAGTTCATATTGAGTGATAATTATTATAACTAGCTCAAAAAGTAAAGGAATCATGACCATGCATGCTGCTAAAATTCTTTTTTTTTTATTTAAAAATTTTTAAATATGATAATACAAGAATACTTAACATACGTTATTAAACTTCAGCAAGTTTAATAAACTAATTTTATTTATTTTTTTTAGTGTTTTACTATGCCATATTTACGGTAGGTCTAAGAAATTTAATCTTTTCAGTCTTCTAACCTAGTTTGGTTCGTCTAGTATAGATATAGCTAAGGTATTATAATGAACACCAAGTCGATTTATATAACTAGATCTAAACCAATTTATTTCACGTTTAACTTAAGGTACTTGAGGATCTTCATGAAGTCTATTATTGGTAACAAACCATGCAGCTTCTGCTATACATTGGATGGTTTTGTTTTGATACCGTTAAAATATCTCTACATACGAGTTACTCGATGTTCCCCATAGTGTAATGCCGTATGTCAATACTGGCTTCAAAATCGACTTATACAACCCAATCATGTACTCATGTCTTAAGTCTTATTAACCAGTACATCGTTTTTGTTTTTTTTATCAAGATGTTTATCTTTTGCTTTAATATGTTTCTGCCACGATAATCTTCTATCCAGATGAATTCCTAAATATTTTACACTATTTTTTTTTTAGATTTCCCTACCATTTATATATAGTGAAGGGCATTCTTCACTTCTAAGTGTAAATGTTAAATGATTTGATCTGTCTATATTGATACAAGTTTTCCATTTTTTTAGGTATTGCTGAAGTAGGTTTAGTTCCCTTTGGACTAAGGATGATGCTTCCGCTGGTGATTCATTTGATGATAATATAGCAGTATAATCTGCGTGGGTGGCTATTGTTAGGAGCATGTTTGAAGTGTAAATAGTATAGAATATTGAACATAATATACTACCCTACGGTACACCAGCATTAATACGGCATATATTGGAACATTTGTCACTGAATTTTACGCAGAATGTTGATTCTTCTAAGTATGATTTCAAAAACATACAAAATTGAGTTTATAAAAATCCTCTTGATCTTATATAAAAGCTTCATGCTATACTCGGTCAAAAGCTTGTGTTACATCTAAAAAAGACCTTGAAGCAACACATTTTTCTTCCGAAAATATCTGATATAACATCTACAAAAAAATTCATATACATATTTTTGGGATAGCTTTTGTAATATTATATTTTAAAAATTATCGAATGACCGGCTTGTTTCAAATTTACATACATCACTAGTTTTCTTCGATTGTTCTGATATTTAGTTATTTGTTTTTTTTTTTTTTAACAAAAAAATATTTACGAAAAATTTGATAAAATGTTAATTTAAATGCTTAAAATTGTTTAGCTGCCCGCAAGTATATGTACATTTCAGCATGTCAATATATAATTTTTCACAATCTTTATTACTTTGCTAAAACTATTGGTATCGAATATATTATTAAGTCCGCAACGGATTTTAATTTCTTACTGGTTTTTATTGTATTTTTTATGAAAAAATAATATAGTAAGTCTAGACCGTCTATGCGTTTCGAGAAAGGTTCTTGGATCCCACTGTGCAAAAATAAATTCAAAGCTAATTTTAAAAAATCTGTGCAATAGCTGCGTTTTTGATATGTAAACATCTATACGCTCAAGGGGGTAAAAATCTGTTTCACATTACAATCACAAAAACAGGTAACCCAGTTGGCCACATCTTCAAGACATCCCTTATTATGGGTGCATGATAATGTAAAGTCCCTGAAGACAAATGTAGGTCAGCCGGAACAAATCGTCAAAGACTTTTTCAAACCAATGTAGCGGAAATCGTGTACGACTAAAAGAGAGACCATTTCGCTCAGTTTGTCGCTCACGCAAAAGGAATGAAAATTTCGGCTATATATTCATTGACGACTTTATACAAGATTAATTCCACCATTTTATCGTCGACGATTATGTGGGTTACAGTGTCATTCACTTTGTCTTCAACGACTGTTAAAGCGTCAATATCGTTCACTTTATCATTAACGATTACATATGCGATAATGATTGTATAGACGACAATATCGTTCACTTTGTCGTCATCAATTATATGGATGACAATGCTGCAAGTATTATCATCAATGATCGCATTAACGACAATGGTTAACGTTCTGTCATCATCTATTGTCCTCTACTTTGTCGTCAATGATTGTATTGGTAATAATATTAAAAAATGTATACAAAAGCATAGACTTAAACATCTATAATATTAATAGGCTAGGCGATTTCTTGTTACCGCTGTTTTGTTCTACCACTTTATTCCGATTTCGACCAAAAGTATATTATCTGAAAGCTATTTCTCCTTAGCTGTCACCATATTTGTAGATTTATATTTATTTATATTTTTTTCCTTTATCTTGAGTAAATTGCATTTAAAGTTGCTACTAACACATACATAAAATTATACATATGCTATGTGTGTTTTATTAAATTTGTTAATGTATTTGTTAATGAGTTTGTTATGTTCATTCAAAATAACAATAAACCATAAAAGTTTTGGTTTGTGAAATGGCTAAGTTGAAAAATAGAGCTGCCTAAAAATTACACTTGAATTTCGAGCGCTGGAATCTGCCAGTTTTTATTAATTGCTTATAAATTTTTAAAAATAAATTATATCAGTACTGTCAAAGTAAAAGTAGATAGTATTTTTTATTATTTAAGGTTTTTCCTTGTCATGTTTTATTGTATTCTCTTTGTGGCAGGTATTTTTGATTCGACGAAAAATAACGCGTCGTTCTGTTATGAAGTTTTCATATGTATGTCCCTCCTTCTTTATAGATTCTATATAAAATGTATTTTAAAGAGATTTTTTTTATTGTTAAGTATAACGTCATTAAAAAACCCTGTAATTTGTTCACGCTTTTAATAATATTCACTATATAAAGCCTTGAGGAAATATCCGAATTTCTTAAATGACCTTTCATCCTTGCCATCATAGTTATATAAAACTATTAACTATTAAACTATATAACAACTTTCACGTCTTTGTCGTTTATCTTGTCGTTAGCGAAAATTTCTTACGCATCATAATAATTTTTAAAATTTTTTTGTTTTGTCCTGCAGCCGTTATTAAGTCCCGTTATTTAAATTTTTTTACACGCAAAGCTTATATACAGTAGTTTTAACATAGATGCACATTCAACTTTTGCACGAGTATATGTGCAGATAAGTCAAAAACATTCTTAAGCTATATGTGTTTACCTGCCTATATATACAGGTATAAAAGTATATTTTCCCTCTTTCATATTTTTGAAATTTTAAAATAACTAAAGTTGGCTTTTAGCGTTTTTAAGATATTTTTAACCGTTTTCTCTATCACAAAAAGAAAGAAATTATTTTTCAATTTTGAAAATAGAAACCAAAACAAAAATTTTGTGCAGTTATAGGCAAAGTGCACTTAAGAACAAGGCAGTTAAGTCAAAACTACTGTACGACCAACTTAAAAACAACGTCGCTCATCATGTCGCTAACAGAGTTCGACTGACGACAATTTCGCCACAATGTCGCTCATCTTGACGTCAACAAACTCATACATGACAAAACTTAATTTTGTCGAGATATTTGTCGTCAATTGATTTGATACACGACATATAAGTTATTTATCATCCAGCAGGTCGTTAACTAAATTTTTTATGAAATAACTGCACGAACAACTCATAGACATTGACGCTTAACTTGTCCTTAACAAAATTCGATGGATGATAAATACAAGACGTTGTCGTTCAAATTGTCGTCAACGGACCTTGATATACGAGAATATAGATATTTGCCGCTGAATTTGTCGTCAACGGGATGTGATACACGACCATCTTTGCAATTTGTCTCCCAACTGGACGTTACCGGACGTCATCGACAAATATCGTGCACGACAAATTATAAAATGTCTTAAAGGAATCGTTAAAAACAATGTCGTCTACGACGATTTTGTCACCTGTGAAGGCAAAAACGGTGTGAGCTATGAGTGTATTGGTGTAACGATTATTGAAGCTAATTCAACAACCCTCAAATATAACAACGTTAAAAATTTCACAATATTAACTAATTCAACAACCAAAAAGTATAACAAAATCACAGATATAACAATATAGAAGTATAACAGCTAATTAAACTAATTAAACAACTGCAAACTTGAAAAAAATATACTGAAACAACAAGAATTTCCAACTTAAAAAAATCTTTAATTACTAGATGTTTACACATCTCCCCTGTGATCGGACTCACATAGTTTTTTTTTTTATTTCCGAACTAAAAAGCTGTACAGCAATTATTTTTGAACTGCTGACTAACTACTGACATATTTGACCAAGATCTACATGAAAATTTCAAACTTAGGGAAATTTAAATTGTTGTCATGGTGGTGATATGTGTGGGTAAGAGGTTCGAACATGTACAATTTTAACCAGTTTCAATAGCTACTCTTTACGTGAGCATTAAAGTGGGAGATGTTCTAATTGAAATTGATGGTCAGAGTGCGCTGTGGTTATTTAAGCCTTTCATTTTACCCTATACCACTATGTGGTTTGGGTATAATGACTTTGTGCTGCTGTTTGTAACTACCAAAAATATTTGACCTAGACCCATCTTTTAATATACCGATTGACTCAGAATCACTTTCAGAGTCGATTTAGCAATGTCCGTCCGTCCGTCCGTCTGTGTGTCCATTTAAAGCTTGTTATCAAGCTACAGGTCGCAAATATGAACATATTTTGATGGAATTTGGTATATAATCTTTCATAGGATGAACGGTATTGAAATTGGTGAAATTCGGTCCATGTTCAGACCTAGCCCCCATACAAATGACCCCTATGAGACCGACATAAATTGCCATAAGATCCAAATTGTCATATAGATCTCAGTCAAATTCGGTTTATATGTGTTTATTGTATCCATTAATTAGTAGTCCAAAAATAATGACTATAGGACACTTCTTAGTCATAGGTCCCATATAATCTGCTTCTCGATCTTCAATTAAATCTATCAAAATAACAAAAATATTGCACAGATTTTTCTCAAATTCGGTTTGTACATATTTTTTCAAAATATATGTGACTTTACCTAATATGGTCAAGATCGGTCCATTTTTCGACCTTGTCGCCATATAAATATACCAGCCGATATTAACTTTTTCATATTTGCAGCAAAAAAATTAATAACAATGTCACTCAAATTTGGTTTATGCTTATTTTCTATATCCAATTAGTTGGACCGACGAATAAGGGTCTCTAAACCATGGTATAGGGTATCTTATGACCGGTCTAGACCGACTATAATTTTCTTGCTTGTTTTCCAATATATTTTTCTTTAAAACTGTTGTAAAATCTAGTTTTCTAACCCCAAAATTGAAAACGTTTTTCTAATTGTTGTTTCACACTTTCTTGTTTTTAACTAAATTGAAACTTTTTCATATATTTTAATTCACTGCTACCATTAAAAGGGGGAAAAAAAAATAAGAGAAAGTAACCTTGAAGTTGTACAGCAAACCTTGACATTTTTTGTTTTATTTTGATTTATATTGATATTTGCGTCCTATAGTTTCAATTCAAGCTTTATACGAAAACACAGACAGACTCTCAGAATGACGGACGGACATCACTATATCTATTCTACTCTAATTCTAAGTCGATTGCTGGAAAAAAAGGTGGATCTTGGTCAAATATATTTGGATGTTACAAACATCAGCACAAATTTTTTATAACCTGTCCACAGGTTATAGGCTATAAAAACGAATAACTCTTCCTCTGCTTTCAATACAATATATTATTCATTATACTCTTGTTAGTTCTTAAAAATCATTCATATTCTATATCGCACAAGAAAAATCTGACAATAATTATTTTTTCACTAACCAGTAACTAAATTGTCATGCATACACGAATTAAATAACAGAACAAAGGCTACACAATTTAAAAAAAATTTCATTCAAAAGTACTGAATTTTCTTATGTTGCAACGGTGATTGTTATCATTTCAAATTGAGCATGAGCATGATATGATTGCTAATTTTAATTGGCATAAAATTGACACACACACACACATAATGCCAATTTATAACAATACAAAAGAAAAAATATTAAGAAAGCAAAAATTCTTGCGTTTTCCATGGTTTGCCAGAGACCAACAAACGTTAGATGTCAGTTGACTAAATTATTTAACAAAAAAATAAATAGCCACAAGTGAATAGAACTAAAATATACAATGAAAGCAATGTTAAGATCTTTACAGTCAAATATGCCATCAATGGACTGTTTCATAAGTAGACAACTCCTTAGAAACGAAAAAAAATTTCTTCGAATTAAAATGTAGGCTCAGGAGATCATCCACTGCATATCAAACAAGAAAAATGCCAATTTATAATAGAAAAGGAATGACAAAGTAGGTCGGAATTGTCTTTTTTTTTAACTACACTATTTGTTATAGAATTAACATAATAAACGGGACATGGCTCTAAATATGACACAATTTTCAGTTATAAATTCCGACAAGTTTGTCTTGCGACAATGTTTGCTTCGCTTCCAACAAATCCCCTTAAAAATGTTAAGTCTTTAAATCTCTACATTTATTTAACTTATTTGAAGACAAACCTACCCGCTAAATCTAAGCCACACTGTATAGTAGGGTATTATAGCGAGGAGTAGAAAGAAAAATTTCAATCAGATAAAAATGTTAATGGTTATTACTGACCACAGAATACGAATAAACAAAAAAAAAGTGATACAAAAAAAAACCGATTGTGAGTAGAATTATCTTAAAGCACATATCAAAAGGAATTTAATTTTCAATTTTAGCTTCTATAGTTTGTTATTTGCCATGCTTGCGGCGTGCAGGGCTGCACTATATAAAATGGAAATTGTTGTGCACTTTTGAACTTTAGAAGATAAATCTTTTTCATGGCCACCCATCATAGAATACAAAACAATATAATGAATTTAAAAAAATAAGATAGAACTAATAACAATATAAACAAGCAATGATCGCTTAACCCTTTCACGACCAATGGGACATACATATATGTCTCATTTTTATTTTTTTTTTTCATATTATTCACATTTTCCAACCGATTTTTTAAAGCTGACTTGAGTCGACAGAGGATAGTTTTAGCTTTCAGACCATACCAAAAAAATGGCACATGTATTCTCAGAACCCAAGACGGGGACCCCAAAGTCTGAAAATTGTTTTTTTTTTTAATGATATTTGGATTAATTGGGACGTTATTGTGTCGAAAACATTAATATTTTGATATAACATGGACCAGTATTTATGGTTTTCAGAAACACCAAAATATTTGGAATCGGTTTATTATTCAGCAATACTTAGTACGGGTAAAAAAGATGGTTTATAGTTTTATATTTTTATTAAATTAAAAAAATTCATAATATTAAGTCAACAATTAATTAAACTATAAATAAAAAGACTTAGAAAAAGATTAATTCTAAATATCCCAAAAATATAACATCAATTATGGTAATCTTCGAAGCAATTACAGTTTTTTTGAAGGCCCGATTTTCCTTTCCATTTTTAGTACAAACTAAAAAAGTAGTAATCGATTCTCTGTGATCTATATTTAAAAATTTACAACAAATACAAAACCAAAGCTACAGTTATTTATGTAAAAAATAAAAACACAAATCACTGACTTGCTTTGAGTGGAGAAAATTAGTTGCTAATTTTGACCGTTGATGACCAATGGGATATGGATGGATTTTTTCCTTGAAGGAATTAAAAAAAAAAATTTTTTGACAACACTTTTGTTTAAAAATGTGGGGTCGGTAAGTACGAATCCACAAAAAAATAACAATTTTCAGCAGTTTAGGTTTGGTGGTGAAAGGGTTAAATGATGTTCGTTTTTCGCTTTTTTTTTTTTGTGATGGCTATTTTAACGAGCTAAACAGTTCTCAGTATAAACAGGGTATCGAAACTATCAAATATCACTGAGAAAAGCGTATCGAGCTAAAAGGATCTACTTTTTCCGTAATTTTTTTTTTCTCTTTATCATGTCCGGTTGTCCTGGGACCGGCCTCGTATTATGGACATAAGTCGCGTTCCAAAAACACTAATTTTTATTAACTATCTCAGTATAAACAGGGCATCGAAACGCGTATCGAGCTAAAAAGTGATAATTATTCCGAAATTTTTTGTGTTTTCTTTATCATGTCCGGTTGTACTGGGACAGCCCACACAAATTTTTATGAAACAATTCTTTCTGACCATGAATTATGGGACTTGTACGATCCTGAAACATCTGACCAAATTAATATCGCACAAAAAGGCGTAGCAAAACCGAAAAGATCTTGACAAAGATATTCGAATATCTAGATCATGTTAACAGTTCCCTTCCGTTATCGTGTTTTGGTGATATATGAATTCCTTCAGTTGGCCCATGCCGTTTACAGGAATATTACTTGAGTATTATGCGTCGTTTGCATGAAGCTATTTGCAAAAAGAGGCCAGAATTATGATCAGACTCTTGCTTTTTCCAACGCGTTAATCCACCGTATCTTATTGTATTGTTTCTTGGAGACCACTTCGCATAATACTCGACTCATATCGCTCCACAACAGCGTGTGGCTTCTGAATACTCAACAAACTCCTCACGCAAATTTGAGGAGTTCAGATTTATATAACCTTACGTCACTTTTGTTGTGATTTTAAATATCCCTATACTAAACAGGGTTAGTTGCTTATTTGGACCGTCTAATAGCCCTTATATCCTATTAAGATCTTAAATCTGTGGTTTTCTGGAATAACCGCGTATGTCCATTTTCATTAGTTTTGAGTTAACGATGCCAAAAATATTAATTCTTAACGCTCTTTACACGTGTTAAATTTTTTTTAAAAAAATATTGACCATTTCAGAGTTTTTTCTTTGAATAACGACGCACAGTGGCGCCATTTGAGTTTTTTCGTTGCAAAAATCATATCTTTTGAACCGCATAACATAATTGAACAGTTTAAACAGCATATGATAGATAACTGTTCAGCCTATGAAATGAGCGTTCGGAAAGGGTGCTACACTTTGTAGGGGCCTACTTATGGGTTACCAAAGTTAAAATTTTTAGAAAAATCAATTTTATGGTAACTAAAAAAAATAATTTTTACATTTTTAGATTGTTTTTGTTTTTTTTTTTTCTTTATGGTCTTATGTTTTAAATTATTACCCAACAAATTAAAAAAAAATTATTTCTTTTTTAAATTTATTTTTTAAATTTTCTGTAAAATATTCATCACAATTCGTAACAGAAGGTATATCTAAAAGACTATTCATTTCTAAACTATAATTATTTTCTAACTCTATTCGTGACTTCACATGCCACAGGGAAGAAATAAGTGGATCGGAAGATGCTGCCAACATGTTGAAGAGGTCCTCATTTTGCGTTACCGTTGATGCTTTGAATGTGTTCTGCAATCTATATTTTTTATAAAATTTGTTAAGAGACTCCTGTGCTTCTTCAGAAAGCTCTCCAATTGGCAAAGACTGGTACTCAATTATATCTTTGCCATGCGCCAATATTTTATGGACGGTCGGGGTCAACTTCTCCTGTGGATACATTTCTGCTAAAAGAAATGCAGTTTTCGATGCATATTCTCCATATTTTGTAGAATTGACATTTTCTTTGCAGTTTAAAACATTCAAGATCGTTCCCAATCTTTTCATGATTTGATTGTCAATTCCAGTGATTCTAGTTACTGCCTCATCATTTTTAAAAAATCTCCTAGAATTGTTTCCATCGTTTGAGTTACCGTATCCGTGCTTGCAACAGTCTACTTTTAGTCCAACTTGTTTAAAAAATGCATCCTGTATTTGCTTCTTTCTGATCTTTTCCTTATCCTTTATTGATGTATTTTCATCGAAGTTTTCCTCCTCTTGTGGTAGGGTATACGCCAGTTTTAGCAAGAACTTCATACACCTTATCCTTGCGTGCAATGGTGACATTCCATATTCATAATTCTCCTCGTTCGTAGAACCGTTTAAATTACCAAAGTTCTTCTGACTCTTTTTGCAAATCGGGCATGACAATGTTGAGGTTGTTCCTGTCAGTTCGTTTATGACTTTTCCATCAACCATGGTCAGGTGGAACTCGTAATTGCATTCAATATATTTTCCTTCACCGTGGTCCTTATGAGTTCTGCCGATTCCCTTGCAAACTGAAACATTATTGGTCGGCAATAATGCACTGATGACGGACGTGGATTTTTCCAGTGTAGGGAAACATCAGATTTTAGCCGCAAAGGAACAACAGATGCCATAAACATATTTCCGTCCGATATTGTAGCGTCATCGGAAGATATCCTTTGCTTATAAACGCTTTGTCCGGATGATCCATCGCAGCCCCATTTGCTGATCAATGATAGTTTCTCAGGAAGAATTTTCACCTCATTTTCAGGAAGACTCTCCAACAACCGTTTTGCTGTATGGCCCATGAGATCCTGCAGATTGGCTTTCACAGAGACTTCCGTAAACTCCGTATTCAGTGGTCGTGAATTTATTTTGGCTTGCGTAATATGCTTGTATCCTGGTAAAACGTCAGCCCCGTGTCGCATCAAGGATGCCCGTAGTATCTCATAATTTTCTTTGGAAAGTTGTAAGTCAATAAACAAGGCCAAGGCTTCTTCGGAACCATACTTTTTAATGTGTGCGTTTGTGGGCGTGGGAATGCTTTCCTTAATCCTTTTTAGTCGCAGTGGGCCTGCATCAGCAACAGATTTTGTAATCTGTGACCTAACTCTTTCACTATCCTTTGTATATTTAATAGACAGCGCGTCCGATAAATGCTTCGTGGTCAAGTCATTGGTGGCATCGGCAAGTTTCCTCTTTCTTGTGAAAATTGAACACTCCTCAATACATTTTTTGGCCTTCCTTTTGCTCATCTGGTTGATGTGGTGGGTTTATCTACTGCCAATATATCCAGGATGGTGTCTTCATTAAGCCAGTCCTCGTATTTGGAGTTGAAGTTCTGAGTGGTTCGATTAGATTTCACCCATTTTGCCTTAATATTTGCATATATCAGATAAAAAATATTTTTTATACTTTCACTTCTCTCAATATTTCCGTATAAGCTATCAAGTTCTTCTAAAGCAGCTTCCGTGAAAAACTTTGGTGTGGTTGACCTTCTAAACAGTTCAAATAATTTTAAATTGTTTAACGCCATGGTTTCAGTAATTGTTACGCCAACTTTCAGTCATAGACTAATCCAGGCTTATGCTTATTTTGCAATATATAGGCTTATGCTACCATGCCTAAAAATTTACATGTTCCCTGCATACATATGGATTTAGGCTGAATTATGCAATTTTGATATTATGCTCGTGTCTAAATAAGATTTGTGCCTACCTGGAGGGACCATAAGTCAATATTGTTCTTGACCATTTGTATTCCAAAGTAATTTTTAAGTGAGGTGCGTACCTGCGAATTTCAATGAGTAGTTTTTTGTGCATCCTGTGTCTGTAACAGAATATTGGGAGTAGACTTTGGCAGAGGCTCACAGGTAGACAACCGACTTAAAATACAATTTTCAAAATATTAGATCAAACTTCTGTCAGTCAAAACATGTAAGGGATGCACGCCATACAATTTCTGAAACCATGTCCTTTTAACCTTTTTTACCTCTAGAAGCCAAACGGGCACGTACGGGCAGATAAAACCTTTTGAATTATGTAAAGAAATAATCAAAGAATATGTTTTGCAAATATGGCAAATATAGAAAAATATCGATTTTTTTTATTTTCCGTCAAAGTTGAAAAATAGTGAAAAAAAACGGATAGTTTTTAAATAGTGATTTACCAGGAGAAACACAAAGCAAACAGTTAATTTTTTTTTATCATTATACATTTAATAAATACATCAATCAACGCAAATAAAAAATAAGGCGATTCGTTACCTATTTTTCGTGATATTACACATGAAATCGCAACAAATTGACTAAAAATTGTGTGTTTTTTTGAAAACCGAAAGTCGGTCAACTTTGAACGGTTATATCTTCTAAAGTAAAAATGTGATATTACTAAGAGTAGCATATTTGTAATCGTTGAAAAGTTTCCTATAACATGGGTTTATTCAAAACTTCGTCGGCGCACATGAAAATTTTGATTTTTGCAACCTCGTTTGCTCTACGGGCGCCACTGTGCAACGTAACTTAAATGTTTATTAAATTAATTTGCAGCACTAACGACGTATTACAACCTACATTTGATCGCTGACAAATTATTTTCTCAGAAAACGACACATAGCGACATACGTTGTTAATAATGAAAAAAAAAATGCAAAATAATTTTGGATTAGTTTTCAGTTTATAACCACTTGTAAAAACTTGTGTGTTTATTTCTGTTATTTTTTATCACTATTATTCTTGAAACGTTGTTATATTCTCATCCTAAGTCCCGTTAACTTTTTGTTGACGAACAAAAAAAATCCATTTTTCAAGCAACAACAACTTATGTCTACATGTGTATTTGCATTGGTAGTTTTCTTTTTCAAAGAAAACAACGTTTGTCGACATAAGTTGTTTTATCTGCACACACTTTAAGTGTAATTCACATATTGTTTTTCGTCCTTCTCTAGGATCTATTCCTCTCAAGATTATTGACTCAAAATTTTATATAAAGTATTTATTGCCCATATTTACAGGACTGTTAATATTTAAATTATAATGTTAATAATTTAAAATAAAACGTTTTTTGGCTCCCCTGATTATTTTGATTTTATGACATATGCGGTTATTCTAGAAAACCACAGAAATATAGATCTTATGTGTGATCAGTTTACAGTAGGGTTCACATCATATCGTAGGATTAGCATGGGCTAATTACGCGACTTCATTTCTTCTAAGACGAAATGAGGTTACTTTACTCCACTCAACTGCTGCTGAAGGAAAAAACAAAAATCCACTCTTCAAAAGAGTTATAAGGCCTATATTAACATACGCGTGTCCTATTTGGAGTGACGCTGCCTACTGTCACCTAAAACGCTTACAAATTATACGAAACAAATGTCTTAAAATGATAAATAAAAAGCCCTGGAGTTATCCTACAAATATTTTTCATGAAGAAACAGGTTATGAAAAATTATCGTTTTCATAACAAGGATTAATAACAATTACTTTGCCAAAATGGAAAATTCCTCTCACCCACTGATAAGAGAAATAACGTAAAATTTAAAAAAGAAATCATCAAAGAAATCATTATAAATATTTTCAGATAGTATTTGAATTTATTAAATCACTAGCTGAGTCCGGTCCGCGTTGCTGGCCCGAAGAAAACATCTGGATTTTATATTGCATCTAAATTTTAATACCGAGTGTCGGGCAAAAGTAAAGCAAGAACTCCCTCGAAAATCCTTAAATACATTGCATTTAATAATATTATGAATATGACTGAAGAAAAATATACGTTTTCTTGAATATTTTAACACCAGCGCCACCTACAGGTGAAAAACTTTGTCAGCAACTTTAGTTTTATGTACATAATATATGTTGCGAATTTGAGCTAAATTGGACCGTAAATAAATTTTTTTGGAAAATCTCGACCCCAGCGCCACCTATCAGGTACAAAAAAAAGTTATGCAAATCGGAGAACCAAAGGAACATATGGTATGAATACGAAGTCGCTAGCATTAGTGGTTCAACAGTTATTAGAGTACCAACATACGCACCAACGTTTTTATATATTAAGATATAAAGGTTTTTTTCCTCCCAGTTTCCTTTAAAAATCATTAAAATAATAAAATAAAAACTATTTAATATCTTTGGATCCTATATATTATTTGTATGTAAAGATAAGATCTCATATGTGAACTTTGTCAAGGCTCTGGACAAAGTTGGTGCAGCACTTGAATATTTGTTAGCGGTTTTTCCTAAAATTTCATATGCTAAATCGAAGAAGGCATACTTGACGGCCCTCAGATCAGAAAGCTATCGAATGATGACAATTTTTCACAATGTTTATTGGAGAAAGAATATTCAGCCTGGAAATTTTTCAAGAGGTTACTTGGAAACAATAAGGGTGAAAACTACAGACAAATTGTTGCTGAATTATTGAAAAATTACCACGAATTAGGTGCACTTATGTCACTCAAAATACATTTTCTTCATTCGCAATTACATTTTTTTTCCACAAAACCTAGGTGCGGTGAGCAACGAACTAGGGGAGCGTGCTCACCAAGATTTAATGAAAATTTAAATAAGTTGTCAAGGATGTTGGGACAAAAGCATGCTCGAAGACTACCGCTGGACTCTAATACGTGAAATCGAACCAACAAAATACAAACGACGTTCAAATAACGCAATTCACTTTTGAAAATTAATTGATTTTTAAATAAACTAATGACGATTAAAAACATTTTTTATCTCGAAAACCTGACGTGAGAGAGAAAAACCAAGTACAGATTCGAACTCAGCCCACCAAATTACCCTAGGAGAGATATTTGGTTGCTCCTGTTGGCTAGTGTTATGTTTCAATGAACTGAATTTTTGTTTTGTTATCGCTCGATTTGACGCCTTATTAATTAGAATGTGTTATTGTTTTTCGTTTTTTTTTTAATAAATAAAATTGGAAAATAATTGTAAACGAATATTTGATTTATTTTAGTGGTGCCCCGCTTTGTAAATTTTTAGAAATACTGAAGTCATACCAATATCAAAACTTTAATTATTTTAATTGAATTGAATTGGTGAAGGCTCGTTTGATTCCTAACAAAGTCAGATAATACTATTGGAAAAATTGTGTTACTGTTTAAGGATCATTTTTGCGCATATTTCAATATTTTGATTGAAATTTTTATTACTGTGAAAAGTTTAAGAATTTTCAATCAGCTTAACCTTTTATTAATGTGTCAACAAACGATTGCAGTAAAAAACATTTATATATTATTGATAACACTGTCACACTAATTTATTCTTACCTAACCTCACAATTGAAAACCTTAAGAAATGACAATTTTTGCAATTAGTTTGTCTATAACTTTAAAAATCCCTATTCAAATGTAAAAATCCCATTCTCATAAATTCAGAATTATTAACTTTATATATATATATATATATATATTAGGGCGGGTCGATTTGTGACAAGGAAAATCATTTTCTAGGGATCAAAATAAGAAACTTTGCCCAAGGAACCATACCTCTAAATTGAATTCTTTTGTGCCGACTTTTGATCTGTCTGTCTGTCTGCCATGGGGCAACCCCATTCCCCCTCATGCAATTGATCTGAAACTTGGCCCATAGTCTTGTTGTGACTACAGATTAATTTTGGGGTAGTCACGCATAGTCACGGAGTGATCTAGAAGTTATTTAACCTCATCCGATCGATCTTTTTGAATACCATAACATAGTCAAGGCGTATGATTATTATTTATTAGCAGAGTAGAAGATACGTATACGCATGAGTGTTAATTTTAATATAAAATTAAACATAGATAGCTCAATTATAAACAAGAAATGGTGATTTTTTGAAATGTTTGTATGGGGAACCCCCCAGGGGGTTCCAGGGGTGTGCAACTGGCATGGGTGGGTCGGCCCTCCACAGTTAGTGGGGGTCGATCATACATTTGGACTCGATTGGGGCACTGTAAATGGGTCAAAGTGAGACAGACAGACAGACAGCTCAAAAGTCGGGACATCAGAATTCGTTTTATAGGTATGGTTCCTTGGGCAAAGTTTCTTATTTTGATCCCTAGAATATGATTTTCGTTGTCACTTGAGCGATTTTTTGCCTCCCTACAAATCGACCCGCCCTAATGTATATAGAATGGTTTTCCAAAAAGTTTGTTATTATTCCATTTTTTATTTTTCTGTATTGCTCTTACTAACAACTTAACACTATTCCTACCACGTGTGGTCTAAAAGCCGTTTTTACAATCTCGTTAAGCATTTTTTATACATAATGTGCAATTTGTGCACTACTGTGATTTGCAAAATATGTGGTGAAGATGCATAAAATGTGTATTATTAGTTTCTAAATAAAAGAAAATATTTTGTTCACTATCCAATTCTCTGAAATTCTATTCTATATTATTATAATATTGTTGTGATTTTTAAAAATGAATAAAGGCTGTTTCCCGAGAGGATTATTTAATTTTCTTAATTAATTCAATTTTATTGAAATACATGTTGTTGGTACATAACCAGCTAGTATCAAAATTCTAGAAAAAAAGACAACTCAATTCAACGATATAATTTCTACTCGCCATTCTCTTCTTCTTTTTCGTTTCTTCATTCACAGTAAATAGCAGTACAGATGAGAGCCCGATTACACGACTCACTAAACAAACTTGTGCTTCACAACAATATGTTTTTAACCTGGCGGGGTTAGAATGCGTATACATCAAATGTCGGTAGGAATAGTGTTAATGTGGTTGTTTTCGTTTTGTTTATAGGTTTCGTTGATTCTATCTCCAAAGTTTCAAATTCACTTGAGTGTACCTTTGCGTAACAAATGAAAAAGTGACAAAAGAATTTCATACATAATTGACCAGAGCAGAGCACTCAGCTGAATACAATTACAATCAATGGTGAAATGGGTTTTTTTTTCTTATTGAAAGTAAAACTAAAACTCGAATAAAATATATTTTTTGTATTGTTCATCACTCTATAGTTTAGGGTGTGATGTGAATTTGTGGTGATGTTTGTAACTTACTCATTATCGATCATAACATCCGATATGGTAACATTATTTTTTAAACATATTGAAATTATACAATAATTAATATGCAAATTTTCATTTTGTTTTTAGTGATGCGTGGTAGAGAAGAAGAAAGCGTATATTACAAAATTTCATAACTACTATGTATTCTGGCATTTCAACCTTCATCACTGATTGTATTAAACATTGTAATAATTGTTATCGTTATTACTAACTAAAGATGTACAATAGTAAAGCATATCAATATATGTATAAATTAAAATGTGGTCTATTTCATATTCAGAAAATTCAAAGTATTTTTCATTTATTTTTAAACGACAAAAGCTAACTGATTTATTTATTTATTTATTTCGTTCCCCAATTCAATAACGTTATATAAGCCATATATCATTTAGTGCTCATATCATATTAGATATACAAATGTACTAATTTATTTCCAGATCAAATTATAAATGTCTGTTTTAATTAATATTTTTTTTTTTTTATATACATCTTTAACTGGAATAGCCTTCTCATGCCCCGATCTCAACCGGAGGCAAATTCAAACAAAAAAGTATTCAGAAACGAAAATCAACTTTAGCATGGAACACACAGGAAAATATTTCACCCGTAATTGTCACAAAACTGATAGACTCAATGCCCAAAAAGAATGCAATTTATGTAGCATGACAATGTTTACATTCTTCAAATATTAACCCCATTTTTTTCTCCAACGTTTCACCGGATTTTCCCGGCTTCTTCAGGGAGATTTTATTACACTAAAAACACATTGCATTATTACAACAAAATTGCAATTAAATTTGTAATACCTACAAGTTTATAATTTAAGACAATAATATGTTATAATTAACATATATTTTGTCTATGTCCTTTCTATGGTTCATTGTACTGTTTGCTTTTTGTCTTATTCTTAGGTTTACGAGTGTTAATCTTTTGTTTTGTTTATTCTCTATGTCTAGTATTCTTGTTTTGTCTAAATCAGATGTATGTGCATGATCTAGCGTATGTTGTACCGGTGCTGCTTCTTTTCTTTTTGATGTCTGTTTCGTGCTCTGTTAGTCTTGTGTTCAGTGATCGTTTTGTTTTCCCTATGTAGACTTGGTCACATTGTTCATTTCTTGTGCCTTTACATGGTATTTCTTATACAACATTACACACGTCTAATTTGTCTATCTTGTCTTTGGCGTTTTTGAATAAATTTTTTAACGTACTGTTGGATTTATGTGCAATTGTTATATTATCCTCTGGGATTATTTTTCTTAGTGATTTACTGTCAGTGAGGCTTTTTATGAAAGCTACGCTTATATATCTCTTGTCAATTGATTTTATCTGATGTTTGTAACTACCAAAATATTTGACCAATATAAATCTTTTATTATACCGATTGACTTAGAACCATTTTCTGTCCGTCCATCCTTTTATATGTATGTACATGTAAACTACAGGTCGCAAATATAAATATGGGGCGTTTCATGTCAAGTGATCCAACTTTTAAAACCTATGTCCTCCGATCGGGATGAAATTTGCACCAAGATTAGTCCTATTGGATAGAAGTTCAGACACAATATTTCGACAAAATCAGTTCAGAACTCACTGAGTTAAAGCGGGTCAAAATTTGACATTTTCACCAAACAGGTGTTTTTTCCCATCCATGTAACTTTTTACCTATTACTCTTAGCAAAAATTGTCCCATATAGTTTAGATAGCTATTTATTCAGTCTTACGGGAAAAAAATAAAAAAATTTTGACTTTTTTTCAAAATCAAAAATTTTTTGACTTTTTTAAAAAAAGATAATTTTTTTTCTTTTTTTTGGGCTCAAAAGAGAGCTTAGGTTTTTTCCTTTAAGAGCTTTTTGGTCACTTAGTGGGACGCGAGTGGGATATCTATCAAAAAAAATGTTTTGTAACTCAAGACAACGGTTTTTCAATTTTTAGCATATGCACTAATTTGAATTTTTCCTATTAGTGTGTAAGTGTTTCCAAAACCTTAAAAATAAAGCATACCTGAGAAACTAGACAAACTAGCCTTTCCGACGGTATGTAACATACCTAACTAAAATTTCATACCATCGATACTGTAATACCTGCAATATGATAACCTCAGGAAAAAAATCACTTTTTATACCCTATACCACTATGTGGTTTGGGTATAATGACTTTGTGCTGCTGTTTGTAACAACCAAAAATATTTGACCCAGACCCATCTTTAATTATACCGATCGAATCAGAATCACTTTTTGAGTTGATTTAACAATGTCCGTCCGTCCGTCCGTCCGTCCGTCCGTCTGTGTGTCCATGTAAACCTTGTAATCAAACTGCAGGTCGCAAATATTAATATATTTTGATGAAATTTGGTTTATAGGCTTTTATCGGCCATGGGAAGAAAGCTGTTGAAATTGGTGAAATTCGGTCCATGTTCAGACCTAGCCCCCATACAAATTACCCCTATGAAATCGACATAAATTGCCATAAGATCCAAATTGTCATATAGATCTTACTCAAATTGGGTTTTGTATGCATTCATTACGTCCATTAATGAGTAGTCCAAAAATGATCCCTTTGGCCCCATATAGAGCTGCTTCCCGATCTTCACTTAAATCTATTAAAAAACAAAACAAGTAAGAAAATTATAGTCGGTCTAGACCGACTATACGATACCCTATACCATGCGTTTAGAAACCTTATCTCTTAGGCCCAAGTGGACATTGAAAATAAGCAAAAACCAAATTTGAGTGGGATTTTTATTAATTTTTTTGGCTGCAGATATGAAAAATTTCATATCGGATGCTATATCTATAGAGGGACTAGGTTTAAAAATGGACCGATCCTGATCATGTTTGGTAAAGTCTCTTGTATTTTGCAAAAATATATACAAACAAAATTTGAGAAGAATCAGTGCAATATTTTTGTTTTTTAATAGATTTAAGTGAAGATCGGGAAGCAGCTCTATATCGGGTCAAAGGTATCATTTTTGGACTACTCATTAGTGGATGTAATGAACGCATATAAACCCAATTTGAGTAAGATCTATATGACAATTTGGATCATATGGCAATTTATGTCGATTTCATATGGGTAATTTGTATGGGGGCTAGGTCTGAACATGGACCGATTCTCATCAGTTTCAATAGCGTTCATCCGATGGCCGATAAAAGCTTATGTGCCAAATTTCATCAAAATATATTCATATTTGCGACCTGCAGTTTGATTACAAGATTTACATGGACACACAGACGGACGGACGGACGGACGAACATAGTTAAATCAACTCAGAAAGTGATTCTGATTCGATCGGTATAATTAAAAATGGGTTTAGGTCAAATATTTTTGGTTGTTACAAACAGCAGTACAAAGTCATTATACCCAAACCACATAGTGGTATAGGGTATAAATATTGCACTGATTCTTCTCAGATTTTGTTTGTATATATTTTTGAAAAATACAAGAGACTTTACCAAACATGATCAGGATCGGTCCATTTTCGGACCTAGTCCCCATATAGATATAGCATCCGATATGAACTTTTTCATATCTGCAGCCAAAAAAATTAATAAAAATCAGACTCAAATTTGGTGTTTGCTTATTATTATTTTGTATGTCCAGTTAGTTGGGCCTAAGAGTTAGGACATGGTATAGGGTATCGTATAGCCGGTCTAGACCGACTATAATTTTCTTACTTGTTTTTTATAGAAATGTTGAAAATTAATTATACCCTATACCACTATGTGGTTTGGGTATAATGACTTTGTGCTGCTGTTTGCAACTACTTTCGTTATACCGATCGACTCAGAATCACTTTCTGAGTCGTTTAGCGATGTCCGTCAGTCCGTCCGTCTGTGTGTCCATGTAAATCTTGTAATCAAACTACAGGTCGCAAATATGAATATATTTTGATGAAATTTGGTATATAAGCTTTTGTGAGCCATAGGATGAACGCTATTGAAATTGGTGAAAATCGGTCCATTTTCAGATCTAGTCCCCATACAAATGACCCCTATGAAATCGACATAAATTGCCATAAGATCCAAATTGTCATATAGATCTTACTCAAATTGGGTTTGTATATGTTTATTGTAGCTATTAATCAGTAGACCAAAAGTAATCCCTATTAGATAATTCTTAGTCATAGGCCCCATATAGAGCTGCTTCCCGATCTTCACTTAAATCTATCAAAAAAACAAAAATATTGCACAGATTTTTCTCAAATTTGGTTTGTGTATATTTTTTCAAAATATAAGTGACTTTTCCAAATATGGTCAGGATCGGTCCATTTGTTTGACCTACTCCACATATAAATATAGCACCCAATATGAAGTTTTTCAGATCTGCAGCCAAAAAAAAATTAATAACAATGCCACTCAAATTTGGTTTTTGTTTATTTTCTATATCCAGTTAGTTGGACCGAAGAGATAGGATCACTAAACCATGGTATAGGGTATTGTATAGTCGGTCTAGACCAACCCTAATTTTCTTGTTTTTTTATTCATTTCAAATAATAATTAAATTAATTATTAATAATAATAATAAAAATAAAAAAATAAATAATTTATTAGATCCATTTATAACATAACTATTTTTTTAAATTAATTTATTGTAGCTGATGAAGTATTCAAATTTTGTAAATTTTTAAATACCCAGTCTTTCCTCCAGCTTATTTATCGCCTTTAGTTGCTGCTTTTTTGCCAATCTTTTCTTGGCATTACTAGGTTCAGCCGTTGCTTATACTGATGTTGAGGCAAATCAACTTTAAGTGCTTAAGAGATGACTCGCCAGAAGATTTACACGAATACCACGATTGCCTTAGATTGACTATGTGTCCTAATGCAACAACTTCTAGCTACTTAAGTGAAGTTCAAATTGCCCGGAAACCACATTCATCAAAGAGAATTTAATCAACTCTTTTCATCGCGAATATATTGAGGAGGTGAAATTTGAATCTTGGATTCAGACTGATAGATGCACATTGAAAACAATAATTTTAAATATGGATGATTTTGTGGAAGAAATGTGTACAGGATTGTTAAACTTGAGAACCCATGACTTTTTAGACAAAGAGCAATGGTCATTTTTCTGGGATTTGAAGATACATTTGAAGTCTGGTGAATTCGTTATTTCGTATGATTTCGCAGTAATCTATAAGTGTGTTCTTCAGGATGTCATACAAGCTTTCTACGTCACTAACGACCATGCAACTATATTCACAGTAGTTATTTACATGAAAGATGAAAAAGAGGAACACAAAAGTGTGGCAATCATTTCACACTATTTAAAACATGATACCATTGCAGTTTATGAGTACCAGAAGATAATACTTTAATATCTAAAATACAGTAAAATATCTAATAATATAAAATATCTAATTGAAAATATCTAATTTAAAAGTAGAGAAGGTATACTACGTTTCGGACGTAGCTCGTCAAGTATAGCCTCCAGTGCCCTCATCAAGATCGCTTCCTGGATGTGACTGCTTTATTTCATTGGGCAATGAATTATTGTAAAGAAACTAAAATAGTTTTTAGTAGCAAAGAGGATCATGAGAAAACACTGAAAACACTGAAGAACAGATTCGATGCTGCGATAACAATCAATGGCACCGTTCAACACCATGCTTTTATACCGCTTGTCGATGGAGGACCCAAAATTTCTGTCTCCACTCAATGCGAGTTCTTTCTAAAGCCAAAAAAAGAAACCAGCAGCGAAATCTACAGCTGAACCTAGTAGGGCCAAGAAAAGATTGGCAAAAAAGCAGAAAATAAAGGCGATGAAAGACTGAGTATTTAAAAATGTACAATAAATTAATTAAAAAAAGTTATGTTATAAATGGACCTAATGTAATTACGATAAAATTTTAATAAATTCCTTATTTTTATTATTATTATATATTAATTTAACTATTATTACAAATAAATAAAAAAAAAATTATTTTTCAACATCTCTATAGAAAATAAGTGATTTTTTTTCCTGAGGTTAACATATTGCGGGTATTACAGTATCAAAGGTATGAAATTTTAGTTCGGTATGTTACATACCGTCGGAAAGCTTAATTTGTCTAGTTTCTCAGAGTATGCTTTATTTTTAAGGTTTTGGGAACACTTAGACCTAGTAGGAAAAAATTCAAATTACTGCATATGCTAAAAATTGAAAAACCGTTTTCTTGAGTTAGAAAAAAATTTTTTTTATAGATATCCCACTCGTATCCCACTAAGCAACCAAAAAGCTCTTAGAGGAACCCTAAGCTTTCTTTTGAGTCCAAAAAAAAAATTCCTTATTTGAAAAAAAGTCTAAAAATTTTTGATTTTGAAAAAAAAGCCAAAAAATTTTTAATTTTTTTTCTGAAAGATTGAAGAAATGGCTATCTAAACTATTTGGGACAAATTCTGCAAAGAACAATGGTAAAAAGTTACATGAATGAGAAAAAATTACCTGTTTGGCCAAAATATCAAATTTTGACCCCCTCTAACTCAGAGAGTTCTGGACCACTCTTGTTGAAAAATTGTGTCTAAGCTACTATCCAATAGGACTAACCTTGGTGCAAATTTCATCCCGATCGGAAGACATCGGTTTTAAAAGTTGGATCACTTGACAAGAAACGCCCCTTATGTATCTGTAGGACTTTTTATTACAATTCATTCGTATTATCAATTAACATGTTGTATAACATTGTTTTGTTAATGTTAGATGTTATTTAGTTTTAAGTTCAGTTTTAAGTTTACTAAAGATGGTTTTTAATCAAGTTCCTTAGCATTGTACATAAATATGAATGTTACATTTTAAATTTGAATAAAATGTATGAAGAAAATTTTATATACAGTAATTCACGGATAAATGCTTTCGTGGAAAAAAAAAGCTAGACGCTTTCAATCAAGCGAAAAATGCTCTTAAAAAAATCTCGGTTAAATGCGTTTTATTGAATTCAAATTAGTACATATTAAAATAGTTTGATTTTCGAAAATATTATTTCAAGAGATAGGAGCATATTAATGAGCTCGGCTCAACATAATTTTGCCCTTAACTTTTAGTTTATCTTAACTTAATATTAACACAAAGGTTTTTTGAAATTTTTTGCCTCCGACTTATCCGATATTATTTAAAACTTTAATATAATATAAAAGATTGTAATTAATATCTAAGTAGAAAAGGAAATAATCCTAAACTCTTTGTGAAAAAAATTGTTAAACAAAATTACATTTAAATATAATGTAAATAAAGAATTGAATTGAATTGAAAAGAGATAGAGAAAAATAAAATTCTTAAAAAGTTACAGTTCATGCATAAGTTATTTATCTGGCACAAATGTCTTGCGGAAAACATGCATCGACTTCAAAACAGAGTTAGCTTCTTTGAGATCATCATTTTCTTCTTCTTCACTAGACGACAGTCCTTCGTCCTGAATAAGAGCTGCGATTTCTTCATAGGTAAGCGGTCCAACGCTATGTAAATCGTCATCAAAGCTTACAAAATTTTCATATTCTTGTAAAGATTCATAACTCTTCCATTCTTGTACTATTTTAATTAATTCCATTTGTGACTCCCTTCGATTTTCAGAGCCGTTATCAAACTAGAACAAAGAATTTATCCATTTGAAACAATTTTGAATACAAATTGATTTTACCAGCCACCAAGCCCGGTTTATTAAATGCAAGGCTGCCAAAAGAGTAATAGGTTTTTTAAACTCCTCAACAGTTTTTCTAATGCGTCCGCTTTCGGTTTCCTTCTAATTATATTTTGACGATATTCCTTAATTGATCGGATATTCCTTGGTCAAGAGGCTGAGCTATGGGAGTGGTATCAGGAGGTAAATATTTTAATCGAACATGCGGCAAATCGGCTTGCTTATGAGGTGCAGCGTTGTCAATAAATAGGATAACGTTGAGATTTGCTCGAGAAATTTCCTCATTGAACGAACACATGATTTTCTCCCAGATTTCTTGTTTTATTGTCGGCTTTTCGATTTAAAAAAAAAACATATTCATATGCAAGCCAGTTCATTTATGCATTTAACCGTGGAATTTTGTTTGATATGAGTGTACAGCAGTTAAGCGGGATGCATTTAAAAAAAATATGTACACAAAGTAAATGGATCAAGGAAAATATTTCACATTTGAATTATTTAAGCGTGAAACCTTCTTTAGCGGTAAGCATTTATCCGTGAAGTACTGTTTATATTTATACCCTATACCACTATGTGGGAAGGGTATAATGACTTTGTACTGCTGTTTGTAACTACCAAAAATATTTGACCTAGACCCATCCCAGAATCACTTTCTGGGTCGATTTAGCGATGTCCGTCCGTCCGTCCGTCCGTCTGTGTGTCCATGTAAACATTGTAATCAAACTACAGGTCTCAACTTTGAATATATTTTGATGAAATTTGACTTGTGAGTTTTTATCGGCCATAGGATGAACGCTATTGAAATTGGTAAAATTCGGTCCATGCTGAGACCTACTCCCCATACAAGTGACCCCTATGATCTCGACATAAATTGTCGTAAGATCCAAATTATCATATAGATCTCAGTCAAATTGGGTAGTAGTCCAAAAATAATACCTATAGGACAATTCTAAGTCACAGACCCCGTATAGAGCTGCTTCCCGATCTTCACTTAAATCTATCAAAAAACAAAAATATTGCAGTGATTCTCCTCAAATTTGGTTTGTATATATTTTTTCAAAATATAAGTGACTTTACCAAATATTGTCAGGATCGGTCCATTTTGCGGTCTAGTCCCCATATAAATATAGCAACCGATATGAACTTTTTCATATATGCAGCCAAAAAAATTAACAATGCAACTCAAATTTGGTTTATGCTAATTTTCTATATCGAATTAGTTGGACGGAAGAGATAGGGTATAGGGTATGATTTTCTTACTTGTTTTATTTGTTATTGTTTTTGAAAGAGAGGTTTATGCTGAAGGTTTCTGTTTCCAAATTACTCAAGACAAGTGGTACATCACTAACCATCACGTAGGTATAGGACCGAAATTTGCTTATACCCTTAGCTTTCAGTTCACCAACAATATTGAGAAAACTGTAGAGGTTCATATTGTATTATAAATTATTTCTCTTGATCACGGAAATTATAAGCGTTAATATTTAAGATTTAAAAATTAATAATAGAAACCAAACAATAAATAATCTAACCCATAAAAACAAAGTTTTGGTGACAACAAGTCTGTGGACCAATTTTCAGATTGATTGGATGAGGGGAAATGAGGCTTAAATCACTCCGTGACTCTGCGTGACTGTGTGTGACTGTCTTAAAATAAATCTTTGGCCCCAAAAAAATCAACGGACGAAATTTCAGATCGATTGGATGAGGGAAAGGTAGGTTTTAATCTCTCCGTGACTGTGCGTGACTATTCGTGACTATGTCAGAGGTAAAATGTTTTCACGGCAAGTCTATCGACTAAGTTTCAGATCGATCGGATAAGAAGAAATGGGTTATAAAGCACTCCGTGACTGTGCGTGACTACGCGTGATTATACGTGACTACCCCAAGATTAATCTGTAGTCACAACAAGACTATGAGCCAAGTTTCAGATCAATTGAATGAGAGGAAATGGGGTTGTCCCATAGCAGACAGACAGACAGAGAGTGTGAGTTAAAAGAAACAGTTTAAAAATATATTTATATCAGTTGTCTTGATCAACTAATTGTTACTGGCTAACTTAATTAACCTTTGTAATTTCCTATTGTATTTGGCCGATATAAACTTTTAAAACATTAACTTGCAAATATCAATCAAGCTGTTGGTTTGTATGAAATACGAGGCTCTTATGAGAATTACATACACTGTTACATTTCAACATAGTTGATATTTCAACTCAATGCAATTAGTACAATGTTAAATTAGGTGGTGTATGGGTTTTATAATATATACATCGCACGCTCTAGATATTTTAGAGATGTTGCCAGAAATGTTGCAAATTTTTATTATAGTTTTATGAGGTTCTGGTTCGAAATATCGATATCGTTGTTTCAGTGATTATTCTTGAGAAGTTTTTGAATGTTTTCTTGTCTCTATTATACTGTGAAGTATTCATATTTATATCGTCCTCAAGCACAAAAATCCTTTATTAAATTTTGATTTTTTTTTGAGCATTTCTGATGACTGGAATGTTCTGTTTTAAACAAATCATCTGTTCAATACTTTATGGTAGCTAACAAAATTACATAGTACCCCAAGTCTTTGAAAAGTTGCGCTTTTATCTTATCATTAGGTAAGTTATTTAAAAATAAAACCTTTAAAAATTTTTGTAAAATTATAAATTTTAGTCACTCTCAGTAGATAACCTAACACTGTTCAAAAAAATCAGTTGCATCTCTTCTTCAGGCTATGTAATTTTCAGACGACCCTCATGATTTTAAATACTATTCACATAACAAAAACTAAAAATATTATTGCTTCAAGGAAATTAGATTTCTTTCATTACGAATTTTATATTTGCATAAACACAAGTCAGGATAAATTGTATTTCGAATTTTTGCTATAGTGAACACGTTTAATAGCTGAACGCTATTTGGTTTATGTACTCTAAGCAGATAAACGGAAATGAGTTTATTGTTAAAGTTTGTCAATATTTTGTTGTTTTAACATTATGGAAAATTCAAAATTATTTTATCAAGTAAATACTTAGTATTTGTACAAATAGCACTTCTATTGTTATTGGTGTAAAATAAGAACATAAAACTTTTTTAATTAAAATTTTTCTTCCTCGAATTTACCATAGATATGCAAGTATTTTAAACTTTATGGAACAATTCATTAGGGTAGCTGTTCACATCCTGAGATGAATTGTTCCGGAAAAAATATTCTTTTGAAAAAAGTACCTCTTAAAACTGTACCATTTCTGAAAAAACTACAATTTTTATACCCTATACCACTAGGTGGTCAGGTTATAATGACTTTGTGCTGATGTTTGTAATTTTGAAAAATATTTGACCTAAACCCATATATTATTATTTAGCGATGTCCGTCCGTCTGTCCGTCTGTGTGTCCATGTAAACCTTGTAATCAAACTACAGGTCGCAAATGGGAACATATTTCGAAGAAATTTGATATGCAAGCTTCCTCAGCCATGACATAGACGCTGTTGAAATTGGCGAAAATCGGTGCATGTTCAAACATAGTCTCCATACAAATGACACCTATGAAATCGACTTAAAGTGCCATATGATCCAAATTAGAGTATTCAAAAAACCGACATATTTTGAAAATGGGTTTTCGAGTTATTCGAAAAATTAAATTTCTGAAAAAACCGGTTTCGAATACTGTTTTAGGTTAAGAAACCGGTTAACCGGTGTTTTTTTTATTAAATAAAAAATATTTATAATTTTCATTGTTTTATAAAAAACAAGTAAGAGTGTTAAATTCGGCTATGCCGAATCTTTGATACCCTCCACCTAGGTTTTCTTGCACTATTTGTAACAAATGTAAATAAAATATATGAAAATGTAAACAATTTGATCAATTTGGTAATTTATTACAACAAATACTCTGAATTTTCGGCATTTACGTTTAACAATTTTAAAGTCAATAGAAAATAGTAAACAAAATATATTTTTAAATTTCGGATCTTTTTCGGAATACTTGTCCATGTCTTATATTTTAAAAGCACTAGCGTTAATCAGTTTTATTTTTCCGATCTTATTACATCAGTTTGTCATTCCATTTGTAACGCATCGATAAATGGATTTGCGTCTATGTGTTTAATGCAAAAGATTTCTTACTTTTGTCGAATTGTAGGGATTTTTTGCAAATTTTTTTTTAACAACTTAATATTATATATATTTCAATTTTAAACTTTAAAATTAAAAACATATATCTTTTTTTAAATCTGGTAATAACTCTATAATATGGAGAAAGTAAATACGTGGCTTCTTTAATAAGAATGACAAGTAAAAAACACTTTTGTGCAGTTTACTTGTTTTGTGCATTTTTTTTAATACATACATAAGTACGCCATCTTTGTAGATCTTTTCGATTTTATTAAGTAAGTTTGTAAATAAAAAGAACATTAAAATATTATAAATGTAAACATAATTGACTTTAGAAAAATGTCCGATTCGTTTTTCGATGATGCTGAAGACACATCAAAGAAATATAGAAAAAAGTTTTACTCAAGTTAGTTGAGAGACGAGAAGCTAATGGGATGGAACAGGTCAAAAATGACGACTTTAAATACGGATGCAAGGCTTGTGAAAAAATATTTAATTGCGATAAATCAAATCTAAGTATACATGCTAATAACCAATGTCTTAAAAAAAATATCTTTTAAAACCAACAACCAAAATTCTGTTTACGTTATAAGATCCCATTTGCAAGCCATTTTAATTAATTGTGTAAATTTTAAATGCACATCTAGCCATATAAAGGATGAATTATAGAGAATAGTAAAAATATTTTTTTTATAATATCTGTTGGTTTTTTATGTTGTTTTTATGTAATTCTAATGATATTCTTATCTAATTTTTTATGATATTTTTCTTTGTTTTTATGTTATTTTGCATTATTGAAATTGAAAATTAACAAATTAAAAATAAATTTTTTTTTTGAAAAATTTAAAAAAGTAGTGTAGGGAATGTAATGTAGAGAAAAAAATTGGGTGTAGGGAAAAAAAAGGGATTTTTTTCATTAGCTTAGAGATTTCTGTAAAAATCTCCTGGCATCACTGGTACCTATTAAAAAACAGTGTAAGATTTCACAAAACAATGCGACGTATACCTCCTTTGTTCAAATGCTTTCATAAGACTAAATGAAATTGTTACTTATGCATGAAATGAAACACATAGACGACAGAGGCTACACGAACACACGACTACAAATGCTGCTGGGTGCAATTTTAGTCGTGTAGTCAACTACTTAATTTTTTTGAAAACGGCAGCAACATATAACAACAATATAAGCAGCTGTTTTTATACAAAAGAATTTTTATTTCAGTAGTGCCAATTATATTTTTTTTTTTTACTTTATTAAAATAGAAAAACTTGTATGATTCTATATAAAATTGTCTTAAATATATTACTTATTTATAATGCATTATTATAACGTAAAAATAAATTAATAAATTTACTTATTAATAGAATTATTGTAGCATTTCATTTTGCGATTAATTTTTTCAACAAAATAAAATATTTCATGGCACTAATATCTTTTACATATTTTGTTATATTGTCAACACTATTTATATTTTGTAGCCAACAAAAATAAAAATTAGCCTAAGTTAACTACAGCAGCAAAAGTGGTCATGTAGTCGTGTAGCTGTGTTGGTGTCAAAATAATCGTTTTCATATAAACGTGTGTATTTTATTTTTGACAGGCTGTTGTCGTGTAGCCGCTGTCGTCTATGTGTTTCATGAGAGAGTTCGGCTTACTGGTGCCATTATGTATATGTGTGTGTAAACAAAAATGTACGATATCCCAGTAGTCATTTCGAAGATTGTTTTAACAAAAATCATCTTACTGTGCCTTCTTCGAGTACTTTTGATGATTAAAAACTGATTAATCACATGCGGTATTAGAAAAAGACTAAGAAATGATTTTTGCTTACGCTTAAAAAGTGATTTATAGAAAAATGACATTAAATACGACTCAAAAATAAGTCGAAACTACTCAGTAAATTGGATAAAAAAGTTTCTCAAGAAGAGACGTGGGTAAGGTAATATTTCCTGCGAACAAAAGGATATTTTGTGATCAGCAAAAGAGCGCATTTATGGCTGTTTTAATAGCACAGAGGACTCAAAAAATACTCCACATGATCACTTATTGCATAAAATGTTTACTGGGATTTTATTCACTATCTATAGAAACAGTTTTTTAAGTAAAACAAATCTGCACACAATTTCAATTCTATTTCGTTCACAATGATACGATCACTTTGTTTACTAGTAAAATAAGAGAATAGTAAATATTATAATACAGCGTAAAGATGAATTATACTTCTCAATTAGTTTATTTTTAATGTGCCATAAGAAGTTCGGTTTGTGCTAAGAAATGAATGAATACATGTTTCCCAGGGCGAAGCTTGATCATAGCACTTTGATTGAGTTGAGCTCCGCGACTATTCCTGATGTGGATAGCTCGTGCCTACAATTTTTGATAGTTGGGAATGGCATTTGTGCAAAGGAAAGCATGAACACATGTTTCCCAGGGCGAGGCTTGATCATTGCACTTTGATTGAGCTGAGATCCGCGATTATTCCTAATGCGAATAACTCGTGCATTAAATTCTCGGTAGTCCGGGAATGGCGTTTGCCTGCGCCAAACGTTAAATTATAAATTTTAAAAATGTATTATAATTAAATATTATTGATAATTAAATATTATTATTATCATCAGACAAAAAAAAATTCTTAAACACCAATTTTTTACAGGGTAGCTATTTTATGGTTTCACTACTACTTTTGAATGCAAGTATGTACTAAAAGTAGAACCCTTAAAATCTTACTATTTTTTGCAACCCTAAACATTGCAGTATTTTGTATAAATAAAATAATTTATATTTATGTTATTTTTAATATGCGCTTGTTATCGATATACATACATATACAGAATATATGAATATTATTTATAGTATTTTGATATTTGCAACAGTAGTATCAATTTGTAATATTTTGTGATTTTATAAAAATCGCAAAATTTTGATATTGATTTTATATAGTTTCTTTTATTAATTAACTAACTTAAATATTACACCATAAAATGTTGATATTGGTGAATTTTTATATTATTACCACAACGATCATAAAAACAGCAAGTACAGCTTTGACAAAATACAAAATTTAGAATAACAATATAGGAATACATCATATTTTTTTACCTTTTCAGTGATTTCTCGGCACCTATGGAACCTATTGTCACGATTTAAAAAACAGAAACCTTCTCATGATGTTGGTGTATCATTCTCACTAACAACAGGCACTCTAGCTGTCCTATTGAGAACGTTATCGTGACAAGAACTACACAGGCAAATCATATTTTTTCAAGATTTTTTTTACTCCATCGTTCAATTCTCGGGACCGGATAAACCGATTTGGACGATTTTAAACAGCAAACTTCTCAGGATGTTAGTAAATCATTTTTTATACCAACGAGCAACCTAGTTGACCGATTGAAGCCGTCATCGTGATTTCCACAGACGGACAGACGGACAGACGGACAGCCGGACAGACGGACATAGCTATATCAACTCCGCTTGTTATAAGGAACACAAATATATATATATTTTATGGGATCCAGATTTTTTTTCTAATTATTACAAACAGAATGACAAACTTATATATACCCTTTGCACACTGGAGTGGAGGGTATAAAAACAGATAACAAATAATTCAAATGTTTGTACTGCTTTATTACAAAGAAATAACAAAAAAATTATATTTTTAAAAAATATCTAATTACAATTGATTTCAGTTTATAATAAAAAAAGGTTTATAATAACATTCCTACTTGTTTATATTTTATTTTTTATTATAGTATATATAATAAAAATAAGGTACTGTAGTATTTCATTTTAAATGAAATAAAACTAAAGTTTTACCAAATTAAGGAGATCGTCATCATGAATATAATACATAAAAATTAATATTTTCTAAAATAATATTTTAGAAATAATATGCAGTTAAGATGATTTGTTTTTGACTATTTTTTTTTGTTTATTTTTAATGAAACTGGAAGAGAAAAATACTCGTTCGCTAAAAGTAGATGTTGGACAAATTGCCTAAAAGCAGCTATATAAGTTTTCCATCTTTTCGGTTTTTTTATTGCATTTGTCATGATATATGATATCTTCATGTTTTTGTATGACACCTTTCGGATTTTGAATGCTATTTATTGTGTTATTCAAATCACAAATTAAAATACTGGGATTTTCAATATCTAAACTACTTAAATCTTTATCCGAATCTGTTATAATCTTATCTCTCCTTATGAGGATATAAACGGTTATATAAATTAACAGCAAACTCTTTAGACTCCGCTTTGGTGGAGTACTTCACTATATTATCATTAGAAGGGTGTCTACCGTAACTAAGTTATATAATGACAGTATTAATAACTTTCACTCTACGTTCATTAAGTTTCATCATTAGAAGTTCACACAATTTTTGTGCGTATTATGTATCAAGTTTGTTTTAATGATTGAAAAGAAATTTAAGAACTGCTTCTCCCTCAATTAGAGTAACAGAATCCTTTGATAACTCTTTAATTGATATTTTTATCCGTTGAAGAGTCTTCCAAAGATTATTTAGTGCCTCAATTTCCAGAGTTGTAAAAGGACTTATACCTAAGTCCAACAAAACATGATTGACACATTTACATATTCTTAAAAATCAGTTATTTATAGTTCGGTTCGAGATCATGTATACATTTTCTAATACTAGAAAAGATAATACTTTATGCAATGTAAGAGAAATTTGGAAAAAATTGAAGACAGCGCTAGATGGAGTAGCTACTTTCGAACAAAGCGACTTGTTCATCTTCAGCATCCTTCTGCCTATTGCTTCAACTCATGCTTCTGCAATAGGCAGAAGGATGCTGAATATGAACAAGTCGCTTTGTTCGAAAGTAGCTACTCCATCTAGCGCTGTCTTCAATTTTTTCCAAATTTCTCTTACATTGCATAAAGTATTATCTTTTCTAGTATTAGAAAATGTATACATGATCTCGAACCGAACTATAAATAACTAATTATTATTACAACACAAGGTCGACAATACATAAAAACTAACATTCTTAAAAATCTTTCAATCATTTTCGACAAAGAGTTCCATCTATGTTTAACATCGCAAACTAATCGCAAACAAAATGTTGAAGTTTCTTTTGTTTTTCATTACACTTGTTGAATAGTTTTACATATTTACGTAATTTTTTAACTACCTCTCCAACTTCGCAGCTGATACTAAGATTTTTATCAATATCGATACCAGTTTCATCATCTTCGACTTCTTCGTATCAGTCTCATCATCCGAAATTTCATCGGTCACAAACTTTTTTTCTTCAGCAGAACATTTTTTTGAATATATTGTATCTACCAAACATAAATGGATGGCATGATTCATACAAAGTTGGGATTCTGGTAAAATATTTATACCACATCTCTTCATAACCGCTGCTACATCATGTGTTGAAGCAACAACATCATTATCAAGTCGTATGTTAAAATCTTCTAGTTTCTTTTTTACAAGATATTGAACATTTACAGCTGTACCACGAATTTTCATCTGTTCCAAACCAAGGTTGAAAACCTCATGTAAGCGGTTAGCGGGATCATAAGCCCTTAAAGAAACGTTGTTATATTTTATGTTAGAGGTGTCGCTCCATTCGTCAACAATTATAGAGAATCTCCTATTTTTTTTCTTTAATTAATTTTAATTTTTCCATAGTTTCAGTTTTTTTATGATTATAAAACTTTTCAATTACACTCCAAATTGTATTTCCGCTTGCAGGCATTTTTAAGCCTTTCGTACTCAAATAATCTGAAATAATTTTTGAATTTTTTACGGCTCTCACACCCATATCATCCTCTGCCACGCATCTATCCAGAATTTCACCAATATCAGTATTGGTTTTAGAGTTCAAATTAGGGAATGTTATTTTTTCACATATAACTATTTGATGTGGATGGCATATTTTTTGTAGTTTGGTCAGTAGATTTTGTTGCTATTTCTACCTTATGGACGTTGCGAAGGTGGTTTATCAATGCGGATGTGGATGATCCTCGACAACTCAAGATCTTTTGCGAAATACTTCCACACTGTACTTATTTCTAATAGAAACAAAATAACTACGTTAAATTTTGTTGTATTTACTTTTAATTTAACTTACTCAAATTTATTTATTTTTTTTTTATTTATTCCAAAAATATTTCATAACAAATTCGAAGCCTCAGCACCATAAAGGCATTAATGAGGCGAGTTGGCAAACATTATTATTTACAAATACTACAAAATAAATAACAAAAAAAAAATAATAATAATTCTAATATTTAAGTACATTGTATAAAAAAAATATATTAAGTCAGAAGCTCCCCCAAATTACCAAATAGATAACTTTTTACTGACTTCTTAAAAGAAGAAATTCTCAATATATATTTCAAAACTTGCTGGTAAATTGTTGAATTCACGACTACCCACATGCTCTACTCGTTGTCTGGTTGTTTCTAACCTGCATCTAGCTACCGCTAAGTTGCTATTATTTCTGGTGTTGAAAACTTGTTGGTTTCTTGAAAACTGCACTGTATGGTATCCAATATTGTGCAAACATTTAAACACATACAAAAGAAGCTGTAAATTGTGAAGTCTATGAATTGGTAAAACGGATGGAAAAATATCACGATATAACGAAAAAGTAGAATGTAAAATAGGAAGATTTGCTACTATTTTAAGAGCTTTATTTTGCGATCTTTGAAGCGATTTCAGCTCATTTGAATTTTTATAACCGTACAATATAGCTAAATAATTTAAATGACTTTGTATTAATGCGTTATATATAAGAAATTTAGTATCTTTGCTAAATTTATTTTTAAATTTATATAAAAATCCAATAGCTTGTGATATTTTTCCTTTAGTATGTTGAATATGTAGACTCCAATTAAGGTTACTCTGTAAAATGACTCCTAAATAAGTTATTGAATTTTGTTCCGTAACAACAACATCCACAAATACACTAAAGCCTTGATTTTGCTGACTAAGGGCTATAAATCTTAATAATTTTGTTTTTTCAGCATTTAACACAAGCTTATTTATTCTGGCGAACTCACATATTAGAGATGCATCCCGTCCCATATACGCTTTTACAGCTGTTTCATGCCTATATGGATAAAAGAAACAGATGTCATCAGCATACATAAAAACTTTACCAGAAAGACACAGATTTTTTAAATCGTTGAGATAAATCGTAAATAATAAAGGGCCGAGCACACTACCCTGTTTCACCCCATATTCAACGTTACGTTACGTTATTTTGATTTGTTATACATTAACACTTCCACGTGAAGAAAATAGTTCATATGTTTTTTTTTCTCTTGCTATAAAACAGAAAATCGTTTTATTCAAATATGGCGTACTTTACAAACTTATTTTTTCACTGCCAATGTAACATAAAGACTTATTTTGGAAATAAATAAAATATACATGACAAGTGGAAGTGTTCAGAAAAAAAGGAAGTGTTCTTCATAATAAAACAATAATATGAGTAGCCTAGTATCAATACAAGGAGTTAAGGCCAAAATCAACAATTTGGACGTTCCGGTTACGTGACAATTCAGTTCGGTAACTGCTCTAAATGCTTTTCATGTAACATAAAAATTAGCTGACACGTTTGGTTATGGTTACGTGTGGCTAACTAGGCCTTTATTTGCTCAAAAATGTTAAAAAATCTTTTCATTAAAAAAACCGGTTAACCGACACCAAAAAACCGGCCTGTCGAATTATTCGGATTATAAAATATTCGAAACCGGTCGGTTTTTTTTAAATAAAAAACCGCTTAACCGGTTTCCGGTTTCGGTTTTTGAATACTCTACATCCAAATTATCATATAGACCTCGGTCAAATTGGATTTGTGTGTGTTTGTTACACCCAATAATCTGTAGTCCAAAAATAAACCCTATAGGACAATTCTTAGTCATAGCCTCCATGTAAAGCTGCTTCTCGATCCTCACTTAAATCTATCAAATAACAAAAATATTGCACAAATTTTTCTGAAATTTGGTTTGTATATGTTTTTGCAAAAACTAAGTGACCTTATGGTCAGGATCAGTCCATTTTTCGACCTAGTCCCCATATAAATATAGTATCCGATATGAAGTTTTTGATATTCAAAGGAAAAATTAATTAATAATGGCAAATTTAGTTTCTGCTTATTTTCTATATCCAATTAGTTGAGCCTAAGAGATATGGTCTCTAAACGTATGGTATATGGTATCATATAGTCGCTCTAGACCGACTTTTCTTACTTGTTTTTTACTTATAAAACATACACTTTCTTTCTTTCTTTAAATATTAAAATACCAAAACCAAACAAACCGGAAAACAACATCTCTTCGTACAGACCAATTAGTTTGTTAACAACATTTTCTAAATTATTTGAAAGAATATTTTTACGTAGACTGTTACCAGTGCTGGAAAGAAAAAACATAATTCGAGACTACCAATTTGGTTTTCGGCAACATCATGGCACTCCTGAGCAATGTCATCGGATAGTCAACATTATAAGGGATGCATTAGAACGAAAACAATATTGTTCGGCTGTGTTTTTAGACATCCAACAAGCCTTCGATGGAGTTTGGCACCAGGGACTTCTATTCAAATTAAAAAAAAAAAAAAAACCAACACCATATTATTTATTCATTAAGTCATACTTAAACCAAAGATTCTTCTACGTAAGAGTAAATTCTGAAAGCTCCAATATATGTCCAATTAAAGCGGGAATTCCACAAGGTAGCGTTTTAGGACCTGTCCTTTACACCGTATTCACATCGGACATGCCGATACGAGAAAATCTAACTTTAGGGTGGCCCTTAATAAAAAAAAGTGTTCAAACTGTCGGTCTCACTCCCTAGAAATATGCGAATAACAAAAAAACTGAGAAATACAAAGTTTTGGGCCAATCAAAAACGTTTTCAAGTGTGTTTATATGGGGAAAATATGTCTTTTTTCAGATTTTACGAAAATTTCGTTCTATAGTTTAATTTTACCGACAAGATGTTATATAATTCGGGATCAGTATTAGATTATCCTTTCAAAAGGCTACAAAACTTCAAAATCGAATAAAACGTCGCCAAGAAATAGCAAATGCCCCAGACCGCTTTTGTGCCAAAAAAAAACTAGGTCATGAAATTTGATGGCATTTTTTTCAGCTTTGAGAAATTGATTAAAGCCATCATTCTTTTTTAGTCTCTATACTTATAAGTACTCAGATATGAAGTATTGTTTTATTACCACGTTGTTAACCTATTGCGCATTGAGACCGAAAATTGGAAATTTTTTTGATAAAATTTTTAAAACTCCTTTTTCAAGTTTGAAAAAATTTTCTTAAACAAAATTTAAAAAAATTAATATATTACTCTTACGTTTTATTAGATAAATGCTGCAGATTAACTGTGGGAATTTTTAAGTAAATCCCTTTACCAGAATTTTTATGACAAGGATTTTATTTTTGCGGATTTCGAGAAAACTTGGATTTTTGTGAAATATTCTGTAGATGTACTCTTTCTAAATACTTTGTATCAAAAATTCATCACTTTTCTACTTTTAAATGTTATATTTTATCATAATAGCCTAGGGTTTCGGAAAAAAATAATATGACTCCATTAACCCTTTTGGAATTGGGGTCACATATGACCCCAAGCTAATAAAAGACAATTTATTCAAAAAATTCAAATATTTTGTAAGTGCTGTCTAATTTTTAGATGCGATGCTTAAAATATAATAACCAAATGTGTAGAAGTTTCATTCCAAAAATTTTGGATAAATCCAAGAACGTTAACCCATTATTTGTCAAGGCCAGCTTTGGATTTTAAGATATTTTTAAATAAAAATTACCGAAAACGAATTTTGTATTACACTCGATAATTCGGTAAATTTCTTTTTTATTTAACCCTTCAGTGCTCCTGAGATCAAAATTATCCATTGTGTATCACTGGTGCAGTTGTCAGCTTATTGCTCGCGAATATAAATTAAAACAACTTTTAACCAATTTTGTTAAAAATATCTAATAAAACCCACAAATACGAAAATTTCAAAATTATTATAAAATGTTTATTTGTTTGAATTACATTTATTAAATTTTGGTAAATGTTATTTTTATTTGCAGATTTTAAATATTATTTAATTAATTTTTCTTTTATGCAGCCTGAATACTTACGTCTATAATTGTACACAACTTGTAAAACAAATTGTTTTTTCTCTTCATCTTTTGTGAAAAGTGAATTATATTCCTCCATCAGCTTAACACCACTTTCTGCTGTGTCATTGACTACCTTCAAGAGACCAATAATTTCTTTTGCTTTGGTAAAATCAGTAATTTGATGCCAATTTGTAGAGTTGGATTTTAACAATTCTTGGTCTATTGAGAATCTCTTAAAAAAAAGGTTTGTTTCCGCGGAAACGAACTCTTCAATGCCATTACCTATAATGTTTAACCGAATTATTTTTCTTAAATTCTAAATAGTGGTTTCATCGAGTGTAATACAAAATTCGTTTTCGGTAATTTTTATTTAAAAATATATTAAAATCCAAAGCTGGCCTTGACAAATAATGGGTTAACGTTCTTGGATTTATCCAAAATTTTTGGAACGAAACTTTTACACATTTGGTTATTATATTTTAAGCGTCGCATCTAAAAATTAGACAGCACTTACAAAATATTTGAATTTTTTGAATAAATTGTCTTTTATTAGCTTGGGGTAATATGTGACCCCAATTTCAAAAGGGTTAATGGAGTCATATTATTTTTTTTCCAAACCCTAGGCTATTAAGATAAAATATAACATTTAAAAGTAGAAAAGTGATGAATTTTTGATACAAAGTATTTAGAAAGAGTATATTTACAGAATATTTCACAAAAATCCAAGTTTTCTCGAAATCCGCAAAAATAAAATCCTTGTCATAAAAATTCTGGTAGAGGGATTTACTTAAAAATTCACACAGTTATTTTGCAACATGTATCTAATAAAACCTAAAAGTAATATATTAATTTTTTTAAATTTTGTTTAAGAAAATTTTTTCAAACTTGAAAAAGGAGTTTTAAAAATTTTATCAAAAAAATTTCCAATTTTCGGTCTCAATGCGCAACAGGTTAACAGCGTGGTAATTAAACAATACTTCATATCTGAGTACTTATAAGTATAGAGACCAAAAAAGAATGATGGCTTTAATCAATTTCTCAAAGTTGAAAAAAATGCCATTAAATTTCATGACCTAGTTTTTTTTGTCACAAAAGTGGTCTGGGGCATTTGCTATTTCTTGCCGAGGTTTTATTCGATTTTGAAGTTTTATAGCCTTTTGAAAGGATAATTTAATACTGATCCCGAATTATATAACAGCTTGTCGGTAAAATTAAACTATAGAACGAAATTTTCGTAAAATCTGAAAAAAAAGTCATATTTTCCCCATATAAACACACTTGAAATTTTCAATCGCTTGGCGCCACAACTAAACGTTTTTTGATTGGCCCAAAACTTTGTATTTCTCAGTTTTTTTGCTATTCGCATATTTCTAGGGGGTGAGACCGACAGTTTAAACACTTTTTTTCCCTCCATATAACGAAGGGCCACCCTATTGCAACATATGCTGATGATACAGCTTTAATAGCAACAAGTGATGAACCAGATATTGCTTCAGCAACGATCCAAACTCAACTTAACGACATTGGGTTATGGCTACAGAAATGGAATATAAAAGTTAATAGCCAAAAATCTACCCACGTAACGTTTACTTTAAGAAAAGGAGATTGTCCATTGCTTACATTAAATGGAACTCAAATCCCAAAACAAACTAAAGTTTATTTCTTCTTAATATTTCGACCTTTAATATCTTGGTCTTCACCTGGATCGAAGACTTACATGGAAAGATCACACTAAAGCAAAAAGGCAACAATTAAATATAAAAACAAGAAAAATGTATTTTCTTCTTAATCCAAAATTAGAGCTTACTATTAACAATAAACTTCTTATTTACAAAACAATGCTGAAACCAGTTTGGACTTATGACATTCAGCTTTGGCGGACAGCTAGTAATTCTAATATTGAAATCAAAGATACCAATCCAAAACTCTACGGTTGATAACAAATGCAACATGGTTCATAACTAATAACAATATTTATAAAGATTCACAGATTACTACAGTTCAAGACGAGATTAATAGACATAGTTCAAGATACATTGACGAACTTAGTAACCACAGTAACCCATTAGCAATATGCTTATTAGATGAAAGTGAGGAAATAAATTGACTGAAAAGGCACCATATATATTAGATTTACCTTATAGAAAATGATATCTTATTTTACAAATTTGTAAATAATTTAACTGGATTAGTGTCCAGATTATTTTAAGTTTATTTAAGTTTAACAAATTTGCTTATTTTTGTATAAAAACAGATTGTAAATAAAAGAATTATAAAAAAAATATTAAAATTTTCATATAGTAACATTTTTTAACAAACTTTTTTTTCTTAATAAATAACTTTTTTAAAAACAAAACCTTTTCTTACAAAAAAAAAGACTTTCCTTAAGTACTACCTTTTCTTCATATAGTAAAATTTTCTTTAAAAAATAAATTTTCTAAAAAAATAAATTTTTTTTTAACAATAGTAACTTTTCTTAAAAAAGTTATATATCTTAAAAAATAGCTTTTCTTAAAAAAGTATCTTCTTTCGCAAAATATAAAAAGTTCTTTTCTTACGAAATCCTTTTCTTAAAAAATTACTTTCTTAAAAAAGTAAATTTTCTTAAAAACAGATTCTTTTCCTATAAAAAATACACTTTCTTCAAGTAGTGACTTTTCTTAAAATAATTATTTTCTTAAAAAAGTACCGTTTCTTATAGAAAATAACTTTCCTTTAAATGGAAACTTTTTTTTTTTTGTAACTCATCCTTCTTTATTGAATCTTCACATAGGTTTGTGAACTTACAATAAGTTATTCAACTTAAAACTAAAACTTAAATATTATATCCAGCCAGTGTCAGGCAAAATTTCATTTATTCTATACACATATGTATGTAGTCCAATGATAAAAAATAAATCATGTGAGTCCGATCACAGGGGAGATGTGTAAACATCTGGTAATAAATAAAATGCAGAAAACAGCGACATAAAGGTTATTACATATCATTATTTTTTCACCAAACAGTCATGCCATACGATTTGTCTTAATGCTTACATGTTACGCGTAAGATCTTACGCTCACATATTACGCTGTTTTTGTTTACACATCAAAAATAAATAATGGTATCAATCCATTTTCATCCAATGAGATCAGCAGCCTTCCTCCTTCTTAAGCGTTGGTGTGGATACGATTGTTGATTAAGTTACGTGCTAGAGGATTCGGGTGAGACTCTAGCTTTTCCATATAATTTACACTATATCTAGTGATTTCGTACTTTACTAGAGAAAAATTTAAGTCTCTGTGCAAATGTGAGTTTCTCACGTCCCATGGCGCGCCTGTAATCATTCTCAAAATATTGTTTTGGCACCTTTGTCTTCTTTCTGTATTTGAAGCTGAGGCTATTCCCCATAGCACCAAATGTGTTTGAGTTATAAATCAAGAGCTTACAATCGAGACTTAACTTTGAGTTCCTGCCAATTAGCCATGTGAATTGAACTAATTTCAATTTTATTTGTATCAATTTAGCGTCTATATGACTTTTCCAGGTAAGTCGGCGATCAAGATGTAGTCTGAGATATTTAACAGAGGAATGTTGAGGTATAGACTGGTTCCTAATTCGAATTTGAGGGCAAGTCTCCCTTCTTAGGATAAAAGTTACGTGAATACACTTTTGTTCATTTACTTTAATCTTCCACATATCTAGCCAATCTTCCAGCTCTTCAATATGGCTCTGTAAAAGAAGCGATGCTGTTGCGGGGTTTTCGTTTACGCTTAAAATTGCAGTGTCATCAGCAAAAGTCGACGTAAGTGTGTTTTCATTTGTTGGCATGTCGGATGTGTAAGGGATGTACAGAAGATACTACCTTGTGGTACACCAGCATGAATTATCTGTGGAGGGCTCACAAAGCTTTTCTCCCTTATAGAGAATTTTCTATTAATTATATAGCTCTCCATTAGCTTATGTGTGTTCGGGGGCAACAACTGTTTAACTTTATAGAGGAGTCTCTCGTGCCAAACTCGGTCGAAGGCTTGCGAGACGTCTATAAGAAGTGCAGAGCAGTACTTTTTCTCTTCAAAAGCTCTTCTTATGGCACCTACAATTCTGTGAACTTGCTCAGTGGTGCTGTGTTTTCGTCTGAAAGTAAATTGATGTGCTGGAATGCCATCATTTTGATCATTTTGTTTACCAAAATTCTCTCGGATAATTTTGACAAGTTGGACAGTAAACTTATTGGTCTACACGAATCGACTTTTGTGTGATCTTTACCTGGATTAGGTATCAATGTAGCGAGTGAAACTTTCCATTCTGGAGGAATATGTTCAAGGCATATCTTATATATTAAAAGAATTTATGAATAAACTTTGCATTCAAGATTTTTTCAATATTTTTCTTCTCTCAAACCTCTATAACTAGAGTTCTAATTAACGTAGGCTATTAACATAGGTCTAAGAACACTCAGTGGATCAAGCTCCTTCTTGTGAGCTATTAACTGCTTAAATTCGTTGGGTTTGAGGAAAGTAATTCGTGGACAATCAACTTTACTTTTACTGTACGTTAACTTATCTTGGCATATTTTGGCATTACTGTACGTTAACTTCTCTTGGCAAATTCTTTGGGTTTAAGGAAAGTTATGCGTGGACAATCAACTTTACTTTTACTGTACGTTAACTTCTCTTGGCATATTTTGGAAATACTGTATGTTAACTTGTCTTGGCAAATTTTGGTATTATATTATAAAATTTAATGTAATATAATATAATGGTGCGGAGCAGCAGGGGTCCTCTAGTTATAGCATTAAAAATATACAGAATTATTCCTAATGCTATTCGGGGTAACTCCAAAGGCATTTTATTACTGATCCCATCGATCCCCGATGCTTTTTTGGGGTTTAAATCAACAATAGCTTTTTCGACCTCTCGAATCTCAAAAAAAAAAGGACTGCTCTATGCTGTGAAGTAACAGGTGGCAATTCATCAATAGAACTAGGGGTTGTATTTAGAGTAAAAACTTTTTTTAGATGTTCCACAAACAGATCTCCCTTATCTTTGTCATTCTTACCCCAACCTCCACTTTCCTTTCTTAGAGGAGGCTTACATACAACAGGTGTTTTAAGATTATTTGTAGCACGCCACAAAGAGTAATCAGTTTTTTCTGTTGGATCCAGTTTTCCAATAATAATAAATAATAAAATAATTATTTTCTTAAAAAAGTACATTTTCTTAAAGAAAATAACTTTTCTTTAAATAGAAACTTTTCTTTAAGAAGTTATTTCTCTATTATAAGACTTTTCACAACAAAGTATACCTTTTCATGAAAAAATAAATTTTTATAAACAGGGGTCGAATCGTCGCATTCGATATCGAGTAAATTCAATCGAAATTTCATATTTTGGTTTATTATTTAAAGAAGACGGACAATCGTCAGACCTCGTTTCACTTTTACTATTAACTATGGACCATAACTCGTTAGCTGTGACAGAGTAAAATTACTCTTATGCCGGTTTTCTCAATGTATCGTCAAACTGCCTGTTACTTAACCATGACATAAATTTATTGTACCGATAAACTGCCGGTTAACAATTTTGGATTTCTCAATGTACCGACAAAAACATTACTTTCAGTTGGCAATGCCTCTCAAAATACGTATGAAAGTTGGGAGAATTATTTTCAGTTGGCAATGCCTCTCAAAATTGATATGAAAGTTGGGAGAATAATTTATCTGCACGATAAATAAATAATTGGCAGCTGAGTGCCGGTTAGCTTTGCGACAAAATAGAAGCAAACCAGACATTGAGAAAACCAAATTTCTTTAACCGGCAGTTTCTCGTTGGGATAAAAGATAATCGTCTATTGAGAAAACGGGCATTAGTATTTTATTTTGGCAAATAAAAAAATAATTTCGATCGAAAAATTTCGATAACGAATGCGACGATTTGACCCCAGTTATTTTTCTTAAAAAAGTGCCATTTCAAAAAGTAGTTTTTCTAAAAAGTTCGGTTTCCTTAAATTCTATAAATTCTCTTAAAAAATGTTCTTTAAAAAGTACCCTTTCTTAAAAAAAAAAGTACCTTATCATTATAAAAATTCATTCACATAAACAGATAATTTTCTTTGTAAAAAAGTACCTTGTTAAAAAGTACATTTTTAAAGACACTTTATTATTTCTTTAAAAAGTAAATTTTCTTTAAAAACTAATTTTAAGAAGGAAATTTTCTTTAAGAACACATTTTCCTACAAAAAAGAACCTTGTCAGCTTAATATTTATTAACCAAAACACTACTGACGTACATCTCTTTTGTATTATTATAAACCACCAAACTATTTGAACGATTAAGTATTTTGAAATATTTTTGCTTTATTTCACACATCACTTATATACATACATACATTTTGTGTCAGTTCACTGTGTACCACATATTTTCAATTTTGAAACGATTAAAAACTGTTGAAAATTTAAATGCATTTCCGAACTCATAAAATTTATGTAAATATTTATGACAAATGTAAATATTATTTTTGCCATCACATATCTATTATTTGGCAAATTTTTATTATTTTTATAAAACTGAAATCCGTTCATTTCATAGCGCATAAAAAAAAAACGATCCATTATGTGTATGAATGTGTGTTTGCTTTTAAACATTGGCCAAATGCCCATTATACAAAAAAAAATTGGTTTTGTGGTTTGTTTATTCATAAACCACATGAAGCCTACACGGTTGTCTTCTTTCATTTGACTTGTTCATGATGATGAGTAAAACGATACCTGAAAGTAGAATGTATAACATAAATATTTAATCAGGTTGTAAACGCATGGATTTGTGTTGGCTAAACTAAAACGGGCATTTAGACTGCACGTCTTTCTGTTACTCTGATATTATCTCTTAAAAGTTTTTTTCCAAATCTGCGATAATCTATCATTTTTGAACAGAAGGACAGTTGGATATCGGTCGATATATTTTTAATGGCTGCAAACTAATTACATTCCCGACCGTAGAGTGTTGTATGGTATAAACATATATTAAATTTGTTTGCAAAAAACCAACTAATAAAAATAATTCTTAAATAGATTTCATCCCAACAATCGAAGATATTACAAAGACAATGTTTATTTATTTATATATTTTTTTATTTGGACGCAATGACGTAATCCGCGAAACCTAGACATAGGTATTGGAAACATTAATAATGCCAGTAAATAAATTCTTGAACTGTCTTAACATGGAGGACAGCTCGCAGGGGTATACGCTATATTCACTGTTGAATCGCGTAACTATTTTGTAAGGTCCATTTCCTCGGTTTCCATTTAACACAAATTCTCACCCATTTCGACAAAAGTTTCGACAAAAATATGTAAGCAATACTTTTCACAATTTTAGAGCAATATTTATAAATGAAAACTTTGCGCATATACAATGCACCAAAAAATTGCTTTCATTTAGTTGCTTTCCATTAGGATCCCAGCTGGTAATTCAGTGAAATATCTTACAGCACCGCTGCCTAAATTGTTCAGTGGATTAACATGTTAGACTATAAGATAAATCTGGTCATCTCTTGTCGAAAACATACAAACGAGATATTTTTTCGACGGTTGTGGCGGTTATAACTAGAAACTCGCTAAACGCCAGAGCTGCACGGACCACTACAGCAATAGAGTGTAGATATTGGGATCATTGCCACATTATGATCTCTCTGATCTTTTAAATGTTGAAATATCAGATATCAAAAGCTGCTCAAATTGGGTCTATGATGGGGACCACCACTTCTAACTTAACCTAACCTAATAAGTGACGAAAACAAATCAAACAAGTAAGAAAATTACAGTCTGTCTAGACCGACTATACGACACCCTATACCATGCGTTTAAAGACCCTATCTCTTAGACCCAACTAACTGGATATAGAAAATAAGCACAAACCAAATTTGAGTGAGATTTTTATTAATTTTTTTTGGCTGCAGATATGAAAAAGTTCATATCGGATGCTATATCTATATGGGGGACCAGTCTCAGAAATGGACCGATCCTGGCCATGTTTGGTAAAGTCTCTTGTATTTTGAAAAATATATACAAACAAAATTTGAGAAGAATCAGTGCAATATTTTTGTTTTTTGATAGATTTAGGTGAAGATCGGGAAGCAGCTATATATGGGGCCTGTGACTAAGAATTGTCCAATAGGTATCATTTTTGGACTACTCATTAATGGATGTAATAAATGGATATAAACCCAATTTGACTAAAATCTATATGACAATTTGGATCTTATGGCAATTTATGTCGATTTCATAGGTGTCATTTGTATGGGGGCTAGGTCTGAACATGGACCGATTTCCACCAATTACAATAGCGTTCATCCTATGGCCGATAGAAGCTTATATACCAACTTTCATCAAAAGTATTCATATTTGCGACCTGCAGTTTGATTACATGGTTTACATGGACACACAGACGGACGGACGGACGGACAGACGGACGGACATCGTTAAATAGAATCATATAGTGATTCTGATTCAATCGGTATAATAAAAGATGGGTCTAGGTCAAATATTTTTGGTAGTTACAAATAGCAGCACAAAGTCATTATACCCAAACCACATAGTGGTATAGGGTATAAAAATACGTTTTATAATTATATGTACATTCAATTATTTACTATATCTATAGAAAAGCAGACTGTAAGGTAAGAATAAGTACAAACACTAATGCCGTTTTCGTTTCTGACAAAAAATGTAGCATTTTATTTGCACTTTTCTCGAAAGGTGTATTTTTATATATATTCTGAATTAAGAGCAACAGTATCTTATACATCAATCGAAAGGTCTGAAAATCCAGCCATTGACTTTTTTTCAATTATATATTTTTCCATTATTTACATATTTTAACAAATTTGATATTTACATATGACATCTTATCTTTACATATAGATATTCCAGCAAATAATATAAAGGATCTTAAGATATTAAATAGTTTTTATTTAATTTTTTAATGATTTTTAAAGGAAAATGGGAGGAAAAAACTTTATATGATTTAATATATTCAAATATTATATGAAAATATTTATGTGCTTATAGGAAGGAGGTTTATTAGGTCTATAAGCATATAATTTTCAATTTGGTGATTTCTTTTTAATTTTACGTTATTTCTCTACATTGTCTTATCAGTGGGTAAGAGGAATTTTCAATTTTGGCAAAGTAATTGTTATTAATCCTTGTTATGAAATCGATAATTTTTCCATAACCTGTTTTTCCATGAAGAAGATTTGTAGGATACCTCCAGGTCCTTTTATTTGTCATTTCAAGACATTTGTTTTGTATAATTTGTAAGCGTTTTAGGTGGCAGTTGGCAGCGTCACTCCAAAAAGAACACGCGTATGTTAATATTGACCTTATAACACTTTTGAAGAGTAGATTTTTGTTTTGGTGGTTTAGAATTGACCTTCTATTTAGTAGTGGCCATAATGCTTGAAATGATTTTATAGCTTTTTGACATGTAGACATAATATGTTGTTTAAAATTAAGCTTTTTGTCCAAGATAACTCCGAGATATTTGACATCGTTAAGTATATTTATGGTATTATTTCCAATAAGAGATTTGTTGAATGGAAAAATTATTGCTTGGGTCTTGTTTGGATTAATTTTCATTTTCCATTTGTGAAAATATTTACTGCAATTTTCATGTCCCTTTTCCATTTTCTTCAGGAGTGCACTTGTAAGTTTGTTTGAAGAAATTAACGCAGTATCATCTGCGTAATAAGCAATTTTCATATAGTTTGGAACTTTAAAATCGGATGTATATATCGAGTAATGTATATGTGGTAATGGTTTTTGGAGATGATGTTTCATTATTAATCGCAACTTTAAAGCTTCTGCCGTGAATGAAATCTGAAATAAGTTTGCATAAATATTTTGGTATATTTGCATCAAAAAGTTTAAATAAGAGGCCATTATGCCAAACGGTGTCAAACGCTTTTTCAATAACTAACAATATTAGACCCGTTGAACGTTTATTGTTTTTATTGGTGATTATTTGATTTTAAATTCTGTTTATTTGGTGAGTAGTGCTATGGCCTCTTTTAAATCCAAATTTTTCTTTAGCAACAATAGAATTGGTCATTCATTACAAATTCACTAAGACGAGAATGTAGTATTTTTTCAAATATAAAATAAGTTACTTAATAGACTAATAGGTCAGTAGCTGTTTGGGTTATTTTTTGGCTTATTAGGTTTGTTGACAGCTATAACCTTAGGATTTTTGAAATGTTATAGGAAATAGTTGAGTTTGATGCAGCTGTTAAATATTATAACCAGTAATTTTAGTAATTTGAGTGGTAGTTTCTTTTAGAGCAGGTTCTGAACATTGTCAAAACCAGGGGTGTTTTAGGATTTTATTGATTAGACAATATTCATTACTTCTTCAAGAGATGTATAAATTGCAGATTCAGAACTAGGATTTTTCTCCTTAATATTATTTACTGTTGTATTTATTTATATATCCGCTAATTGTTTGTAGTTCGAAGTGAGGTTATTTGCTTGGACAAATGTATTTGCCAGGATTTCAGCCTTGCACTGTAAAGGGAAAGACAGGGACAGCAAACGACGCCATATTTCTTGCCACTCTTTTGGCATTTCTCTTCACTAAGGTTTGCCATTTCATGATGGAAAGATATACGAGCTAACAACGAGTCAAAATTATTAAAATTTACTACCGAAATTCGGAGTCAGTGGCCTTAGCGTTAAGAGCGCTACGTCCAATTTATGGCCATCATAATCGTCCTAGCAGATCAACAATTGAGCGTCTAGTGGAAAAATTTGAATCCACAGGCACAGTACAAAATATTCCCGTGCCAGTGAGACAAAGAAGTGCCCTTAGTGTCGAGAATATTGCTGCCGCTGAGGCTTCAGTTGAAGAAAGCCCAAATATATCTCTCACACGTCGTTCTCAAGCATTGTGCATCTCTCTGACGTCGTTGTGGCGAATTTTGCAAAAAGACCTTGGCCTACATCCTTACGAGATCAAATTGACGCAAGAACTGAAGCCGCTTGACCACCAGAAGCGTCGTATGTTCGTGAATTGGGCTGAGCAACAACTTGAAAATGATTCGGATTTTCATCGAAAAATCATCTTCAGCGATGAGGCTCATTTCTGGCTGAATGGCTTTGTCAATAAACAAAATATGCATTATTGGTCAGACAGCAATCCACACGTACTCCATGAGTCATCATTGCATCCCGAAAAAATTACGGTTTGGTGCGATTTATGGGCCGGCGGCGTCATTGGGCCGTACTTCTTCCGTGATGATCAAGACCGGCACGTTACTGTGAATGGGAATTGCTACCGTTCAATGATAACCGAATATTGATATGGACTTGGAGGACATGTGGTTCCAACAGGATGGCGCCACAAGCCACACAGCGAATGTCACAATCAATTTATTGGAAACCAAATTTGGAGAACGTGTTATCTCACGAAATGGTCTAGTCGATTGGCCGCCTCGGCCGTGCGATTTGATGCCGTTGGACTATTTCCTGTGGGACTACGTCAAATCTATGGTCTATGCCAACAAGCCAGCAGCAGTATCGGCCGATTTATGCTTGAAAACCGTCGAAAATTGGGTTCAGCGTTTGTACTTCTGCAAGCGTGCCCGTGGTGGCCATGCAAAAGAGATCGATTTCCATACATAATGGCATCGAACGTACTTTCACAGGAAGAAAGAACTTCATTGATATCTGAAACCGTTTTTGTTTTATTTAAAAAAACTTTTGTAGCGCTCTTATTGAAAAACCCGTTATTTGCATTTCCAATTTTAAAGTGAGAAATTTGATTTTTTCCTTTTCCTCGCAAATTCCTGCTTATTTTCCAAAATGACTTATCACCTAGTTTTAAATTGGATAATAATTGACACCATGTCTTATTCCGCTCCGAATTAATACTTTTATCAATCGTGTTACTTAAAAACTTAGTACATTGATTATAAAAAGTTTGCTCGGCTATATTTGAGGATCGTTGGTTTTTCTTCTTCTCAGCTTCTTCTTAGTTAAACACACATATTTCACAGCACATTCTGGTAATGTGTAATTATTTTAGGTGTAGTCACATCCCTTGCTTCGAAATTACATTTATAAATTTTTGGATTTCCTGTTCAATCACTACCTTGATATTGTATATATCTGAATATAACGTGATTTTATTGGTTAAAAATTTCTAAAAATAATCATATTAATTAAGATCAACCTGTAAGGCCATTGATCTTTTAAGTGTACATATAATGGGGCGATGGTTTGATGGTATTTCGTAACCCATTGTATTTACGTCTATATTTAAAGCGGAATTGCTTAAGATAATATCGACTGTGGATGCTTCGCAATTCTCTTGATGGGGGGAATAAGGTTGGACTATTAGGATAGTGAATGAAAAAATTGCTTGATTGCTGTACGTTGTTGAGTGCGATACCAGCAGTATTATTTGAAAGGCAATTCCAAGAACAATGTTTAGCATTTATGTCACCAAAAAGTATATATTATTTGTTGGAAGGTGTTAGGTGCAAAATATCAGCACAGAAGTTATGGGTATATCTTGGTGAATATAACGAAGATAGGTCTATTATATATAATAACTTCAATTGAGATGTTTTCAATTGATGATGTGTTTGATATAAAGAGATTTTTATGTGCGACAGATTTATGAATTAACAGAGCTACTTCTCCTCCTCTTGCGTATGTTCTGTTACTTCCTTATAAATAATAACTTTTGAAACAGTGTCTATGATTTTCTGAAAAAAAATGTTTCATTCAAAGACGCTATTTTAATAGTTTATCGTTCAATTAGTATCTCAAATTGTGTTACGGGCTCCTTTTTGGCACTAAAATGTAAACGGGCCGACTACTCCGCGAAAGACTCTCCGATAGGGTGTGAATCCCTCCCATCATTCTAGCCCTGGAACCGCAGCAATAAATTGTACAAATAAAACAAACAAATAACATCACACATCAAAATTGGGAGGAAGTTGTTGTCCTCCAGTCGCCCTCCCAACCATGGTCACCAGGTAACCCACCCGTTTTCCAGTGACCCCTGTATCCGTTCTTTCTTCACCACTTACCTCACATCACCCCTAAAATTATCTTACTCACTGAAATGTTTCATTTCTTTATATATATTATCACATATTTTAATCTAACAAAGGGAAAATTAACTTACACTAAACATGAAATAACAACTTACTCTACACTAATATATATTTTTTTTTTTATATGACAATTACGACGATAATGTGTTAATTGGTCGCGTCGATGGGAGATAATTTATGGCCTCACCAAAATATCTATTAGCTGATTCACAGTAACCTTTTTTTTTTTTATTTCCGGTCAAACTTGCCGGATATCTCTTCTTCCTCAAATAACGATTCAACTACATAAGGCCTGAAGGAGCTCCCTAAACACCTCTTTTTATATTTACTAGTTTTCAAATGCCAACTTTTTCCTCTTTTTTTTTTTTTAACCGTATCTAAATCTTATACTATGAATCTAACAGATTTCTTATATATTTCGGACACTCATACACCGATGACGATAACCATTTAACACTGATCGATTACACAATTTTCTTTTTTTATAACTTCACACTCTTAACGCTAATTTTACTTAACTTAATTAAATATAATATACCTATCTAAACTACACTACTAAACGATTAAAATTCTGACCGAAATCTCTTATTGCGTTGAGACTCTGCACTGCATAGATTTTTCTATCCTTTCCGCCGTTAGTTATGCCGCTATTCTTGGCTTGTATATACAAAAAAAATTTTATAAGGTTACCTGGATTTTGCAAATTTTCTTCGTAACTTCCCTTAGGGATATTTTCCCGCCCCTCCAGGGCTGAATCACTGAGAACCTTTAGGGGCGCTTCCGTGAAGCCTCTGGTCTCACAAAAACTCTAATCTGGCCCTGTTCCAGACGGAGTCCAGACCTAACTATTTCGAAAGGATTTAATTACTTCACTAAATCTCCAAACTATACTTTCATTTTATAAACTTACGTTCTCAGTTTATTTCCTCCGGGGTTTCAGGGACTATTTATATTAACATACGAACGAGTGTCTGCTGAATTTGCTCCTAGTCTCTTAATCCAGGTTAACCTAAATATCGAATTCAACTTTAATTTTCATATATGTATTTTTTATTTTTTTTTTTTTTTTTACTTTAACTATTTACCCACCTTTAATTATTTTCCTTCACAACTTGGGGCACTTTAAAATTTACACACTTCACAATTAAGAACCTTCACTAATCCAAATTTATTTTGGTAACACAAATATTTTAACCAAAATTATTACAAAAAAATTACTTTTTCCGCAGTTTAGTTGCTTACTTGCCGGCTCTTTCTCGAATGATCTTATTTAATCAATATGGCTATGTCTAGCTTGGGCGCAATACCTTCCAACCGAGCCATATTTATCTTACCATTCCATTTAACAAATACATGTCTAAATAAACTCTATTACATCATTAATATACACCTTCTGTAATACTAATTGTCCCTTTCCGATTTGGACATGAAATTTCTAATTTCTGCACTGTTTTATCTTCCTAGATTCAAACCACCCTAAATTCAAATATAACACCTAAAAACAATATACAAAACATGGCTCCATTCATAAAACGTTTTACTATGAACCTTTCACGTTACACTAACAAAAACGTTACGACTCATACAGAATTAACAACAGCCACCCTAATACTACTCTTTTATACAGTCATGAACATATTTTCTTAACAATTTCACCGGCAAGTATGGTTGACGATTTTTTTATACATATTTAATATTTCTTTATTCTCCATTTTTTTAGCCTCCAAAGATTCTATTAATCTTCTTATTTCCCTTTTCAGCTTTCCCAGGATTCGGACCCATGTATCGGAGCCTACAAGAACCACGACAAACGTGTTTATTTGGTAAGTAAGTATGTATCGTTCCTCTGATAATTGGGAACTTTTATTAGCACATTCTTTTTTTCTTTTCAGGAAACGACTTAGCCGGACAGGTGCGGAGAATAAAATTTATTGGCTCTCCCAAATAAACAAAACACCCTTTCTTCTATAAACGCTACAACAAAAAGAAAATTTTGCCATAAAAAAATTGGCACGCTGGCCCCCGCTCTGACAAAAAAAAACTTGGGGCTGGCCTCATTAAATATAACCTTGGTGCTTCGAGAGCCACCGCAACAAAACACAGGCTTTGGCTAAGCACTGAAGACAAAACCTGTGTGCGTGGTTCTTTTTCAAGGAAAGTACACGTGGGGAACTCCCACACCCTGACGTCTCGTTAGCCGGGCCTCTGGTTGACCAATTATACATGGGCGACTATGAGCAAATATGAAAGTATCCGCAGAAAGTTGTTTGTGCCTGACTGGTGCGCGAAATTATAGCAATTTATAATTTTTTTTGTTTATTTTTTTGTAAGCTTAATAATCATCATTTTTATGTTCTGTGCAAAATAATTTCAAGCACGGATTAATAGCCAAAATTAATTACACATATATAGTTAATTTTGTCAACTTAATCCTACTATTGCATTTCTTATCACAGATTGAATTATACCTAATGAGATTTTTACGCTTTTCTTTCTATTCCTCCATATATAGCTACAAATTCTATATGGTATTTTCTACTTGGCGACCTGGGAGACTATTAGAGATGTAAATTTCATATATTTGTTACTAAAGATTTTACCTTGTGTTTTCTTCATTCATTTCAGGTCTGTATTCAACTATCTACATGCTATGGGATATTTTTGAAATTCATCAATCATACGTATATTGCACTCAAAATATTAAATAAGGTAAATTAAATATAAATAAAAAAAAACTTGACAAATACTGGATAAAAATCACGAACAATATTGGACATTTTGTAAACGAAAACACATAAAATTGTATAATTGCAACAAAAAAAAATTGTATAATTGTTTATATTTGTATAAAGTTTTCGTTTCTTATCCTAATATTGCACTCATTTATTTTTTTTTTTTTTTTTTTTTTTTTTTTTTTTTTATCACAGATCAGTCATTACTCCTACACTTTAATATCCTTTGCATGATAAATCCCAATTATTTTCCCTTGCATGTTCTCTAGCTCGTACATGTTATTGCCTACAGGTTTTAGGATTCGACATTTAAGGAACTTTTTGCAGAACTTCGCATTTCTATTCTTTTCGAAATCACTCAATACAGTATTACGTCTATATACCTCTTGACCGGGTAGAAATCGAACATGACGTGCTCGCTTGTTGTACCTTTCAGCACACCTTTCATATGCCTCATGCATATTATTTTTGATTTTCTCCCTAATCAACTCCAATTTTTCACTCCCCTTTAATTTACTTATCTCATGATCCGATAAAGACATAAGTTTTCTGGCTAATTTATAATCGCTTCCGCTAGAAAACATATGAAACCCAAACAGAGCGAAAAATGGGCTCACACCGGTTGCTGAGTGTACGGACGTTCTTAAGGCGCACTCGATTTCCGATAGGTACATGTCCCAATCGCGCTGATCTTCCTCAAGATATGACCTAATGGCATTTAACACCGACTGGTTAACTCTCTCCGAAGCATTTGATTGTGGACTATAGACTGCGGTTTTCATGTGTCGTATTTTGTAAGCATCAATCATATTCTGAAAACTTTTAGCTATAAACTGTGCTCCATTATCGCTGTGGATCACTTCTGGAACACCAAATTTATTAAATATTTCCTGCACTAAAAATTGCACTACATTATTTGTTGTGGCCTCTTTCATGGCCTTTAAAAAGGTGAATTTCGTGAAGTGATCCACAACGATAAATATATAGCAATTTCCGTTTTTCGATCTCGGGTATTTACCTAAAAAGTCGATGTATAGTTTTTGGAAAGGTCTTTCTGTCACGACTTCTTGTCCGATTTCTGGCATTAAATTCATATTCGCCGGTTTAGCTTCCTTACACGTTTGACATGATTTTACGTAATTTTTAACCTGCTGAGTCATCTTTGGCCAATAAAAAAAACGCTTTATTCTCTCCAAAGTTTTAGCCATTCCACCATGAGCAGCGGTAGTTGGATTGTGAGCTTTTTTTATGATTGTTTGAGTGATGTTCGATGGTATCCAAAGTTTCCATACACACTGCTCTCCGATATCTTGATCAAATTCTGTTTTCTTGAATACCAAATCATCCTGTACTTTCACATCCGGAAATCGGTCTTTATTTTCCATAACATTTTGGATTAGATCTTTATATTCTTCGCATTCAAATTCTATTGTTTCGAAATCTAGTAGATCTTCTTTTTCTATCTCGTCTATGCTAATGCCTAACGGTGCCCTTGATAACATATCCGCTACTAAGTTCTCCGATCCTTTTCGGTGCTCTATTTCGAAGTCGTAGGCCTGCAGTTGTAGTGACCACCGCGCTAACCTTCCACTTAAATCTTTTAAGGTCATTAGCCATTTCAAACTAGCGTGATCGGTAACCACGGTAAATGGCATCATTTCAACGTATGGCCTAAATTTTCGAATCGCCATTACTGCTGCTAAGCATTCCTTTTCCGTTACACTATAGTTTCGTTGACATGAGTTTAGTTTTTGGGAATAGAATGCAATAGGATGTTCTTCCTTCTTCTCGTTCAACTGATAAAGAACAGCGCCAATGCCATAATCCGACGCATCACACTGGATCCAAAATCTTTTATTGAAATCAGCATGTCTCAATACTGGAGCAGTTGTCAGGGCTCTTTTTAGTTTTTCAAACGCCTCCATAGCCTCTGGTGACATAGTGAACTTTTTCGCTTTTTTTAAGGTTTCCGTTAAAGGTGCAGCGATTGATGCGAAATCTTTAATGAAACGTCTGTACCAGCCCGCCGTCCCAAGGAAACTTCTGACCTCTCGTGTTGTTTTCGGTAGTTTTATACCGCGAATTGCGCGTATTTTCTCTGGGTCTGTTTTCAAAGTTCCACCTCCTATTATGAAACCGAGGTACCTCAATTCCTGGAAGCAAAATTGAGACTTTTTAAGACCTATTGTGAGATTTGCATTTCTTAGACATTCCGCCACTTCTTTTAATATTTTTAAATGCTCTTCAAATGTACTAGATATTACTAGCAGATCATCTAAATAAATAAAGACATTTTCCTTTATACGCTGTGGCACCACTTTATCCATTAATCGGCAGAGTCGCTGAGCCGCGTTACAGAGTCCAAATGGCATGACTCTGAATTGATAAAGAGGGCGACCAGCTACAGTGAAAGCCGTAAATGGTTTACTTTCCTCATCCAGCTCTATTTGCCAAAACGCGTACTTCAGATCGACACTACTTATAAAATAAGTTTCATCGATCCTACTTAAAATACCATCAATATTTTGGAGAGGATATGCATCCTTTATTGTTAGTTTATTTAACTTCCTCGCATCCAGGCAAAAACGATTCTTTCCTGGTTTACGAACCACTGTCGTCCGATTACTCCAAGGACTCTCGCTTTCTTCGATGACATTTAGTTTTAGCATTGTGTCGATTTCATTATATGTGATTTCTTGTACGGCCGGCGAGATAGGGTAGTGACGATCCTTGACAGGAACAAAACCATCTATTAATTTTATTGTATGTTTCTCCAGGTTAGTTTTCCCTAAACCTTTATCTTCAAATGTATCAAAACTTTTAATAACTACATTTAATTCTTTTCGCTGCTCTACTGTTAAGACGTGTGGCTTCATCCTATATTCTATTTTATCATCAATTAGATCTCGCTGTACTTTACTTATGTCTAACTCTTCCACACCTACTACTTCAGGCGCTAACCCAAACTTTCGCCAAAAATCTATCCCTAAGTATAAAATTTGTTCCAAATCTGGACAAAGATACAATAGCATTCTGTGCTCTTGATCTTTGTACTTTATGGATAATTTTGCTTTACCTAATATCCGATGTTGCTGACCACTGGCAGTTTTCACATTGGTCAACATAGGTAGTATATTAAGATTCAACTTATCAACTAGCTCTCTACAACCTTTTCCTAAAAAACTAACGGACGCTCCTGAATCCAATAGTCCTCTAATTATGTTACCCTCTACCTCAACATCGACAAAAATTCTGCTATCAACACCTTCCTTACGCGCTCTATGAATTGCATCGACTACATGTCGTTTTATCTGACGACGTTCTGTAAATTTTTGACGGAGTTTTAAAATTCGTTTGGAAATTGGCTTATAAATTACCTCGGCATTAAAAATTCTGTCTTTAACTTTTTCGTAATTCTCCATTCGCGTTTGCAGCGGAAGATAATGTCTTAATTCGGGTATGTATGTCGTGTGATTGGCATTTATGATTTTATCTAACATGGATTTTTTGTAATTTTCAGATGAATTGTTGTCTAGTTTCTTAAGGATACAGGGTTCTCCTTTTGACGTTGGTCCCCTGTCATTCCGACGCCATTCCGCGAGTTTTTCTGCTGGCAAAACGTACATTTTGGTGTGGTGACGTTGGGCTTACCACATCTATAGCAGAATAGACTACGTTGATCAGATGGACACTCCATGAAAACGTGACCAGTGCTTTTACAATTCCAACATATAATTGACTGTTTTTGTTGTTGTTGTTGTGGTCCTAGACGTAACGCATCAACCTCTTCAATATCACCATCGGAAGTTTCCTCGTACGGATACTCTGCTGGATCAAAGTAAACCTCGTTTATCTGCCTATTGGTTCTAGGTGGTGGTAACATGTTTCTTACGTCTCTTTTCGGAAAGTTTCGTTCGGCTTCATTGCACTCAATGCGTAATTGCTCCACCGAGGACACAGCAATTGGGTAAATTATCCTCGCGATGCTCTGATTCACATTCCGTTTCATGATCTTGATCATATCATACTCCGGAATGGGCTGTACTAATCTGGATCTTAATTTACACATTACTTGGAAAAACGTATCAATTGATTCATTTCCCTGTTGCTTTCTTTCTACCAGGTCTCTCATAACTTCAAAATTGGATCGTGTAGTTTGATATTGGCTGAGCAAAGCATGGCGCAAAACTGGCCATCTGGGCAACCCATGTGTTTCTACAAACAACCAGTACCAATCTTTGGCTGGACCAGAAACTAAAAGATGGAAATCTCTCACAACTTCTTCCCAAGCAATATTATAATGAGCCTGGAGGTGCTCTAAGCGGAATATAAAATCCTCAATACTCATCGACTTACTATCGAAAACAACCCCTAGTTTATCGATTCTAATTTGTTTTAAGTCGAATGAATGATTTCCGTTCGGCCTCATCTCAATATCCTTTTGATATTGACCATTTGGGGTGATTCCATTTGGGTTTACTGCCGAATGGAAAGGCATATTTGGCGTTGCATTATTGCAGCTTTCAGGTAAGTTGTTTATATTTCCGTGATTATTGTTCGCATTGTTAAAGTTGTTTCCATTGTAGTTCACCTGGTTGTTGTCATTCGCGATTGGGACATTTGGTACTCTAGCCGTTCGACCAGTAGCCGATGCTATATTCGTTAGGTTTTGAACAGATTTAGCTAGATCACCTATCATCCTCCTGACATCGCTCATCTCCTCTTGTACCATTTGCCTAACCTTATCTTCTAAAGATCTTTGTACTACCAAAGCTTCGTCAACAACTAAATTTCTCACACCAGGCGCTATACCTTCATCAGCCACACTATTATGGCCTGGAGGGAATTGAAAACCTGTATTCAATGGCTGGTTGGAAGAAGTATTTGCCCCTGACATAATAGTCCTCGACAAGTCCATGAATTGGGTTCCTATATCGGAGTTGCTGTTGGCATTAGCCATATTAACCTTTCGTGGTTTTTGTAACTTTCTAAACTTTGGTACAGTATGAAGCGTTGACCTATTTAAGTCAAAATCAGGCTGTCTATCTCTCTTTTTACCCTTAGGTGGATTTACAGCTCTATCAACTTCGCTTTGTCTAAGTCCTTCTCTATTTTTGGAATGTGATCGGGTACTTATATTCATGCCTCACTCAATTGCTAGGCGTTCACACAGGTAACCCAAAACACACATAAAACATAAAAATTTCTACAAAAACAACCAAAGACTCAAGCCAGAAACCAAATATATAAAAAAATAAATAAGTATAATAAAAACAAATATAATAAAAAAAATAAATATAATAAGAAAAATTATTAATTGCTTTAAACTTACTAAGTACTTAAATACCTATAATCCTTTTTATACTTAAAATATTATATTGGTATATTACTTATTAAAAAAAACTATCCTATTCAATGCTAAATTTAAATTTGATTTTTAAAATCCATTATCATCTCGAAACAACACAAAAACTAATTTTCTTATTCTCTTAAACTTCGAAAAACGTATTTCTTTTCTGAACTGCTTGAATTCGGGGTGATTGCATGGATAGTGGTTAGAACGGCCTCATAATCATTTTTATTGTTGACTCTCTTAGAGCAATTTTGATGTGCTTTTTTCCAACTTAATACAATTAAAAGACAACTTGGTCTAGCTTGTACTTTGACAAGTCTCTTAGTTTTGACTATATCAGGTATTTAATGAAATGAATTTGATACATCTGACCTCAAAGATTTAATCTTGAGCGGCTATCAAACTTTTCATTGGTCCACAAGCTAGATGTATCTAGGCTGAAACTAATTTCATTTTTAAATTCTTTTGATTGGTGTACAGTAAACACGCGTAAGGTCACTTTTTTGGATCTCTAATGGCTTTTACTGTACCCTCTCATTGTGCTTTTCAATATTCTTTTCTAAAACTTAGAGACCATTTTTTTTTTAGATTATCGTACTACTGACCTCCATAAAATCATGCAGAGCGGCTACAATTACTAAAAAAAAATTATTCCTAAGGCTTTAGAAAGACTACCTTGGGCTATATAACTTTATACTATTGGGCTATTTTCCTGTGTTTAGCTTTTCTCACACAACACGAAAGTCCGAATTTTTTTTCCCAGGCGTTAAAAACGCCGATTTCTTTCGATTGGGCGCCATATTGTTACGGGCTCCTTTTTGGCACTAAAATGTAAACGGGCCGACTACTCCGCGAAAGACTCTCCGATAGGGTGTGAATCCCTCCCATCATTCTAGCCCTGGAACCGCAGCAATAAATTGTACAAATAAAACAAACAAATAACATCACACATCAAAATTGGGAGGAAGTTGTTGTCCTCCAGTCGCCCTCCCAACCATGGTCACCAGGTAACCCACCCGTTTTCCAGTGACCCCTGTATCCGTTCTTTCTTCACCACTTACCTCACATCACCCCTAAAATTATCTTACTCACTGAAATGTTTCATTTCTTTATATATATTATCACATATTTTAATCTAACAAAGGGAAAATTAACTTACACTAAACATGAAATAACAACTTACTCTACACTAATATATATTTTTTTTTTTATATGACAATTACGACGATAATGTGTTAATTGGTCGCGTCGATGGGAGATAATTTATGGCCTCACCAAAATATCTATTAGCTGATTCACAGTAACCTTTTTTTTTTTTATTTCCGGTCAAACTTGCCGGATATCTCTTCTTCCTCAAATAACGATTCAACTACATAAGGCCTGAAGGAGCTCCCTAAACACCTCTTTTTATATTTACTAGTTTTCAAATGCCAACTTTTTCCTCTTTTTTTTTTTTTAACCGTATCTAAATCTTATACTATGAATCTAACAGATTTCTTATATATTTCGGACACTCATACACCGATGACGATAACCATTTAACACTGATCGATTACACAATTTTCTTTTTTTATAACTTCACACTCTTAACGCTAATTTTACTTAACTTAATTAAATATAATATACCTATCTAAACTACACTACTAAACGATTAAAATTCTGACCGAAATCTCTTATTGCGTTGAGACTCTGCACTGCATAGATTTTTCTATCCTTTCCGCCGTTAGTTATGCCGCTATTCTTGGCTTGTATATACAAAAAAAATTTTATAAGGTTACCTGGATTTTGCAAATTTTCTTCGTAACTTCCCTTAGGGATATTTTCCCGCCCCTCCAGGGCTGAATCACTGAGAACCTTTAGGGGCGCTTCCGTGAAGCCTCTGGTCTCACAAAAACTCTAATCTGGCCCTGTTCCAGACGGAGTCCAGACCTAACTATTTCGAAAGGATTTAATTACTTCACTAAATCTCCAAACTATACTTTCATTTTATAAACTTACGTTCTCAGTTTATTTCCTCCGGGGTTTCAGGGACTATTTATATTAACATACGAACGAGTGTCTGCTGAATTTGCTCCTAGTCTCTTAATCCAGGTTAACCTAAATATCGAATTCAACTTTAATTTTCATATATGTATTTTTTATTTTTTTTTTTTTTTTTACTTTAACTATTTACCCACCTTTAATTATTTTCCTTCACAACTTGGGGCACTTTAAAATTTACACACTTCACAATTAAGAACCTTCACTAATCCAAATTTATTTTGGTAACACAAATATTTTAACCAAAATTATTACAAAAAAATTACTTTTTCCGCAGTTTAGTTGCTTACTTGCCGGCTCTTTCTCGAATGATCTTATTTAATCAATATGGCTATGTCTAGCTTGGGCGCAATACCTTCCAACCGAGCCATATTTATCTTACCATTCCATTTAACAAATACATGTCTAAATAAACTCTATTACATCATTAATATACACCTTCTGTAATACTAATTGTCCCTTTCCGATTTGGACATGAAATTTCTAATTTCTGCACTGTTTTATCTTCCTAGATTCAAACCACCCTAAATTCAAATATAACACCTAAAAACAATATACAAAACATGGCTCCATTCATAAAACGTTTTACTATGAACCTTTCACGTTACACTAACAAAAACGTTACGACTCATACAGAATTAACAACAGCCACCCTAATACTACTCTTTTATACAGTCATGAACATATTTTCTTAACAATTTCACCGGCAAGTATGGTTGACGATTTTTTTATACATATTTAATATTTCTTTATTCTCCATTTTTTTAGCCTCCAAAGATTCTATTAATCTTCTTATTTCCCTTTTCAGCTTTCCCAGGATTCGGACCCATGTATCGGAGCCTACAAGAACCACGACAAACGTGTTTATTTGGTAAGTAAGTATGTATCGTTCCTCTGATAATTGGGAACTTTTATTAGCACATTCTTTTTTTCTTTTCAGGAAACAGCCGGACAGGTGCGGAGAATAAAATTTATTGGCTCTCCCAAATAAACAAAACACCCTTTCTTCTATAAACGCTACAACAAAAAGAAAATTTTGCCATAAAAAAATTGGCACGCTGGCCCCCGCTCTGACAAAAAAAAACTTGGGGCTGGCCTCATTAAATATAACCTTGGTGCTTCGAGAGCCACCGCAACAATTGTTTTAATTTAGAAAAGTTTGAAATGCCATTAGCGTTCACCTGTAGGAGATTTATAAGTCATTGCCCCTATATAAAGCTACTTCTCTATCTTCACGTAGGTCCATTCTTTTACCTATCTCCATATAAATATAGCAACGATAGGAACTTTTTCATATCTGCATGCAAAACAATTTATAAGAATGCAACCCAAATTTGGTTTATGCTAATTTTCTCTATACAATTGGTTGCACCTAAGAGTAAGGTTATCTAAATGCTTGGTAGAGGATATCGTATTGTCCATTTAGATCGACTTTAATTTTCTTACTTTTATTCTAATAGCTTTTAATATATGCACCGTCACATGGAAATCATTCTTATGTTACAGTCCGTCGTTGTGGAGATATAGTAAGAAATTAAGTGACCTTATAATTGTGAAATGCCACTAACTACATTCAATTTCATATTGTAAGATATGAAAAAAAGCAGTTCTGCCACAGCAACAAAAGAAGATTTCATAAAAGAACATCAGAACTCACAAAAAGAAATCCTAAGTCGAACAATGTAATTGTCGATTGTTTCAATAGAAATTTAATGCCAGGCAACCATTTGCTATTGTGGTAAAATAAGTAACTTTAAGATAACAAAACTCCAATCGTAATCCTCTCGAAATCTTGTTATTAAATTCATCGCAATGCTGTTCATAATAAATTCGGTAGCCATAAGGAATCTGCTTTATGTGTATTACCACAGTAAATACTTCAATAGAGCATTTGCTTTATTAAAAATATATTAAAATATATTATAATATATTAGCTTAAGAAAATATAAATCTAAATGAATATGACAAGTAGTTTCTATATTGTTACCAGGAAAATTCGCTTAAGCGGTTTCGTGAAAGAGATATTAAGAAATGCTGCATAATTTGAACGTGGTGACATTAAGCAACATTACCATGGGCTTCTTGATTCAAAATATAAAAGTAATACGGACATATTTATGACTTCTTAAACAACATACATAAATAAATAAATATTTAATTTTGCATAGTTTTAATTAAATTTTCAGAGCATTTTATAGGGAAAATATCGATTAAATTTTGGGCGTTTCTTTTAACATTTTTCATATTTTTGGGCCTTTTTCATATATTGGGCAACATTAATTCTTTTCCGATTTTTCATTTCTTTTTTTTGCCGTTTTTTCTTTTTTTTTTTTGCCATTTTTCATATTTTTTGGACAAAATTTCTTATCGATAAAATTTTGGGCGTTTCTTTTAACATTTTTCATAAATTTGGGCCTTTTTCATATATTGGGCAACAGTAATTCTTTTCCGATTTTTCATTTCTTTTTTAGCCGTTTTTTCTTTTCTTTTTTTTTTGCCATTTTTCATATTTGTGGCCAAAATTTCTTTTTTTGCTTTGGGCGATTTTTCATTTTTCGGGTCATTTTTCATTGGGCCATTCTTCGTTTTTCTCTTTTGTTCGATTTTTCATTGGGCGATATTTCCTAGAGCCCCAAAATGTATAGGTTTCTATGGAACAAATGTACAAAATCTGACTAAAGGCCAGTTTACACTATCACACTTTGTAATACGATCTGTCAGAAATTCGAGTATTATGAAAAAGTCGTATGATGTAAAAAGCTTTTGTTATGAAATTGACAGTCTGTAGGATTTCATTTTCGAAGTCCGATGGTTTTTGAAACATTTCTAAAAACTTGCCATTTTCATCGGACCAGAGTTGTTTTTTTTTTTTTGGTAATATTAAAAAAATGGTAAACAGAAACAAAGAAAGTGAAAATAAAATATAAATTTCAAAATAAATTTGCTTATTATTCTAAACAGTTGTTTTCATAAGACTTGAGTGTTATGGTGTAAATGGCCTAAGTATGCAGAAATAATGTCGGTACGACTTTATGACAGTCCGATGAATTTCATCGGATTTTTATTTCGAAAAATCATACGACTGAGTGGTATCATGTAAATGGGCCTTAAACGGCAGCTAAGCCATATCCAAGTTGCCACCAGGGATACCTTCTTTCTAAATCATCCATCTTCTTCGTCCCACGTTTCAACATTTTGTTGTTTGCACTAATTTCTGACGTTTTTACACACATCAGTAACGCTCTAAATATTATGAAGATTTTAATTAAACTATTTCATTCTTATTAAGATGAAAGAATCAAAAATTTATTTCATGACACGTGATAATAACTAAATTATAATAAAGAAAATACTGTCAACACAAATAAAAACAGCTAAAAACAACAAAAAGAAAAAACTGCAGAACATCAACCAAAGGCAATTAAGAAAATTTGAAATGGTAGAGACGAATCGTCGAGTAGCCTACAATAAGTTTGACTTTAAGTGCTTTCTATATATAATAGAATCATTTGAAAAGACCATGAACGTCCCTGTTAGTGGTTGATTAAAACAGATCACAAAACTTCAATTTTCTATATGCACAGCAGTTAGAAACAGCAGCATAAACTCATTACAACCTGACCAGAGAGTAGAGTACCCTACTCTACACAATACCTTTTTTTTGAGTGCGCTTAAAACTGATATACCAGATCGATTGGTGCCTAAGACTCATAATAAAAGTAATTATTGCGTTCATCTATATATATTTTTTTTATTTTATAGTTTAACTAACACAATGACCTGCCAGTCTAAACTCAGACACAGGAAAGACACCGGTGTTTCTGTTGCTTAGAATGTAGGAACAAACTAAATGCACTTTTCATGTAATTTTTCTTCTGTTACAAAGTTTAGTTAACATTATTTATTTATGTACTCGTATATTGTAGATGTTCAACAAATGTTGTTCGAATGTAAAGCAACGAAGACAAAATCTGTAGTCATCCATATGTGCTCTTGCGACCAACTGTCTGCATTTGCTCTAATGTTCCTCCGACTGACTACATTTGCTTTAGTGTCTGTCTGCCCATACAATATTTGTTTTTTATTGTTTTTTACTCATTTGTCTGTCCATAAACAAAACTTTACTAATATTGTTACAACGAATGTAAATATGTTTGCAATATTTATGTGCGTTAAGGTGGCACTTAATGGTGAGGAAAGGAAATTGAACTTAAATTTTGGTGCACGAATTAATTATTATATATTTAAATAACTTCTGAAAACTAAAAAAAAACTGGTACAAGATCAATTCTAAGCTTTTTCATTTGGTATCAAAATCGGTCCATTATATCAAAAGTAATGACAGAATATGTAAAGAAGCGGTACTGTTTGGTATGTTCTTAAAATAGTTATATTTATGCTCTTTACTGACTCACTGACAGAATGACTGACTCTATAAATCTATATGATTAATATTAAATTTCTCAAAAGGCTGTCTTTACAAAAAATACGTTTAAAAAAAAAAATAGTTTTTGAAGCAAAGTTACTTTTTGATGTGTAAACATCTATACGCGCAGGGGGGTAAATTTCTATTTCACAATACAATCACAAAAACAGCGTAACTTATATCGGTGTGAGCTGAAGGAGATAACGCTGTGTGACTTATGATTGTATTGGTGAAAAAATATTTTCAAGAGAAACTGTTCATGGGCAATTACCCAATGCATTCGAAATTGGAATTGTGGTAGGAGAGACAAACCTAAGTAACTCGAGTTTTTAACACTTTTTTTAATTTTCAAATTAGCTCCATAGACCAAATATTTGATACCATTTTTTCTTTTTAAACATTTTCTTGAACACTACCTGACCAACTATTTGTCAAATAGTGTACACATTATTTATTTTATTAGCCAACTGCATTTTGTGGAATTTTTGATGTGTATTTTTATAAATACTTTATTCCTCAATAAACTATAATTAAGTTTTTATTCACAAACCACAACGATTTGTAGAATTCCACCAAAATATTTCTGTATTTTCTTAAGTTTTATTTGAGTTCTAAAGAAATCTTTTTTTCTGTTTTTATTACGTACGAATGACGATGTAATAATAGAATGCAAGTAAAGATAATGCAAAAGCAGTGTTAACTGACATGGTTGTCTTTGTTCGTACTTTTTTCAATATAGTTAGTTGGCAACGCCTCAGACCATATAAACAATTACATGTTAACAACTTTCATTAATAAACATTTTTAGTAATTATTACTATTAAGCATTAAATTGATTCTTACTAATCATTAAATTGATATAAATTTGGAATATTTTCCAATAACTAGGATATAATATAAATAAATTTTGTTAGTTGAAATTTTAATTAAATTTAATTAGTTAATAACAGCTTTAAGTTCCATTGTACATCATAAATCAATTTAACACATGACGACATCTTAATATAAAATGCAATATATAATACCGTCATCCAAGTAAGGAAAAGTGTAGGAAAATCGTACCATAAAAAAATACACTCAAACCTGTTTTTGTGCGAGGGTTAGGGACCGCATTAAAAAAACTCATACAAAAAAATCGTAAAAAAATCATTTGAAAACATAAATAGAATTTCAGAAAACATCAATATAATTTAAGAAAACATCAATTGAATTTCAGAAAACATCAATAGAATTTCAGAAAACATTAATACAATTTCAGAAAACATCATTCGAGTTTCAGAAAACATCATTTGAATTTCAGAAAACGTAAATAGAATTTCAGAAAACATCAATATATTTTCAAAAAACATCATTCGAGTTTCAGAAAACATCATTTGAATTTCAGAAAACATCAATAGAATTTCAGAAAACATTAATACAATTTCAGAAAACATCATTCGAGTTTCAGAAAACATCATTTGAATTTCAGAAAACGTAAATAGAATTTCAGAAAACATCAATATATTTTCAAAAAACATCATTCGAGTTTCAGAAAACATCATTTGAATTGCAGAAAGCATCAATAGAATTTCAGAAAATATCAATATAATTTCAGAAAACATCATTCGAGTTTCAGAAAACATCATTTGAATTTCAGAAAACAAAAATAGAATTTCAGAAAACATCAATATAATTTCAGAAAACATCATTCGATTTTCAGAAAACATCAATTGAATTTCAGAAAACATCAATATAATTTCAGAAAACATCAATATAATTTCAGAAAACATCATTCGAGTTTCAGAAAACATCATTTGAATTTCAGAAAACATAAATAGAATTTCAGAAAACATCAATATAATTTCAGAAAACATCATTCGAGTTTCAGAAAACTTCAATTGAATTTAAGAAAACATCAATAGAATTTCAGAAAACATCAATTGTATTTCAGAAAACATCATTTGAATTTCAGAAAACATAAATAGAATTTCAGAAAACATCAATAGAATTTCAGAAATCATCAACTGTATTTCAGAAAACATCAATTGTATTTCAGAAAACATCAATTGAATTTCAGAAAACATAAAAAGAATTTCAGAAAATATCAATATAATTTTAGAAAACATTCGAGTTTCAGAAAACATTATTTGAATTTCAGAAAACATAAATAGAATTTCAGAAAACATCAATATAATTTCAGAAAACATCATTCGAGTTTCAGAAAACTTCAATTGAATTTAAGAAAACATCAATAGAAATTCAGAAAACATCAATTGTATTTCAGAAAACATCAATTGTATTTCAGAAATCATCATTTGAATTTCAGAAAACATAATTAGAATTTCAGAAAACATCAACAGAATTTCAAAAAGCATCATTTGAATTGCTGAAAACATTAACTGTATTTCAGAAAACATCGACTGAATTTCAGAAAACATCAATTGCATTTCAGAAAACATCAATTGAATTTCAGAAAACAGCATAATCGACTTATTTTTTATGCACTGGAATATATGATGTTGATGTTTTCTTTAATTATTAGATGTTTACACATCTCCCTTGTGATCGGACTCACATGATTTTTTATGATAAAGGACTTTTTTATGAAAATGTACTTTTTAAAGTAAGGTACTTTTTAAGAAAACTTACTTTTTTAAGAAATGATCTTTTATAGGAATAGTTGCTCCTTAAAATAAGTACAATACTTTTGTAATAAAAGAGGCTTTAGAAAAAATGTTAAAAAGTACTGTTTTAAAGAAAAGATAAATTTTTGTAAAAGGTAAAATTTAAGATACGATAAGATTGTTTGAGAAATATATAACATTTTAGGAAAAAAAAATTTTTTTTAAGAATATAGAATTTTTAGGAAATCTAAATTTCGACGAACAGGAACTTTTTAGAAAAATTTACTTTATAAAAAAAAGTTACTATTTTAAGAAAAGAAATGCTTCCTAAAAAAATTTTAATTTTTTAAATATGTACTGAACTTTTTATAACATAGTATTCTGTCTATGATAGAGTACTCTTTTAACAGTATTTTCTTAAGAAAAAGTACTTTTTCAACAAAGGGTCTTTTTTAAGAAATTACAGTTTTTTTAAGAAAAAATACAGTTTTTGAAAAAGGTATTTGTTGAGAAGATACTTTATTAGAAAAAGAAATTTTTATTAATATGTACTTTTTTAAGAAAAATTGGCTTTATAAGAAAATGCACTTTTTGCGAGAGTAAGGTACTTTATTAGAAAAGATATTTTTTTAAGAAAGAATAATTTTTTTAAAAAAAAATTTACATTTGAGGAAGAAATTGACTATTTTAAGAAAAGCTACTGTTTTAGGAGTAGGCCCTTTTTAAGAAAAATTAACTTTTGTAAGAAAAGATACTGTTTTAGGAATTGGTACCTTTTTACAAACTGAACTTTTTAAGGAAAATTTAATTTTTAAATAAAAAGGACTGTTCAAGTAAATATACTTTATTAAGAAAAAATATTTTTTTAAGAAAAATTAGTTTTTTTTAACGAAAGGCACGTTTTTAAAAATTTGCTCTTTTGTAAGAAAATTACTTATTAAAGAAAGTACATTTTTCGTACATTTAAAGAAAAAATATTCTTTTAAAAGCAGCATTCTTTGGGAAATGTACATTATTAGAAAAATAATTATTGGTTATGATATTCGGCTTGAGATTTGCAGATTTACGGATTTTTAAATTTTTGCATTTATTTTGAGTAAATTGTATTTAAAGTTGCTACTAACACATACATAAAATTATACAATGCTATGTGTGTGATTATTAAATTTGTTAATGTGTTTGTAATAAAAATGGGTTTGTTTTTTGTGTTGATTTGTGAATTGGCTATAATTGATTAGCATACTTTTAGGGTCTATATTTAATGAAGAACTAAAATTTCCTAGAATTTGCACTCAAATTTCGAGGGCTGGAATCTGCTAGTAAATAAAAAACCATAAGGAGTCTAATTAAGCATTTTAATTTTTATTGCTATCCGATATTTCGGCCAACATCGTTTGTCATCCTCAGGGATATTTGAATTTGTTAAACAAAAAACAAAAAATTAAAAAATTCAACACAAACTTCTGTTTCACAACCTTTGACCAATTTAAGACTAGTTTTTTTATTTATTTATTTATTTTATTTTATTTAATTTTATTTTATTTTATTGTATTTTATTTTATTTTATTTTATTTTATTTTATTTTATTTTATTTTATTTTATTTTATTTTATTTTATTTTATTTTATTTTATTTTATTTTATTTTATTTTATATTACTTTATTTTACTTTTTGGGACTCCAGCCGAATATCATCATCAAAACATAAAATAAAATGTCAACTAAAACATTTAATTAAAATAACTTTTTTAGTAAAATTTACTTTTTTAAGAAAAATGATTTTCAAACTCTTTCATTTAACTCATACTCTCTGTCTGTCTGTCTGTCTGTCTGTCTGCCATGGGTGGACCCCATTTCCCCTTATCCAATTGATCTGAAAATTGGCCCATAGTCTTGTCGTGACTACGGATTAATTTTGGGGTAGTCACGCACAGTCACGGAGTGATCTAAATGTCATTTCCCCTCATCCGATCGATCTTAGCTTTGGTCCATACACTTAATGTGAAAAAAATATTAACTTCGACTTAGTCACGCACAGTCACGCGTGGTCACGCACAGTCACGGAGTGATCTAAATGTCATTTCCCCTCATCCGATCGATCCCAAACTTGGTCAATACACTTGCTGTGAAAAAAAGATTAACTTTAAATTAGTCACTCGCAGTCACGCATGGTCACGCACAGTCACGGAGTGATCTAAATGTCATTTCCCCTCATCCGATCGATCTGAAACTTGGTCCATACACTTGCTGTGAAAAAAGATTAACTCTGACTTAGTCACGCACAGTCACGCATGGTCACGCGCAGTCACGGAATGATCTAAATGTCATTTACCTCATCCGATCGATTTGAAATTTGGTCGATATACTTGCTGTAAAGAAAGATCAACTTCGACACAGTCACGCGCAGTCACGCACAGTCACGGAGTGATTTAAAACCCATTTTTCCTTACCCAAACGATCTAAAACTTGGTCGATAGACTGTGAACAAGGATTAATTTTAATATAGTCACGCACAGTCACAGAGAGATTAAAACCTAACTTCCCCTCATCCGATGGATCTGAAACATTGTCCACAGGATAGTCACACACAGTCACGCACAGTCACGGAGATATTCAAAACTCATACGCATAAGGAAAGAAAGAGTTTTAAGAAAAAGATCCATCTTTTATTATACCGATCGACTCAGAATGACTTTATGAGAATGAATGACTTTCTCAGAATGACTTTCTGAGTCGATTTAGCAATGTCCGTCCGTCCGCCCGTCTATGTGTCCATGTAAACCTTGTAATCAAACTACAGGTCGCAAATGAATGAACGCTATTTAAATTGATAAAATTCGGTCCAAGTTCAGAACTTATCCCCATACAAATGGCCCCTATTAAATCGACATAAATTGCCATAAGATCAAACTATCATATACATAGATCTAAGTCAAATTGGGTTTGTATGTGTTTATTATATCCGTTAATCAGTTGTCCAAAAATAATCCCTATAGGACAATTCTGAGTCATAGGCTACATATAGAGCTGCTTCCCGATCTTCACTTGAATCTATCAAAGAACAAAAATATTTTTCTAAAATTTGGTTTGATATATTTTTTCAAAATATAAGTGACTTTACCAAATATAGTCAGAATCGGTCCATTTTTCGACCTAGTCCCCATATAAGTATTGCACCCGATATGAACTTTTTCATATCAGCTGCCAAAAAAAAAATAATAATGCCACCCAAATTTGGGTTTTGCTTACTTTCTATATCCAATTAGTTGGACCGAAGAGATAGGATCTCCAAACTATGGTATAAGATATCGTATAGTCGTTCTAGACCGACTATAATTTTCTTACTTGTTTTATATTGATACCAGTGGACTTTAAGCCCTAAATTTTTTGACAAAAGTTCGATTCAAATTAAGGAATATTTTTTAAACTTTGCCAATATAAATGGAACGACAGGAAAAGAAATTTCACAAACTTTAAATCAGACAATCAAAAACCTTGAACTTGATTTGAATATATATAGAGGACAATGGTACGACATTGACAAGTTTTATTTAAACTAGCAGATTCCAGCCCTCGAAATTCGAGCGCAAATTCTAGGAAATGTTATTTTTTCATTAAATAAAGACCCTAAAATTATTATAATTATTATTTAAATTGGTGAAAATCGGTTCATGTTCAGACCTAGCCCCCATACAAATCGACAAAAATTTCCATAAGATCCAAATTATCATATAGATCTTACTCAAATTGGGTTTGTATGTATATATTACATCCATTAATCAGTAGTCCAAAAATGATCCCTATTGGACAACTCTTAGTCATAGGCCCGATATAGAGCTGCTTCCCAATATCACTTAAATCTATTAAAAAACAAAACTATTGCACAGATTTTTCTCAAATTTAGTTTGTATTTATTTTTTAAAAATATAAGTGAATTTACCAAATGTGATCAGGATCGGTTCATATTTCGAACTAGTCCCCATATAAAAATAACATCCGATATGAACTTTTTCATATCTGCAGCCAAAAAATTAATAACAATGCTACTCAAATTTGGTTTATGCTTATTTTCTATATCGAATTAGTTGAACCGAAGAGATAGGGTCTCTAAACCATTGTATAGGGTATCGTATAGTCGGTCTAGATCGACTATAATTTCTAACTTGTTCAAATAGATATTCTTTGGGAATGTACTGTATTAGAAAATATACTTTTTAATGTTGTGTACATTTTAAGAATATTTACTTTTTTAACAAACGAGTACATTTTAAAGAAAGTATACATTTGTAAGAAACTGTGCTGTTTAAAATAAGGTACTTCTATAAGGGAAATTTACTTTTTAAGAAAACGTACTTGTTAAGAAAAATGTCCTTTTTTGGGCAAAGGTACTTTTTAAAGTTACTTTCATAAGAAATTGTCCTTTTTTACAAAAGTGTCTTTTGAGGGAAAATATTTTTTTAATAAAAGGCACGTTTTTAAGAAATTTTACTTTTGAAAGAAAAATGGGCGTTTTTAAAAAAACCGCTTTCTTAAAAATTATATTTTTTGGGAAAGGTAACTAATTAGAAAATAACTTTTTTATTAAGATATACTTGTTTAAGAAAATTTACTTTTTAATAAAAGGTACCTTTTCAAGAAAAATTAATCTGTTAAGAAAAGATACGGCAGGTCAGTCAACATTCCATTTTTCAAGTTCGTAGACATATCATATCGATATGTCAGTCATTGTACCAGTGAAGATCATAAGTATATATAAAGATGTAAAGACGCGCCTTTTAACTTTCAAAAACGAGAAAGAAGCACATTTTTAAATTAATATTGTGTAGCAAAAATTATATTTCCTTATTAATGCAACACTTTAGTAAGCATACTATACTCCGCTCCAACAAATATAGAGGCTCACCTACTAAAGTACACAGTGCATTTAGTTTAGAAAAATGGTAAAATATATACAAATTTATTGGACATGTGCCACATGTGCCGAAAAGCTACCTACGACTGGGACGTGGTTTAAAAAAATTTTTTTTTGTATCTTTTGCCAACTTGTACGATTATGTTCTGCGCAACAAGTGAATTTATTAGGTCTGTCGCAGAAAAATTGTAAATTTGAAAATATTGTCCATTATTTTTTGTTAAGAAAATAAAAAGTGTTTAACTTAGATTATTATATACGAACGTAGTAAACAAATGGCTGGTAATAATCACTAATAATTTAATGATGTTGATATTCACTGGAATTTCAAAGAAATCTTAAAATTGTCAGAAGAAATAAATGATAAAAGTTTTTGCATTGAAACGCTATTTAGTAGTCGATTTACCTTCATTAAATATTATCTGCAAATAGAGAAAGAAAATGAAAAATATTATTCTTGTGTTTGTAATAAAATCAATAAAATTTTTTTTTAATTCACATTAAAAAATAAAATAAAATTCGAAATGAAACTTTTGCGAAACTTTGTGCAATTTTCCATTATAATTAACAGATAATTAAAAATAATACATTAATTGACAAACATTATGACTTTATAAAGATTTTAAGTGCACATTTAGAATAAAGTGTAAACAAATGTATGAGTTTTCTTTTGAACAATAATGTTTGGGTGAAAGATATAAAAGAAAATTTAATGAGTTTTAAGAGGAAAAATAATATTATCTCAAATCTATTTAAAATACTAAAAAAAAGCCACTCAAAAATATTGGGTCATCAAAGCATTGCAAAATTTTTGGAAAAGCATCGGTAAACATAGATACACACTTGATACTACAGCTCTCAAAGAATGGCTAAGCAATAAGAAATTAATATATGGCACGTGTACCTCTAAAATGAGTTAACTCAAAATTTACAAATTTTCAGTAAAGGCAAAAAACGGGTTTTTTTAATATTTAGTATAAAATTCTAAAACGGTTGTTTCATTGTAAAGAATTGCGAATAATAAGTATACAACCGTAGTTATTTTTGCGATTGTTTCAGTGGTCATCAAAAATAAGAAGTTTCTTGGGTGCAAAATATGTCGAAGAGGTTACAACTATATTTTTTTTTTGCGAAAGACAGGAAAAACCGATGTAATATTTTTACGGTAGATAGATATGACCAGTGGTCATAGGGACACAACTTTTTTACAATTTTTGAAAATATCAAAATGGCCCTATCCATACCATGTAGTGCATCTTTAGATTTTCGATATCGTTAAAAAAGGTTCCGCGTCAAATTCAATTAAGTTTGGGATCAGTAAGTTCTAAAAAAATAAAAATATTTTCTTTACAAATTCATTAAATGATAAATAAATTATAAAGTTTTTCCATTAAATATTGAATAATCTTCTCTATAAAATCAATTAATCGTGATAAAATATTGCGACTTACCTACGCTGTCTTATGCAAATTTGCGAAATATTATAATTTATTGCTAAAAGTATAAAAATATACAAATTTTTTTTTTAACTAACTTTTATTTATTTCTGAGACCTATTGATTTCAAACTTTATTAAACATGGTAAGAAAACTTTTTTAACAATAGCAAAAATCTAGTGACAAAAAAAATTGGTCAAAATACTACTTGTAAAAGAAAAAAAATTTTATAAATAAAGCAAGCGCTGTCACTTTTGATATCCAATATAATACTCCAATTTGTAAGTTTGTTGTGCATTAATTTTATGATAATCGAATTTAAACGTTTGTTTTCGTTCAACTTTTTAAAATGTCTTTTAAACATAGCGAAATTTTTGCTCGGAAAAACGCGGATAAGTGGACCCAAAATTTAAAAAATTCTGAAACTAAATGTAAAAATATTCCAAGTATCGATATTTAGTTATGTGAACTGAACCAAATTCCTAAAAAAAAAAAACAGTCATAGGAAGATATAATGCGTTATATGAAAAAGAAAAATTAAAAACAGAGAGGTATAAAATTATATCACAAGAATTATTCGATTTATGGACTAAACTAAATATTCCGAAATTGGCTACCAAATCTAAGAAGGAAAGTGGAATGTTTGATTCGTACATACCAGGAAGGTATCAAAACTTCAAAAACTGCTGAAAAGTTTGATAACAATTTTAATATTTCGTTCGAAAACATTGCACCAAAATCTGAAATAAGTGTCCAAGATTCAGAATCCGACTCTGTCCCAATGCTCAATGATGGAGACTCAATGATCGATGATTCATTTGAAGATGATAGTGATTATATGCCGCCTTTAAGACTTGGAAAACAAAGCGATTAATAAATCCAGCCCTAACGTTAGTAAATACTACCAAAGCAAGTACTCGGAAAGCAGCAAAAGTATGCAACAACTGGCAGAATCAGGGGTCGATATTGCAACTCCTTCACAGCAAGCAATTTGTAAAGCTGTCTATAAATCTGCAGAGAATAAGGAAGAAATGATGAAACAGTCTTTACAATATGAGAATTAGTGTCTCCATTTCGATGGTAAAAAAAATTGGACGACAAGAAGTACAGGTAGTTGTTCTAAAAAATGAATCTCAAGAAATAAAAGTAGCTGCTTTAGTTCTGGAAAATGGGAAAGCGATAACTATTTTCAATGGCATCAAAGAAACCCTAGAAAAATTTAATTTGATGAAGTCAATAAAAATGATAATTTGCGACACAATCAGTGTTAATACAGGAAAAACTACTGCAGAACCATTTTAAATCAATTTCTCTGCCACCGCCGCAGTACATTGGATGTTAGCACCATGTGTTGGAATTAATACTACGATATGTAATGGATGCATCATTGGACGCAAAAACCACCTCACCAGATATTGCATATGAATTCGTTTCAGAGTTTATAAGCAATTACAATACATTAAAACACGAATATCAGCAAAACGAGAAACGGCTATATGTTGGAAATTTAAAGTAACGTGATGATATGCAATATTTATATAAACTAGGACAGGCTTTTAAATACTATATGGAGCACAATAAATTTCCATTTATAAACTTTAAAACTATACCACCGATTAGTAGTGCTAGATGGAATTCTAGAGCAATTCTTGCAATTCTAGCTTACATACTAATTGCAAAATATCGTAGCAAATTATTTGCAATATGCGAATTTATATGTGGCCCTTGGTACAACATTTGGTTTTCAGACCATTGTTACAATAAAAATGACTTCAAAACCTTAAACAAATCATTATCGGGCTTTACTAATGCTCAGTAATGCTTTCTAAGACATTGGGTGAAAGAAGAATCAAGAATTCCAAAAACACAACGCAGCAACATTTGTGCGAAACGCACAACACGAACTCTTAATCTTAAGTTAATTTCACTTAACAAAGATAGTTTTTAGATTGTGATTTTGATTATAATCATATAATTACATTAAGAAATGTAAATAGATAAATAATAATTAAATAAATAATTTTTAAAAAATAAAAAAAAAAAATCTAAGGGCTTTCAGAAATCGGCTTCGACGCGGAACGTTTTTGTACTGAAATGGCCTGAGGAAACATTTTTCGGTTTCAGCACAACATCGGCTACGGTGTGGTGATAGGGCCTTATTTTGGTTGTACCGCTAATGACCACTGTGTATCGTTTTCTTGCAAAAAAGGAAAATTGAAAAATTTTGAGTTGACTCACTTTAGAGGTACAGGTGCGATATGTCTGATAGTTCCAGTGTTAATTAATCTTTGTGGGACTATTCGAATAATTTTGGAACAATAATCGAGTAATTTGTAATCAAAATTGTATTTAATTTAACGGTAAATGCTCCCATATAATCCAAGCACATAGAGAATAATAAAATAGCTGATCCAGCTATCACTGAAATACAGAAGAAAGTGATAAAATGCATGTAACTTTTTCAAAAGTCAATTTGACTCTAAAATCAAAAAATATATATATTTCAATTAGCGAACGTAGATCAGTAAGACAGAAATTTTTGAAAATGTTTTGCTATCAATGGGAAAATTTACAACGAAAAATATAAATCCACTCTTCAGAAAGAAACAAGATCTAGACGGACTATGCGATACCCTATACCTTTGGAGAATTGGTTTTAGGTCCATGAATTGGTGAATTTTTTTGCTTGCAGATCTGGAAAAGTTTATATCGGATGCTGCATTTATATGGGGACTAGGTTGAAGAAAGTTACTTATTTTTTGCAAAAACATATACAAATCAAATTTGAGAAATCTCTGGGCAATATTTTTGTTTTTGTAGATTTAAGTGAAGATCGGGAAGCAGGTTTGTATGGGGGCTTTGACTAAGAATTATTCTATATGGTTTTTTTTTTGTACTACCAATTAGCGGATGTAATAAACACACACAAACTCAATTTGGACGAGATCAATATGATAATTTTGATATTATGGCAATTTAATTCGATCTTATATGGGACATTTGTATTGGGCCTAGGTCTGAACATACAGTGATTTTCATCAATTTGAATAGCATTAGTCCTATGGCCGACGGAAGCTTATATACAAAATATAAGACATATTTCTATTTGCAAACTGTAGTTTGATTACAAAGTTTACAAGGACATCGCTAAATCGACTCAGAAAGTCGGTATAACACAAGATGGGTCTATGTCAAATATTCTTGGTAGCACAAAGTCGTTATACCCTGACCCAATAATGGTATAGGGTATAAATACCAACGAGAAGACAAATTAATAATCTGTCCCGATTAACTATCACATAGTGGTATAGGGTATAAAAATATTTTGGTAAACCTTCGTAATCAAGATATTAAATCTAAACATTTCACAAATTAATGCCGTTTTCTTTTCTGACAAAAATGTCGCATTTTAATTGCACTTTTTTCGAAAAGTGTATTTTTAATGTATTCTGAATTAAGAGCAACTTTATCTTATACATCAATCAATAGATTTTAAAGGGCTGTGTTCATAAAATTCAAAAAAAAAATTTATTATTATCCCCTTTGAAGTCATAGTGTGAAAATATTCAAAACAAAAAAGGGCACAATGGGAAAATATTCTCACATTATGACCTGAAAGAAGTCAATGGCTGCAATTTATTGCGATATACGAGGGCTCGACTTGGATACCTTTCGATAGATGTATAAGATAAGTTTGCTCTTCTTTCAGAATATATTAAAAAAATACACTTTTCGAAAAAAGGGCAAATTACCTACGACATTTTTTGTCAGAAAAGAAAACGGCATAAATTAATTTTTCGTACACTTAAAAATGGTTTTTTGGATATATTGAAACTAAAATATGTGAACAAAAATATTTTTTTAAACCCTCCACCACAGTGTGCAGATGGTGTACATAAGTTTGTCATTTCATTTGTAATAATTAGAAATCAAATTATGGATCCCATAAAATATATATATCTGTGATCCTTATAACAAGCGGAGTTGATATAGCGATGTCCGTCTGTCCGTCTATCGAAATCACGATGACGGCTTCAATCGGGTAGCTAAGGTGCTCGTTTACATAAAAAATAATTCACTTATATCCTAAGAAGTCTGCTGTTTAAAATCGTCCAAATCGGTTGATCAAATCCCGAGAGTTGAATGAAGAAGTAAAAAAGTCTTGAAAAAATATGATTTGTCTATGTTGTTCTTGTCACGATCACGCCCTCAATAGGGTAACTGGTGCGCTTGTTTTTACTGAGAATGATTAACCAGTATCATGGGAAGGTTTCTGAAAATCAGTTTAATAGGTCCCGAGAAATCACTGACGAAGTACAAAAAATTTAAAAAATATATGTTTCTGTATTGTTTTTTTGTTATTCAAAATGTTGTATTATTGTCGCAGCTGGACTTGTTGGTTTTCTGGTCGTTGTGGTAATAATATAATAAAAACTAACCCTCTCTACATTTTTTTTTATCAACTCTGGTAGAAATATTTAAAGGTTTCCATTGTTTTGCCATCACAAAAAAAGTTTGTTAGATCATTTTTGTCATCGATCCAAAATTTTTGACTACAAGCAGACAAACAGACACTGCGAGTTAATATAAATGGAGTAAAAATTCACCAACATCTAAAGCAAATAATGCTAAACTACCTGTTGTTAATAAAAAAAATCAATGTAAATTTACTGGAAAAAAATGTTATGTATTAATTTACTTAAAGAAAACACAACAACAACTTTTGATGTTGTATTTTTTGTATGTAATATTTACATATACATATCCATAATATTAATAGGATAGGCGATTTCTTGTGATCGATGTTTTGTTCTACCGTTTTGTCCCGATTTTGATCAAACGTATACTATTTGAAAGGTATTTCTTTTTAACTGTTTTGCAGATTTACAGGTTTTTAATTTTTTTTTCCTTTATTTTGAGTAAATTGCATTTAAAGTTGCTACTAACACATACATAAAACTATGCAATGCTATGTGTGTGTTAATTAAATTTGTTAATGTGTTTGTAATAAAAATGAGTTTGTTTCTTTGTTTTGATTTGCGAATTGGCTATAATTGATTAGCATACATTTAAGGCCTTAATTTAATGAAAAAATAAATATTCCTAGAATTTGCACTGGAATTTCGAGGGCTGGAATCTGCTAGTATTAAATAATATATTAGATAATAAAATATTATACATATATTCTATATATGTATATCCATAATAACCGCATGTTAAAAATAATTTGGTATATTATTTTATTTATATAAAATTCTGCAATATTTTGTTTTAGGGAAAATATATTTTTTTGCATTAACAAACAGAGTGTCGCTCCACTTTGCTAAGTGTGACTATGCCACAGTAGATGGCGCCACAAGTTTTGTTCCAATTAGCTTTGCAATAGTTATTTCTATTTTAACATGAATGTCAACATTTTCAATTAGATATCAAACACAACAATGTCAAAAGTATACACAGAGCTGAGTAAAGAAGAAGCAATGGGTTTTCTTTTTGCTTTAAAAATAGTTCTACATAGTTATATAAAATTATTATTCTGATTTACCTACAAAATATCTGATTGCGATTACATATAATTTTCAAAAATTGTTTATAATTACTAAAGCATTATTATTCACATAAATGCAAAATTGCACCTTTTAAATTTTCCATTCAAAAATTAAGAAAATATCAATTGTAAAAAACTGGAATTCAGATTTCCAATTATAAATTAGAAAATATCAATTGAATTTCAGAAAATCATATTAAAACGTCGGAAATAATAACTTGAAATTTAGAAGACATCAATTGAATTTTTGAAATATCAATTTTATTCTTTAAACACAAATTGAAATTCAAAAGACACCAAATATGTTTACATTTAAAAATGTTCATATCTAAAAAAAAATATTGGCATTCAGGAAACATTAATAGCATTTCGGGATAAGAAAACATTGATATAAATTCAATGAAGTTTAGAAACCTCAAATGATATTTAAGAAAGGCGAACATAAAAATTGTTACATAAATAAAGCGCAATTTGATGAGAATGTTATTTATATATTATTTTTCACAATTTGTTTGAATGAAAATTTTAAGTTGTTCAGAAAATAAAGATACCAAATTATTTTAATTAAAATTTTTCGGATATTTGGTTTTTTGCGTTTGGCATCCCTAATTTGACCCAGTGTTCAAGATGACCTCAAAATTTAACTTCATGGTAGGCAAAGTAAAACCCAAAAAAATTAAGCTCGACAATAATTCCCAGGTAGTAGTATTTGGAGCCAATAAATGAAAATGTATTTTATTAACAAAATTTTGTTCAAAATCAAAGGCTGAAATCACTGGGTTAAATTCTGTATTGTATTGTGTTATTTTGTGTTACCATAAAATCTAATAGCGAAAGCTCCCTTTTAATATGTAAAAAAAATATTAGTCCCCTATGTTTTCCAAATATGGCTATATTTTAACAAAAAAATTGAGAGAGCTTTTTTGGTTACTAGCAGATTCCAGGCCTCGAAATTCGAGTGCAAATTCTAGGATATTTTATTTTCACATTTAATGAAGACCCTAAAGTTATGCTAATCAATTATAGACAATTCACAAATCAGCACAAAATACAAACTCATTTTTATTACAAATTCATCAACAAATTTAATAGACACATACATAGCATTGTATTATTTTTATGTATGTGTTAGTAGCAACTTTAAATACAATTTACTCAAAATAAAGGAAAAAATTTAAAAATCTGTAAATCTGCAAAACGGCTAAAAAGAAATACCTTTCAAATAATATACATTTGGTCAAGATCGGTATAAAACGGTAGAACAAAACAGCGGTCACAAGAAATCGCCTAGCCTATTAATATTATAGATTATTTTGTCACTCGATCCGACGTATACGGCCGCATTGAAGAATTATTTGGCCAGTTAAAAGAAACTATACAGCTACCTCCAGTTAACACGATTCAACGCATATAGCCACCCTACACAACCACTACCTTCGCAACGGAAGTTAGGGCGAGCTATTTAATTTGCAAAAACTTAAACTAAACTAAGCGAGAGGTTATGTCGTATAACCGGAAACGCATGCATCTAGGTATATAACCTAAATGCATGCCGATCAGCAACCAAGATGACCAAAAAGCAAACACCGAAACGTGTTTTCTTTTATCGGAAATAATAGAAAAGAAAACGATCTTTCCTCGTTGGAGCGCGAATTAATAATGTGAGAGGGTTTTATAGACCAACTCTTGTAATAAACAAATAATTTGCTGAAATAATTTGGTAGTAAGTCTAATAAATTGTTTACTTTTTCAAATATTTCGTTTACATTTATTATCAATACTCAAACCGAGGTGGAGGGTATCAAAGATTCGGCACAGCCGAATTTAACATTCTTACTTTTTTCTTTAATAATGTTTGTTTGGTTGTTACCTTTTCACGCAAAAACTACTGAACCGACTCACATGAAAATTGGCATACAGATAGTGCCACACCCCCTTTTACACCCACTTTTTAGGCAACCACGCCTAACTACTGAACCGATTACCAGGAAATTTCGCACACAGGTAGTGCTGACTCTGAAAATAATACTGTACTATACAAGGTCTCGATTGTATGTCACGCCCCACTTAAAATCCATTTTTTTTGCAATCCATTTTTTTTTTTTGCGGAGGTATTATTTTGCTATTACATCTAAACGAAGTGAAGCAGCATGGCACTTAGTCTTCCATTGCATGATCGATACCCGAACGAAACACATTTGGCCGATCATTTACGGAATGGGAAAAACGTTTACTTCATTGAACAAAATTTCCTGCAAAACCACACTAACAGCCTTTTTTTTTTGATAATTTTGGTAAAATTTTAACATAAGCCGCAATTCCGCAACACTACACTTGCAATGCATCGTCGGAAGAATAAAAGTGGCGCAAAATTGGTACATCTGTTAGCTACTGGCCCGGAGTTAAAGCTGGAGACGCTCTAGGTACTGTGTACACGGTACATGTAACAAATTTGGAATGCCATTGTCTATGAATGCTCCTAAACGTTGTAAAAGGACCAACGTGTTTTACAGTTTGAAAATCATTCATAATAAAAATCAAAATCATTCTGCAATTTGGTATCCTCTGAAAAACAACTTCTATCTGCAGTCTATCCGGAAATAAATGGAAATATGCCCGACAAATCCTTATGCAAAAGAGCATTGTTAGCACCAAAAAAAAAACACAACAAGTTCTGTCAAGTTCTGTGTCACAGTATACAAATTCATTGATATCATTACCTCCGAGGAACAATGCACTATATACCCCCCCGAAGTTTCTTAGTTCCATCGAAAAAATTAGAAATTAGTGTTGGAGTTTCAATTATTCTTATGCGGAATCAAAATGCGTCAAAACTTGGCAATGGCACAAGACTGCGGGTAACCCATCTTAGCCCTAATATCATCGGAGCAACTGTATTAAGATACTCAGCAAAAGGAGAAGACATTTTCTTTCCACGAACACCCCATATACCAGCAGGTTCACCATTTCAATTCAAACTTCTGGCTTCCGGTTTCAACTTTGGCTCCAGAGCTTACAAGACCGCTTACAAGACCCATTGGAACTTTCTAAGGAAATTTTAAGAAAAAGGTACATAGAAACCACTATCATGCAAATAGTGTTGACTGCATAGTTCAAAAATTAAAAAGGTAACTCAAAACCATAGACCCAGATGGTCACTTATTACGGTTTTGAGCTGAACAAAAGGGATCGAATAATTTTGATACCCTTATTAACATAAAAATATTTTATTTATTTTTTTTTTAATTTATTAAAACTAAAATAACCTTACATAATAACATATACTAGCAGATTCTACCCCTCGATATTCGAGTGCAAATTCTAGGAAATTTTATTTTTTCATTAAATAAAGACCCTAAAGGTATGCTAATCAATTATAGCCAATTCACAAATCAGCAAAAACAAACAAACTCATTTTTATTACAAACACATTAACAAATTTAATAAACATACACATAGCATTTATAATTTTTTTAATGCGTTAGTAGCAAATTTAAATGCAATTTATTCAAAATAAAGGAAAAAATTTAAAAATCTGTAAATCTGCAAAACGGGTAAAAAGAAATACCTTTCAAATAATATACGTTTGGTCAAAATCGGGATAAAACGGCAGAACAAAACATTGGTCACAAGAAATCGCCTAGCCTTTTAATATTATATATCATAAAGGGTACACTGGCAGCAGGGGCCTTCGTCCCCTGATTAATTGTTTAATTATTTATTTCTTATTTTTTTTAAAGAAAATGTAAAAAATGCTTTACCCACATTCTGTAGTTGGGTAGTTGATGTGGCACACATATTTGTCTATATGTTTATTTTTTTTTTTATTTTTTTGTCCGTTCACAAACATTTTTACAAAGTATGTACTATTTAGTACACTTTTGTAATTTGTCTGTAAGTATGTTATATTTATATACAAAGTACATGTTTTATGTTCGTTTACGTTTTTATAGTTCAATTTTAAATATATTCATAATTTTATGTGCAGAGTAGTAAAATAAATGTTGGCGCCTACAATGTTCACTTAGTTCTTTGTGTTTCTCTTTTTAATATTGTATTTATATGTTTTTTTTTTTTTCATATTTCGCTGTTTGCCATATTGATGATGATGTTATAATTCGATAAGACAATTACATTTCTCTTAAACAATATCAACTATCACTCGGAGACATCATGGAAATACTTATGAATATAGACATTACAGCAGAAGATGCATCAATCAATGGCAATGTGGTTGGTTCATTGCAAATGTTATATTTAATATGCATAGCATCTTAAAATACATTTACCCTCACCCCTGACTGCTTATGCGTGCCGTCTCATTAATACTAAACTTTATAAAATTATGTATTATACACAAAAAGTTTCTTACAAATTACCCTTTTTTTTGAAAAAGTGGCTTTCTTAAAAATTATAATTTTATAACACAGGTTTTCTTCAAATATTATCTCTGTTTAATCAAGTGTAATGTACCTTTTCTAATAAAAAATACATTTTTATTAAGAAACTGAATTTTTTAAACTACGTTTCATTTTTTTTTAAGTGCATTTTCTTAAAAAGTTCTTTATATTAAACAAGTAAGAGTGTTAAATTCGGCTGTGCCGAATTTCCACCTCGGTTTGAGTATTGATAATAGATGTAAACAAAATATTTGAAAATGTAAACAATTTGTTAAATTTAATACCAAATTATTTCAGCAAATTCTTTGGTTTGATCTGGATTTTTGTTCATTTCAAGAGTTGGTATATAGAGCTCTCTCACATTAGTAATTCGCGCTCCAGCGAGGAAAGATCGTTTTCGTCTTTTCTATTTTTTCGGATAAAAGAAAACATGTTTCGGTGTTTGCTTTTTGGTCATCGTGGTTGCTCATCGGCATGCATTTAGGTTATATACCTATATGTATGCGTTTCCGGTTATATGACATAATTATTTAATTAATTTTTAAGTTTAAGTTTTTGCAAATTAAATAGCTCGCCCTAACCTCCATTGCGAAGGTAATGGTTGTGTAGGGTGGCTATACGCATTAACTCGTGCTAATTGGAGATGGCTGTATAGTTTCTTTTAACTGGCCAAATAATTCTTTATTACCGCCGTATAGGCCGGATCGAGTAACAAAATAGTAACCAAAAAAAAGCTCTCTCAATTTTTTTGTTAAAATATTGCCATATTTTGAAAATAAAATTTTTTGTTTACATACTAAATGGAAGTTTTCATTATTTACACAATACAATACAAAATCTAACCCAGTGATGCCAACATTTGATTTTGAATTAAATTATGTTAATAAAATATATTTTCATTTATTGACTCCAAATACTACTACCTGGGAATTATTGTCGAACTTCACTGTTTTGGGTTTTACCTTGCCTACAATGAAGTCAAATTTTGAAGTCATCATGAATACAGGTTCCAATTAGGGATGCCAAACGCAAACAACCAAGTGTCCCAAAAATTTTAAATAAAATAATTTGTTATCTATACTTTCTAAAAAACTTAAAATTTTCATCCAAATAATTGTGAAATATATTATGTAAATAACATTCTCATCAAAATGCGCTTTATTGATGTAACAATTTTTATGTTCGCAATTCTTAAATATCATTTGAGGTTTTCTAAACTTCATTGAATTTAAATTAATATTTTCTTATCCTGAAATGCTATTAATGTCCCCTCAATCGCAATATTTTTTTTTTAATTTCAGTTGATTTCTTAAATGTAAACATATTTGGTGTTTTCTGAATTTCAATTTGTGTTTAAAAAATCAAATTTGTATTTTAAAAATTCAATTGATGTCATCAAAATTTCAAGTTAATATTTCCAATGTTTTAATAGGATTTTCTGAAATTCAATTGATATTTTCTAATTTATAATTGGAAATTTGAATTCCAATTTTTAGAATTGATATTTTCTTAAATTTGAATGGAAAATTTAAAAGGTGCAATTTTGCATTTATGTCAATAGTAATGCTTTAGTAGTTATAAACATTTTTTTAAAACTATATGTAATCGCAATCAGAATGATAACTTTATATGTGTATGTAGAACTGTTTTGAAAGCAAAAAAAACTCATCATTGAACTCGGTAACTCTATTTTGTAAACATAACAAGAAGTTAATATGCCAAACTTATGGTCATATTTGTAAAAGAATAATGGAAAAACGTATGAAGTAAAAGACCAGACCTGTGTATGCTCTTAACATTGCTTTATTTGATTTCTAATTGAAAATATTGACATGCATGTTAAAATATAAATAACGATTGCAAAGCTAATTAGAACAACAATTGCGGCGCCATCTACTGTGGCATAGCAGCACTGAGCAAAATGAAGTGACACCCTGTTTGTTAATACAAAAGAAATGTATTTTCCCTAAAACAAAATATTGCATAATTTTATATAAATAAAATAATATACCAAATTATTTTTAACATGCGGTTATTATGGATATACATATATAGAATATATATATAATATATATATATTATTTTATTATTTAATATATTATTTAATACTAGCAGATTCCAGTCATTGAAATTCGAGTGCAACTTCTAGGAAATTCATTTTTCTTACAAACACATTAACAAATTTAATAAACACACACATAATATTGTATAATTTTATGTATGTGTTAGTAGCAACTTCAAATGCAATTTACCCAAAAAAACGGAAAAAAATTAAAAATCTGTAAATCTGCAAAACGGCTAAAAAGAAATACCTTTCAAATAGTATACGTTTGGTATAAATCGGGATAAAACGGTAGAACAAAACGTTGGTCAAAGAAATCGCCTAGCCTATTAATATTATGGATATATATGTAAATATTACACACAAAAAACATCATAAGTTATTGTTGTGTTTTCTTTAAATAAATTAATACATAACATTTTTTTTCGGTAAATTTAGATCTGAAACTTTACAGGCTGGCTCATGGCGATGACAAAAATGATCTAACAAATTTTTTTTATTGATGCCAAAACAATGGAAACCTTAACATATTTCTACCAGATTTGATAAAAAAAATTTGCAAAGGGTTAGTTTTTATAATATTATTACCACAGCGGCCACAAAACCAACAAGTCCAGCTATGAGAACAATACAACATTCAGAATAACAAGAACAATATAGAAACATCATATTTTTCATTATTTTTTTAATTTTTCAGAGATATCCCGGGACCTGCTTCACCGATTTTAATGTTTTTAAAACGGAAAACTTCCCATGATCTTGGTGAATTATTCTCACTAAAAATTATCACCCTAGCTGTCCTATTGAAGCCTTGATCGTGACAAGAACGACATCGAAAATCATATTTTTTCAAGACTTTTTTTAGTTCTTCATTCAGATCTCGGACCCTATTCAACCAATTTGGATGATTTTAAATACCAAACGTTTCAGAAAGTCAATGAATCATTTTTTGTACAAACAGGCACCCTAGCTACCCGATTGAAGTTGTCATCGTGATTTCCATTGACGGACAGACGGACAGACAGACATCGTTATATCAACTCCGCTTGTTATAAGGATCACAAATACATATATTTTATGGGGTCCAGAATTTTTTTCTAATTATTACAAATGGAATGACCAACTTATATATACCCTCTGCACACTGGGGTGGAGTGTATATAAAAATCGACTTCATAAGAACGTATATTTTCTTACTATATCTTCTTAAAATCGTACCTTTTCTTAAAAAAGTTTTTCTTTTAAGAAAACTTTTTAAAATACCTTTACTTCTATATACCCAATACTACTTCTTCTTAAAAAAAGTAAATTTTCATAAAAAAAAGTTCACTTTTACTTTTTGGAAAAAAAATTAATTTTCAAAATAATACGTTTTTTGAAACATTATCTGTTTTAAAAAGTTCTTTGCGTAAAATATCACCTTTTTCTGAACCAAACCTTTTCCCAAAAAATGACTTGTTCTTCAAAAAATATCTTTCCTTAAAAAAATACCTTTTCTTAAAGACTACTTTTTCTTATAATGGTACCTTTTTTATAAAAATGCTCTTTCTGAAAAAAAAAAAAAATTTGTCTTAAAAAATCAAATTTCCTTAAAAAATCAAATTTTCTTTAAAAAAAAGTACATTTTCTTAAAAAGTATCATTTGCTAAAAGTCTGCATTTTCTTTAACAAAAAGTCCATTTTCTTAACAAAGAACTATTTCTTACAAAAGTATCATATGTTAAAAACGTACCTTTTCTTAAACCGCACATATATTAAAAAGAACCTTTAAAAAGTACGTTTCCTTAAAACGTACCATTTCTTAAATAGGTGCATTTCGTTAAAAATTTCTTATATCTTAAAAAACTTCGTATTCTTAAAAACGTACATATTCACTGCACCTTCTTAAAAATTTATCTTTTCTTAAAAAAATTTTTTTGTTTGTAAAGAAAATTTCTTAATACAAATATTTTGTCTTAAGACATCACAGTTTCTGCAAAAATTATCCACTATATAGAGTTCCCTGTTCAAAAAATAATTTTTTTGTTTTGAAAAATTAAATTTTCTTAAAATCCTACTCTATCTGAAAAAGCACCTTTAGAAAAGTATTTGTGCTTAAAAGTGCCTTTTCCTAAAAATTACATTTTATTAAAAAAAAAAATTTTTTTCTTATTATATTCCAAATGCTACCTTTTCTTAAGTAAAATACTTTTTCCCAAAAAAGTTAACTTTTTGGAAACTTTAAATTTTAAAATATGTATGTTTTCTTAAAAAATTATTTATTTTAAAAAGATCCCTTTCATATAGTAGTACCTTTTCCTAAATCGAACTTTTTAAAGAGAAAAAAAATATTTTTTTCTTAAAAACAAAAGAGTATTTTCTTATAAGGATACATTTTCTTAAAAACTTCCTTTCCTTAAATAAGTAAAATTCTTAAAATGTAAATTTTTGTATCTGTAACTTTTATAAAAAACCAAATTCTCTTAAAAAAGAATGTGATATTAAACGTCAATTTTCTTACTTAACGTTTTTATAAAAGTATATTTTATTAAAAAAAGTTTATTTTTTTTAGAGGAAATTTTTTTAAATGAGTATTTTTCTTAAGACAACACGTTTTCTTAAAATGTATCTCTTTTAAAATGTTCCCTTTCGTAATATAATATCCCGTCCTAAATAGAACCTTTTCTTGAAATAATCTAGCCTATAAACTCTTTCTTTCCGTGACTGTGCGTGACTGTGTGTGACTATCTTAAAATTAATCTCTGGCCACAACAAGTCTATGGACAAAGTTTCAGATCCATTGGATGAGCGGAAGTGGGTTTTAAATCACTCCGTGACTGTGCGTGACTATGCGTGACTACGCATGACTATGTCGAAGTTGATCTTTCTTTACTGCAATTATATCGACCAAGATTCAGATCGGTCGGATGAGGGTAAATGACATTTAAATCACTCCGTGACTGTGCGTGACCACGCGTGACTGCGCGTGACTATGTCAAAGTTAATGTTTTTTCACATCAAGTGTATGGACCAAGTCTGAGATTGATCTTATGAAGGGAAATGATATTTAGATCACTCCGTGACTATGCGTGACCATGCGTGATTGCGCGTGACCAAATCAAAGTTAATCTTTTTTCACAGCGAGTGTATGGACTAAGTTTCAGATCGGTCGGATGAGTGTAAATGACATTTAAATTTCTTCGTGACTGTGCGTTACCACGCGTGACTGTACGTGACTAAGTCAAAGTTAATCTTTTTTTCACAGCAAGTGTATGGACCCAGTTTCACATCGATCGGATGAGGGGAAATGACATTTAGATCACTCTGTGACTGTGCGTGACCATGCGTGACTGCGCGTGACAAAGTCAAATTTAATCGTTTTTTTACAGCAATTGTATGGACTAAGTTTGAGATCGGTCGGATTAGTGTAAATGACATTTAAATCACTTCGTGACTGTGCGTTACCACGCGTGACTGTACGTGACTAATTCAAAGTTAATCTTTTTTTCACAGCAAGTATATGGACCCAGTTTCACATCGATCGGATGAGGGGATATGACATTTATATCACTCCGTGACTGTGCGTGACCATGCGTGACTGCGCGTGACAAAGTCAAATTTAATCGTTTTTTTACAGCAATTGTAGGACTAAGTTTGAGATCGATCGGATGAGGGGAAATTACATATAGATCACTCCGTGACTGTGCATGACCACGCGTGACTGTGCATGGCTAAGTCAAAGCTAATCTGTAGTCACGGCAAGACTATGTGCCAAGTTTCAGATCAATTGGATAAGGGAGAATTGGGTCACCCATGACAGACAGACAGACAGACAGACAGACAGACAGACAGACAGAGAGTATGAGTTAAAAGAAAGAGTTTAAAAAGTAAGTTCTGTTATAAAAGTGGATTTATTTACAAAAAATAATTACAAAACAAGTACCGATACCATATACCATGTTTTAGAGACCCTATATCTTCGGTCCAACTAATTGGATATAGCAAATAAGCATAAACCAAATTTGAGTGGCATTTTTATTAATTTTTGTGGCTGCAGATATGAAAAAGTTAATATCGGGTGCTATATTTATATGGGGCCTAGGTCGAAAAATGTACCGATCATGACCATATTTGGTAAGTCACTTATATTTTTACAGTGTTTACATGGACACACAGACGGACGGACGGACGGAAGGACATCGCCAAATCGACTCAGAAAGTGATTCTGAGCCGATCGGTATAATAAAAGATGGGTCAAAGATTTTTGGCAGTTACAAACAGCAGCACAAAGTCATTATACCCAAACCACATAGTGGTATATGGCATAATTCTGTGGTTTTCTGGAATAACCGCGTATGTCCATTTTTGGCAGTTTTGAGTTAACGATGTGTTAAATTTTTGTAAAAAAATTATTGGCCATTTCTGAGCTTTTTCTTTAAATAACGACGTAACTTACATGTTTATTAAATTAATTTGCAGCAATAATGACGTATGTTAACCTACGTTTGATCGCTGACAAATTATTTTCTCAGAAAACGACACATAGCGACATACGTTGTTATTAATGAAAAAAAATGCAAAATAATTTCGTATTAGTTTTCAGTGTATAACGACATAAAAAACTTGTGTGTTTATTTCTGTTATTTTTTGTCACTATTATTCTTGATGTGTTGTTATATTCTCATCCTAAGTCCCGTTAACTTTTTGTTGACGAACAAAAAAATTCATTTTTCAAGCAACAACAACTTATGTCTACATGGGTGGTCGCATTGGAAGTTTTCATTTCCAAAGAAAACGACGTTTGTCGACATAAGTTGTTTTATCTGCACACACTTTAAGTGTAATTTACATATTGTTTTTTTCGTCCTTCTCTAGGATCTATTCCTCTTAAGATTTTTGACTCAAAATTTTATATAAAGTATTTATTGCCCATATCTACATGACTGTTAAATAAAAAGCTCTAAAAGTTTTATATCGAGTCCATAATTTCATATATATCGTTTTTTGGCTCCCCTGAACATTTTGATTTTATGACATATGCGGTTATTCCAGAAAACCACAGAATTAAGTTTTCTTCATTGCCTTAGAAATGTTCCTCTTCGTAGAATAGTAAGTACCTTTTCTGAAAAAGTATTATCATCAATTTTTAACGGCGACTAAGGTCACCTTTACTTTCAAAATGCATTCTCCATGAGCAGTAGAGTAACATATGGTCGATAACTACCTAACTATAATTTTGCTACTTATTCTCTTCAGTTTATTGGTAAAACAAAAGCTGAAGACAATACATCCATTTAACTTTTGTGTTCTAGAACTTTAATCTTTTGAAGGCTGTCATCTGCAAATAAATCATTTTATAAATATCAAAGAATATACTATAAAAATTTATTTTACAAAAAAATTCATCTCATGTGCAAATTGTAAAAGACATCGTAGAAATTTTAAGCCGGAAATTTCATTTAAAATTCTATATAACTTTCACAACTTAAATAGAAACTTTAAAAGATGGACATTTTTTACAAAAGGTTGAAAATAATTCCTGATAATTTTGCTTTAAATTTAGCATTCCCTCTAATGTGCCTTTACTGTTTATGCCATAAATGCTTAAGTGAAACGAAATAAATACTAATCAATCAAATTCGAAAGCCTTATTATTGACTATTTGTAATCACATAGTTGTCGTTGGCGTCTTTATTTCCATAGTCTTAATAGTTGTTGCCGGTTTATTTTGCTTCAGTTGATTATAATTTAATTGACTACTTCTGTTCAATCGCTTTTTTTTTTGTATCTTTTATTTTTCAATTAACTTTTAAATCATTTTGGTTCTATTTTATTCAAATCTAAATGACACACCAATCAAATGCTTTTAAGCAAATATTTATTGTTGTGTTTCTGTTATTGTTGTTTATAATTGGTTTTCTATTCATTCATAAAATTTTACGATAATTTGTCCGGTTTTCGTTTTAAGCACAAAAATCATTTAAAACGTCATTTACATTAAATACGTTGAAGTATTCATGTTTTCATGATTTTTATTGAATCATTTCTAAATATTAATTGCAGTCAATAATATTTTGCTAAATTTGTATATTGATTGGAAAAAGCAATACAGTTTCTATAAACAAATAAAAATTGATATTTTTGTTAATTATAAATGAAAATTGATGTGATTGCTTTAAACGATTTAAGTTTAATGAGAACGATAAGTTAAGATTTGGATTTCAAAATCTTTCTTAAAATCATTTTTCTTTATTTGTTAACCTTTGTATTCAACTTAAAGCAGGAAAAATATATTGCTTAGTTAAGCATGTTTTATAAATTCAATGATTCACTTGCAAATACAAATGGGAAAAATAAAATAACAAAAGTTTGTACAATTCACTTGCATGGGATATTAATCATCATTACGTTGGTGCTTTATGTTTTTTTTTTCCTTTGTAAACCTGTGTTCAGATACCACAATCACTTTTTTCCAACACTGGTGTTATTGGCCACATGCGACACATGTTGGGTTGGTTTAACACGTGACTTACTTAACAACTTACATATTTAAACCACATCATAAACATGCAGCCATGTGAGAACAACATAAAAAAGATGTGCTTTTAACGATAAAGTCTTACAATACCCTACACGTTACTGTGCAGGAGATTTCGTTTGCAACACAGTATAAATATCTTCTTTATTCTAGTAACTAACCAACGTTGGTTAATGTTGTGCTAATCTGTTTGGTTTTAAAAGTCAGCTATCGAGGTCCATTGGTCCAAAAGTTATGACTAAATATGTGAAGATATCTCTTAAATTTTCACCTAACCCGCGCCTGATAGCATTATTTGCGTCTTATGTCTTTGTTAACAGATAATATAGACATCACAATTTTATGCATCTGTAAAAATATTCAAATCGAAATTTTTTTTTAACAAAATTTTTGGTTTTTGAAATTTGTTTTCACATCATATATTTATATTTCCTTTCTAAATTCTACATTCTCTTCACTAAAAAATTGATTTTCCAATTTTAAATTCAATTTTCTTTTACATTTTTTTATTTCTACATGTAAAATGTAAGAAAAAATCACATCAAAAATATATCATAATTTTTGCAAAAAATTTTTATTTAGAAAAATTTTTCTAAAATTATTTTTCCCCTCATAATTTTCCCCTCGTAAAAAAATAATTCACCTCAAAAAATTATTTATTGCAATCTTGAAAGTACATTTTTATACCGTCCACACGTCAGTGGCAGAGGGTATATATAGGTTTGTTATTCCGTTTGTAACGCATCGAAGAACTAATTTCCGACCCCATAAAGTATAAATATTCCTGATCCTTATCACAGCTCGAGTCGATATGGAGATGTCCGTCTGTCCGTCTGTCTGTTGAAATCACGCTCATTCACAAAAAAAAGCCATCTTACTGGATAAGGTTGCAATAATATTATTTGCCATAATTCCCAGCAGACTGGTGTTCAAAATGGGCTAAATCGGGCATAACTGTGATTAGATACGAGCAAAAATATGTAGATACCTCGAAAAAAAACGTAAAACCCAGTATGTATGCATACATTAACAATACCAAGAACACAATAACACAGCTCATGTTAGTAGTACTGCCACATATTTTTTATCGTTATCACATTATAATAAAAAAAAAAAACCGCCAATATGAAAGAAAAAATTAAAACGAAAAATGGAAAATCGAAAATGAAAAATGGAAAATGAAAATGGAAAATAGAGAATGGAAAATGAAAATTGGAATATGGAAAATGAAAAACGTAAAATGGAAAATAGAAAATAGAAAATAGAAAATGAAAAATGGAGAATAGAAAATCGAAAATGAAAAATGGAAAATGAAAAAGAAAATTGAAAATAGAAAAATGGAAAACGAAAAATGGAAAATGGAAAATGAAAAATGGAAAATGAACATTGAAAAATGAAAAATGGGAAATGGAATACGCAAAATGGAAAATGGAAAATTGGAAATGGAAAATGAAAATTGAAAAATGGAAAATGGAAATGGAAAATGAAAAATTAAAAATTAAAAATGTAAAATGGAAAATGAAACTAGTAAAATGGAAAATGAAAATGAAAATTGAAAAATTGAATATGGAAAATGCAAAATGGAAAATGGAAAATGAGAATTGAAAAATGGAAAACGAAAAAATGAAGAATGGAAAATGAAAATTGAAAATTGAGAAATGAAAAATGAAAAACGGAAAATGGAAAATGAAAATTGAAAAATGAAAAATGAAAAATGAAAAATTAAAAATGAAAAATTAAAAATGAAAATTAAAAATGAAAAGTGAAAAATGAAAAATGAAAATTTAAAAAAAAAACGAAAAATGAAAAATGGAAAATGAAAAATGAAAAATTAAAAAAGGGAAAATGAAAACTGAAAAATGAAATATGGAAAAATGAAGAGTGGACAATGGAAAATGAAAACTGAAAATTGAAAAATTAAAAATGGAAAATGAAAATTGAAAATTGAAAAATGGAAAATGAAAATTGAAAAATGAAAAATGAAAAACGAAAAATGAAAAATGAAAAATTAACAATTAACAATTAAAAATTAAAAATTAAAAACTAAAAATTAAAAATTAAAAATTAAAAATTAAAAATTAAAAATTAAAAATTAAAAATAAAAATTAAAAATTAAAAATTAAAAATTAAAAATTAAAAATTAAAAATTAAAAATTAAAAATTAAAAATTAAAAATTAAAAATTAAAAATTAAAAATTAAAAATTAAAAATTAAAAATTAAAAATTAAAAATTAAAAATTAAAAATTAAAAATTAAAAATTAAAAATTAAAAATTAAAAATTAAAAATTAAAAATTAAAAATTAAAAATTAAAAATTAAAAATTAAAAATTAAAAATTAAAAATTAAAAATTAAAAATTAAAAATTAAAAATTAAAAATTAAAAATTAAAAATTAAAAATTAAAAATTAAAAATTAAAAATTAAAAATTAAAAATTAAAAATTAAAAATTAAAAATTAAAAATTAAAAATTAAAAATTAAAAATTAAAAATTAAAAATTAAAAATTAAAAATTAAAAATTAAAAATTAAAAATTAAAAATTAAAAATTAAAAATTAAAAATTAAAAATTAAAAATTAAAAATTAAAAATTAAAAATTAAAAATTAAAAATTAAAAATTAAAAATTAAAAATTAAAAATTAAAAATTAAAAATTAAAAATTAAAAATTAAAAATTAAAAATTAAAAATTAAAAATTAAAAATTAAAAATTAAAAATTAAAAATTAAAAATTAAAAATTAAAAATTAAAAATTAAAAATTAAAAATTAAAAATTAAAAATTAAAAATTAAAAATTAAAAATTAAAAATTAAAAATTAAAAATTAAAAATTAAAAATTAAAAATTAAAAATTAAAAATTAAAAATTAAAAATTAAAAATTAAAAATTAAAAATTAAAAATTAAAAATTAAAAATTAAAAATTAAAAATTAAAAATTAAAAATTAAAAATTAAAAATTAAAAATTAAAAATTAAAAATTAAAAATTAAAAATTAAAAATTAAAAATTAAAAATTAAAAATTAAAAATTAAAAATTAAAAATTAAAAATTAAAAATTAAAAATTAAAAATTAAAAATTAAAAATTAAAAATTAAAAATTAAAAATTAAAAATTAAAAATTAAAAATTAAAAATTAAAAATTAAAAATTAAAAATTAAAAATTAAAAATTAAAAATTAAAAATTAAAAATTAAAAATTAAAAATTAAAAATTAAAAATTAAAAATTAAAAATTAAAAATTAAAAATTAAAAATTAAAAATTAAAAATTAAAAATTAAAAATTAAAAATTAAAAATTAAAAATTAAAAATTAAAAATTAAAAATTAAAAATTAAAAATTAAAAATTAAAAATTAAAAATTAAAAATTAAAAATTAAAAATTAAAAATTAAAAATTAAAAATTAAAAATTAAAAATTAAAAATTAAAAATTAAAAATTAAAAATTAAAAATTAAAAATTAAAAATTAAAAATTAAAAATTAAAAATTAAAAATTAAAAATTAAAAATTAAAAATTAAAAATTAAAAATTAAAAATTAAAAATTAAAAATTAAAAATTAAAAATTAAAAATTAAAAATTAAAAATTAAAAATTAAAAATTAAAAATTAAAAATTAAAAATTAAAAATTAAAAATTAAAAATTAAAAATTAAAAATTAAAAATTAAAAATTAAAAATTAAAAATTAAAAATTAAAAATTAAAAATTAAAAATTAAAAATTAAAAATTAAAAATTAAAAATTAAAAATTAAAAATTAAAAATTAAAAATTAAAAATTAAAAATTAAAAATTAAAAATTAAAAATTAAAAATTAAAAATTAAAAATTAAAAATTAAAAATTAAAAATTAAAAATTAAAAATTAAAAATTACAAATTACAAATTAAAAATGAAAAATGAAAAATGGAAAATGGAAATTAAAAAAAAACGGAAAATGAAAAATGAAAAATGGAAAATGAAAACTGAAAAATGAAAAATGGAAAATGACAATTTAAAAATGAAAAATTAAAAATGAAAAATGAAAAATGAAAAATGAAAAATGAAAAATGAAAAATGAAAAATGAAAAATGAAAAATGAAAAATGAAAAATGAAAAATGAAAAATGAAAATTGAAATATGAAAAATGAAAAATGGAAAATGAAAATTTAAAAATGAAAAATGGAAATTGAACATTGAAAAATGGAAAATGAAAATTGAAAAATTAAAAATGGTAAATGGAAAATTAAAATTGAAAATGAAAAATGGAAAATGAAAATTGAAAAATGAATAATAATAATTTTTAGCTAAGAATCATTTGAATTTTGGTATTCGGATTTAATGTTTCAGTATCGGCAAAAGTTTAAAAGTGGTAGAAGTACTCAACATTGGGTGTAATATAGAGTTTAAGACTAAGGTAGAGGGTATCAAAAAATTCGGCACAGGCAAATTTAACACTCTTATTTGTTTTTTTTTTTTTTTGCCATCAGACGATAAAAGCGTGAGTTACTAATAATTTAAAAATATGTTTGCCTAAAAATTTATTTAAAAAAAAATTATTTAAAACATATGTAACTTTTCACCACAACTATTAAATTTTCTCTAGTAGGTCTTGTCGAGTATAACAAGACTCTGTCCTTGAAATCTGCGAAAGACCTCCAATATCTTTAGTTAGGGGTAAAAAACCGGGGTTTCGGCCCTTTTTACATATAAGACAGTAACTTTGTTGAATATAAACCGGTTATGAATTTCTCAGCGGATCTAGGAACAAGAAACTGAGGCCTTTTGAAAATGTTAACAGGATATTTAAAGAATATTGGAAAATCTGTACATATTCCTCCAGAAACCTCTTTTTTCAATTTTGGAATCGTATAATTTATGAATTTACTGTAAAAGTTAGTTATTTGTGAGTATAAAAATCTGCCAAAAATTGACTGAGTTATTAAATTTTAATGAAAACAAAATTTTTGAATAAAATTTTAAATTTTTCATTTTCCCCTTATAAATTTAATTTTCGCTTAGAAATTTTTTGCTCCAAATAAAACGTAAAAAACAATAATTGAGCTCAAAAATTTTATATATTTTTAACCAAATTTTTTTAATTTTTAAAAAAATTTTTTGGCCCATTAATTTACTTTCCCCTCATAAATTTAAATTTCCCTTAGAAAATGTTATCTCTTCATATAAAAAGGTAATCATCAATAATTCACCTCAAAAATTTATAATATTTTTATCTACTATTTTTCCCCTTAAAAACTAATTTTTCCTCTATAACTTTCATATTTCTTTAGAATTTTTTTTCTCCAAGCAAAACTTTAAAAGGCCTTTGTGGTAAAATTTTCTACAAAAGAATCTAAAGAAAAACTTATGGCAGCTAGTGTTAAATTAAAACAAAAAGAAAATGCAAGTTCCTTTTTCGTGAATGACTTCCTAAGTAAAGAGACACTGAATCTTTTAAATTATGCACGAAGTTTGAAAAATGTTGGATACCTTTATTTATGTATATGCAAGAGGTGGCAGAAAGTTGTATAAAAGGAACGAAATCTCAGGACCACAAGTAGTAAGATGTGAAGACGATGTCGATAAACTATTGTTAAATGCAACAACATCGAAAGCCTGGAAGCGTCGATCGATGGTAAACAATAATGATGATTGTGGTGAAGCCGCGTATGTCTCCCCCTCTTAAATTGTATGTTTTCAATTTGAAATCATATAATATTATTATTTTTTCATAACTAATTTTATGATTAATAGTCATTATTTAAAAAATTTTTCACAATATAATAAATATATACTAGCAGATTCCAGCGCTCGAAGTTCGAGTGCAATTTCTAGGCAGCTTTATTTTTCAATTTAGCCAATTTACAAACCAACACTTTTATGGTTTATTATTATTGTGATTATAAGGTTTACATGGACACACAGACGGACGGTCGGACATCGCTAAATCGACTCAAAAAGTGATTCTGAGCCGATCGGTATAATAAAAGATGGGTCTAAGTCAAATATTTTTGGTAGTTACAAACAGCAGCACAAAGTCGTTATACCCAAACCACATAGTGATATAGGGTATAACAATCACCTCAAAACTAAAGTTTAATACGAAAAACATGTTAAAATTTAAAAAATCCATACTCCCTTTCCTTGTTAATTAAGTTTACAGTCTAACTCAACAATTGTACATTCTACAGTCAAAAACTTTTTTGCAATATTTTTTTTATCGTGGCCACGAGTCTGCCTGCAAAGTTTCAGCTCGATCGGATAACGGGGAAGCGTTAAAAATCGATCCAATGTTTTTTCGCAGACAAGCGGACAAGCAGACACAACGAGTTAAAATAAAGGAAGTAAAAAATGTTTACTTACGAAAGTAAAAAAAAATACCATAAAAAAATTATTTTCGTTTAAAAAATTCTTTTTCCCCATAAAAAATTTTTTATTTTCACCTCAAAAATATTTTCATTTACTTCAAAATTTTTGTTAACCTTAAATATTTATTTTGTCCAAATTCAAAGAAAAAAAAATTCACATCAAATAAATTGTTTCCAACCTCAACTCATTAATGGCGAATGGGTATTTAAATACTTACATATATATAGCTTGGAATATATCTAGGTAAATCTAAATCCATCTACTTTTCTCTGAAATGTAGGACTAATGAACATAATTGTATGGTCGTCGTTAACATCGTGAAGAGTATAACAAGATTCGGCACAGTCTTATTGAATAATCTTATTTGTTTTTTTTTAAGTATGAAGTATTTAAGATAAAGTATATTCAGAGACAAAAAATCCTTAATAATACAGATAAATTATGAAAAATTATTTGAACAAACATAGCACAAACATATCACGATCAAAACTTTTTGTAATTACAGGTTTTCTTAGCAAACACATGACAGCACAAAAGGACCTGTTTATCATGTTGGCAATGTTAAAAAGATTCCTAAAAATGTTAAACATTAAATGAGCGAGTAGGCTAAAAATAAATTAAAACAAATTGTAACAACATGAATCAAAATAGTCAGACATTACGTGAGAATAAACTGTGTTGAACAACTACCTAACTTAATAAGAATTAATTAAAAAAAAACATATGCAAAGAGTACTCCCAGTGTTACACAACCGAAATTTCGAAAGAAGTTGAAGATTGATTCAGAGTGACACATTTTTAACAGTTTCCATGCCACTGTTTATAATTACAATTAATCAAATTGAAAAAATTTTTAATTGTGTAATATCTTGGATACTAGATCTGACTCTCAATCGAAAACCAGTTTTATTATAAACTGTAATTGAATCGGTTCATTATAAAAATTTCATATGTTGCTCAATTAGAATTTTTCAGGAATCAATAAAAACTGTTTCATACACAAACAAGTAAGAAAATTATAGTCGGTCTAGACCGACTATACGATACCCTATACCATGCATTTAGAGACCCTATCTCTCAGGCGCAACTAACTGGATATAGAAAATAAGCATAAATCAAATTTGAGTGGGATATTTATTAATTTTTTTTGGTTGAAGATATGAAAATGTTCATATCGGATGATATATCTATATGGGGACTAGGCACATATATGGACCGATCCTGACCATGTTTGGTAATGTCTCTTGTATTTTGCAAAAATATATACAAACAAAATTTGAGAAGAATCAGTGCAATATTTTTGTTTTTAGATAGATTTATGTAGGTGAAGATCGGGAAGCAGTTTTACATGGGGCCTATGACTAAGATTTGTCCCATAGGGATCATTTTTGGACTACTGATTAATGGATGTAATAAACACATACAAACCCAATTTGACTAAGATTTAGTTACATGATAATTTGGATCTTATGGCAATTTATGTTGATTTCATAGGGGACATTTGTATGGGGGCTAGGTCTGAACATAGACCGATTCTCAACAGCGTTCATCCTACGGCAGAAAAAAGCTTATATACCAAATTTCATCAAAATATATTCATATTTGCGACCTGCAATTTGATTACAAGCTTTACATGGACACACAGACGGACGGACGGACGGACATCGTTAAATCGAATCAGATAGTGATTCTGATTCGATCGGTATAATAAAAGATGGGTCTAGGTCAAATATTTTTGGTAGTTACAAACAGCAGCACAAAGTCATTATACCCAAACCGCATAGTGGTTTAGGGTATAAAAAAATGAGCTTTAAAGGACTTTCTGAGTCGATTTAGCGATGTCCGCCCGTCCGTCTGTCCGTCTGTGTGTTCATGTAAACATTGTAATCAAACTACAGGTCGCAAATATGAATATATTTCGATGAAGTTTCGTATACTTGCTTTCATCGGCCATAGAACGCACGCTAATGAAATTGGTGAAATTCGGTCCATGTTCAGACCTAGTCCCCATACAAATGACCCCTATGAAATCGACATAAATTGCCATAAGATCTAAATTATCATATAGACATCAGCCAAATTAAGTTTGTATATGTTTATTATATCCATTAATCAGTAGTCCAAAAATAATCCCTATAGGACAATTCTTAGTCATATGCCCCATATATAGCTGCTTCCCGATCTTCACTTAAATCTTTCAAAAAACAAAAATATTGCACAGATTTTTCTCAAATTTGGTTTGCATAAGTTTTTGCAAAAAATTAGTGACCTTACCAAATATGGTCAGGATCGGTCCATTTTTCGACCTAGTACCCATATAAATATAGCACCCGATATGAACTTTTTCATATCTGCAGCCAAAAAAATTAAAAACAATTCCCCTCAAATTTGGTTTATGCTTATTTGCTATATCAAATTAGTTGGACCGAAGAGATAGGGTCTCTAACCATGGTATAGGGTATCGTATAGTCGGTCTAGACCAACTATAATTTTCCTGTTTTGACATTCAATCGTGCAACAAGATATTCTCTGTCTTTTTCTGCGTAATGTGTCTTTTTCATAGGAAAGCAGAGAATCTTATTAATAAATTGGTTTTACGCTCTCTTTAAAATAATTATTGATGGAGATAGCACTTTCGGAATATAAGCCCTCGATATACCTTAATAGAAATATAATAATTCTGAAAAAAATAATTAAAACTAGGACAAATTTTGGCACATTTTGAAAAATTTTAAAACTTTTTTATTCCAGAAATAAATTAATTAATTAAAAAATAAAATAACATTATAAATCGTAATCTTTTTGTAGAGATTGTAAATTTGCATTTTTTGAATACGGTTGCCCATAATTTTGTACCACCCGGTAAATGAAAAAAAAATTAACCAAAAAAAATAAAATTAAGAAATTGATAGCTACTTTCATTTAATGTTATTTCTGCTCCTCATCTTTTGTAATATTGCCATGGTATTCTTGAATCAACTTTATGCCTCTTTCCGCAGTATTATTGATGACATTTAAGTTTTGGAAACTATTTTTTCAAGAGTACCCCACGGGTTAATATCAAAAAATAAGTCCAGAATATTATTTTTTAGAATTATTAAAATATTATCAACAAGTCTTATCGAAATCCTTCCACAAATATATATTATTTCGATATTTTATTTATAGTATTTAAATTTAATCTTCATTTACAAGATTGAGAACAAATATCAAGTAGTATAATATTCTGACAAAAGATATTTGAAATATGGAAACACAAAAATGATGTAGCCTAAAAGTAAAAAATATGAAAAATTAAATTTTTCTTCAAATCCGCTGAAATAAAAACGCTGCCCTGGCGAAATTAAGAAAAGGATACCTACAATGTTTTGCACTTTTAATCACATGAATTGTTAATAAGAACTTGAAGTTCGATGGTTGATGTGGGTAAATTTCTTGAACAAAATTTTTGAAGAAGTAAAATTGGAGATTTTGAAATAGTGTTAAAAAATACGTACCGTTTTGACATTAATTTAGAACGGCATAACAATAGACGAGGTGCAGAATACTTTACATAACATCATTCTGGGATCATAAGAATGCAAAAAAGTTATTGTTGTAAATTACTTCAATGTCTTTAAAAATGTGAGCTCGATTTTCTTAATCTGTGGCATATTTATTGCCTGGGGAACTTGATATAACTTCGCTGTTTTTCAACCGAAAATAGATTTTGTTATTTTATTAGAAAGATAATTTACTCTAGATTATTGCTTGTTAATTAATTTAATTAAAACTAAATTAGTAATATCAAAATTTTTGAGAAAAATTATTTTTTTTTGTAATTTTTACATATAAATGCATATTTGAACTTTGAACTCAATGCGCATCCAGAAAGCATTGTCCGATTTGGCTCAAATTTTTCGCAGTAAAGCTTTAGATCCAGTGCCACAGTAATCCGCCCCGCACACCTCGAATTTCGACCAAAAATTTTTTTTTCCTACAAACCGCTGTCACTTAGGGTGTCAGACGACATTTGCTTTCCCATAGTGAGTTTACTTTCTTTTACATATTTTTAGTTATTATTAATTAGTACAAATCAACTTAAAATGCTTGTTAGTGATCTTCACAAATCTTTACTAAAAGCTTAGGTTCTTCCTCGAAATATAAAATAACGAAGTAAGGGTTACCACTGTTTACATTATTTTGACGCATAAAATCTGGTGCATTTTCACTTGCGGTAGATTTGTGCAATGTTGCCACTTTATTTAATTTCATGGTAATCAATCTCCAAATGGCTTTGTAATACTACTTTTTATCGTAAGTCAAAAAATAACGTTGTAATAAGACAATTTAAGGATGAAAAATTGGTACTCACTTTATTTTACGCTCAAAGTACATATTATATTATATAGAGCAGCGGTCGGCAAACTTTTCTGGTCATGGGCAAAGTTCGTCTAAGATGAGATTTTTTTAAACTGTAGCGGGTCAGTAGCAATTTTATATGAAATTAATTTTAAAAAAATAGTTAAACCAAAAGTAAATTCATTTATTATCAAGCAAAAAAAATTTTATATCTATAATATAAATAGGCAAGGCGATTTCTTGTGACCGATGTAAGTTTCACAGTTTTACCCTGATTTTGACAAAAAATTTATCATTAGAAAGTTATTTATTTTTAGGTGTTGCCCAGATTTACAGATTTTCAGCGTCAGGAATATTTTTTTGGAGTTATTATCGTTTAAAGTTGCTACTAACACATACATAAAATTATACAATGCTATGTGTATGTTTATTAAATTTTTTAATGTGTTTGTTTATTAAAATGCGTTGAATTGTGAGGCATACCTATAGGGCCTTCATTAAATGAAAAAATAAAATTTCCTAGAATTTGCACTCGAATTTCGACTGCTGGAATCTGCTAGTAAACATAAATTGGATAAATTCAGTACACAATAGAAAAAATAACTCAAAAAAGAAAAAAATAACATTTAATATTTTAACTGCTATCAGTAGGCGAAATCAATGGCTTCCATGATGCTGTACTGTTGAAGTTAATTTGGATAAGTCTGGTTCATATTTTGATATTTTAAGGCGAACACATTCATCAGAATGCTCAGTTGTCAAACTGGTCCTGTTTATATTTAAAAAATATTTCATTTGTGAAAATGTTTGTTCACAATTACAGCTTGAACCAAACACAGATAAAAGAGCAAATGCAACTTTTTTGATGCCCAACACGTAGATATCATATCAATATGGTTTTGCTCCATTTTCTCTAAATCTCCACGTAAAGTTTTAGATTTATCAATCCATAAAGTTGAACTTCTTAAATCAATCAGCTTTAAGCTAAAATTGGTGATTTCAAGGAAGTCAAAATATTATAAATCTAAAATAGTTTCATCAATTACATCCGCCTTCGTTATAAACGCAAATATTGGACCGTGCTTTTTCAAAGTGTCAAATCTATTTTCAAATTCGTCTTTCATGCTATTAATATAAGACTCAAATGTTTTAAGAACCATTTCTAATCATCAAGCTCGGTATAATTTTCTCCGATTTCAACTAGAAATATTTGTATTGCATCAAAGCAAGCTACAAATCTATTAAGCACCTTTCCTCTACTTAACCATCGAACTACAGAGTGCAACAGTAAACTTCCATACTCCGCTTCAATTTCCTCTAAAAAAGATTTAAAGCATCTGAGTGTTAAAGCAGAACGTGCTGTGATTATGTTAACCATTTTAACAACCGCCTTCATAACATCATCAAGATCTTTCATCGACGCCTTTGCACATAAATTCTTTTCGTGTATAATGCAATGAAAAGATAAGATACGGCGGCCGAGTTGGTTTTTTAACAATTTCACGAAACCAATATTTTCCCCCCTCATAGACGGAGCACCACTAGTTGTCATGGAAAACAGTTTCCTTATTATATCTAAAAATTTCTCATTTCCAAACTGCGTGAACTCTTGAACTTTACTAAGAATATCAGAGCCTTTAGTTTTACCATCCATTGAAGCTAGAATACACAATTCCTCCTGGACTTTAAAGGAATTTATTGATGCAAACCGAGCAATAATTGTTAGTCTTGCCATATTACTTATGTCACTGCTCTCTTCAGGGAAATACTAATAACTTCACTCGATAATAAATCGTTTTTGATCTGAATATCAATGTCTGCAGCCATATATTTTATTCGTCGCTGGACAGTTCTTGCTGATAACGGAATTTCTTTAATCCTGGCCAAGATTTCTCTTTTATTTTCGAAATCATTAAAAAGATGTTCGGAACATTGAACAAATGCCATCTGAAAATGGTTTTCCGTTGCGTCCAATCGCAAGAGCTGCTGCAAAGCTAGCAGCTGCTGAGTGGTGATGTTGCGTTGTGAACTTCTGCAAAACTCCTTCTTGTTTTCCAAAATTCTATACGTGCTGCTTGGTGTTTTCCAATTTTTCATTATTTGGCATGTCACTTACAACTTTATGTTTGGAAGAAAAGTGCATCTCAATATTGTAAGTTCGACCAGTAATTGTATCCCCACATAAGCAACACACTACACGGTCACCAGAATCAATACATCCATAATTTTCTTTCCATATAGGTTGAAATAATCTCACCTTTTTTGTCTGGGATTTGGCCATAGTTAAAAATCACAAAAAAAAATATTATATTCGCCGCTATTTTTGTTAACTAAATAAATATTCCACGTTATCTTTGTTTCGACTTTGCGCTTGAAATGAAAATTTAAACTGAAACATAGAAACATTACTTTACATTTATTTTGCGCGTAGCAACATACAATTTATCAAGGCTACTACGATTTTAAAAGTTCGCAAATTTTTAAGATTCTAATCAGAAAGCCTTATAAAAGCAATTGCTAGGAAAACTATTTTGTATACAATTTTTTTAATCAAAAAATATATATATATTGATTTGGAAACAATTTTACAAATTCGAAGCGGGTAACATGAAATGGTGATTTGGGTCACTCCGGGTGCTGATATAGAGGGTACTGGTGTGGTGGATATCAAGGGTATCTTATACAAATTATTTTGTTATGGCAATTAAGAGTAAATGTCAAGATAACTAGCTCTTCAAAGGACACTTAAATGATTGGATCAAATTTGGTAGTTATACATGAATATTAAATTTGGCGTTATACATATGAAAAAATACAAATCATTAAAAATTATTTTTCGCATGTATTTTTATAGAGTATCAATCTTTGGTCAGAGTATAATGATGATGAGCTGATATTTGTAACTGACAAAAAATATTTGACCTAGACCCTCTTTTTATTACACCGATTGCTCACGACTGAGTGGATTTAGCGATGTCCGTCCGTTCATTCATTACAAGGTTTACATGGACACACAGATGGACATACAGACAGACATACAGACACTATGGTGGGAATAATGATAATTGTTATCAACATTATTGAAACAATGCCACGAATGCTGGGAAAGACAGACAAAATAGGTAAAGATAAGGCACGGTAACATGAAACAGCTGAAACAGCTAATGACAGGACATTGTTGCCTAATAAGCTACCTAAAACATTTTAAAATAAAGGAAATAGGTAACTGGGAAGCGTGCAGAACAGAAAAAGGTAATGCAGAACATATTATTTCTATTTGCGAAAAATTGAGTTGTATTAAAACCCGAAAATATTCTGGATGAAATGTTGCGACACATATATTTGCTGCATCATGAAGGTTAGATATCACAGAACACAGAACCCCCAATCCATTTATAGGATGGGGAACTAAGATACATACAAACATTTCCTGATTAAATACTAGGGTGGTATGGGGAAGATATCGCTGAGCCACAGGATTACATACAGGCATACACGCATACAGATTGACAGTCTGACAGTTTTTCTGAGTGGATTGGTTAAATACATTTGGTAGTCAAAAACATCAACTCAAACTCATTATACTCTAACCACATCGTGTATATGATATAAACAACAAGTGGGAAATTATAGTCGATCTAGACCAGCTATGCTATACCCTATACCAATCGTTTAGAAAATTGGTCCTAGGTCCAACAAATTGTGTATAAAAAATAAGCATAAACCAAATCTGAGTGGAATTTTTATAAATATTTTGTCTGCAGATTTGAAAAACTTCATACCGGATGCTATATTTATATGGGACATAGGTCGAAAAATGGGCCGATTCTAACGAAATTTGATAAACAAATTTGAGAAAAATCTGTGCCATATTTTTGTTTTTTTTTTATAGATTTAATTGAAGATCGGGAATCAACTTTATAAAAAGAACTGAGTATTCACCAGGATAAAAAAACATTTCAAATAAACCATTAGTTGATCAAAATGATGTTCTTCTTCCGCCGCTGCACATAAAATTGGGCCGTTTTAAGAACTTTGTCAAGGCTTTGGACAAAGATGGTGCAGCATTTAAATAAAGGGTCTGCCAAAAAACTTTTTTTTTTTTGAAAATGCTATAAAAAAAAACTACTGAATATTATCTCAAATTTCTTCTTTTCTTTGAAAGCACAATCCTTCCGGTTAATAATGGAAAATAATTTCATTCAATTGGCTGCCTCGGCTGGCCATGCAGTAGCCTACACGATCGGTCCAATTTTTAAGCACATTATCGATTGTGTGCAGCTGTATTTCACCAATGGCTTCACGAATATTGTCTTTTAAAGCATCAATTGTCTCTGGCTTGTTGGCGTAACACTTATCTTTGAAGGCACCCCACAAATAATAGTCCAACGGTCTTCAAAAACAGGGCGCAAAACATCGAGTGTAGCTTCCTCTTCAATTTTTGTGAACAAAAATTCGTTCAACATGGCCCGATAACGATCGCCATTGACTGCAACGGCCACTCCTTGCTTATTTTCGAAGAAAAATGGCCCAATTATGCCTCTGGACCAAAATCCGCACCAAACAGTGACTCGTTTTGGGTGTATCGGCTTTTCAATGTATGCGTGCGGGTTTTCTGTGCCCCAAATGCGACAATACCCGCCAAGATCAAAATGAGCTTCATCTGAAAAGATGATTTTTTTTGGCAAAAACGGCATCTTCTGTAAGTCGATCGCAGGCCCACTTAGCGAAGCGAAAACGCATTGGATGGTCAGTTGGCTTAAACTCCTGAACCAATTGGACTTTGTATGGCGTCATACCAAGGTCTTTATGCAAAATTCGTCTCAATGATGCCTTCGAAATGTTCAATTCTTGAGAACGACGGTGAATTGATGAATATTGCCACAGCAGCAATATTCTCGGGTGTACGCACTGTTTTTGGCTTTTCACGCTTTGGTTTATCGATGAGGATGCCAGTTTCTTTCACTTTTTTCACAAGATAACGAACTGACGGTGCTTCTCTTCTTCCAAAATCCGTACGCAATTTTCGCACACATTCTGCAACATTACCATGATTTTCAAAGTAATGTCGCAATATTTCCCAGCGTTGTTCAAGCGTATACACAACCATATTCGTTCAGCGGAAGGATAAAACTAATTATCTGTCAAATCAGACATGAACTAAGTGTTACCATTCACGAAATAAGCACTAGTTGAAAAAAAAAAACGTTAGATGGCGGACCCTTTATTTGTTTGTGGTTTTTCCTAAAATTTCATATTCTGAAATCAAAGAAGGCATATTTGTTGGCCCTCAGATCAGGAAATTATTGAATGATGACAATTTTTCACCTTGTTTATTGGAGAAAGAATATGCAGCCAGGAAAACTTTCAAGAGCATCGTGGACATCTTGGAAACAATAAGAGTGGAAACTACTGGCAAATTGTTGCTGAATTATTGAAAAATTATCACGAATTATGTGCACGAATACGCTTTCTTCATTCGCATTTAGATATTTTTCCACAAAACCTAGGTGCGGTGAGCGACGAACAAGGGGAGCGTGCTCACTAAGATTTAATGAAAATTGAAAGAAATTATTGAGGATTTTGGGACAAAAGCATGCTGGGAGACTATTGCTGGATTCTAATGCGTGAAACCAAACCACCAAAATACAAACGGCGTTTAAATAACGCCATTCACTTTTAAAAATTCATTGATTTTTAAATAAACTAATGATTTTTTTTATGTAAAAAACGAATAAAAATATTTTTTTTGTATCTCGAAAACCTGACGTGATAGAGAAAACCCAAAAACACAATTACAGATTTGAATTCAGTCCACCAAATTACCCTATGAAAGATATTTGTTGCTGCAGTCCAAAACCTTGTTGGCTATTGTAATTAATGGCTGTAATAAATATACACAACTCAACTTTGACCGGGATCTATTTAAGTCAATCTTTGTCTTAGGACTAGATCTGAACATGGATCCATTTTCACCAATTTTAATAGCGTTCGTCCTGAGAGAGATTACGAGGTTTACTGTAGTTTGATAACAAGGTTTACTTGGGCACTCAGACGGACAGACAGACAGACTTACACACACATCCAGACAGACGGACAGGCATAGTAAAATCGAGTCAGAAAGTGACTCTTAGATGAGATCAAATAATATTATATAATATTAGAAGGGTCTTGGTAGTTACAAACATCATCACAAACACAGTTTTTTGCTTACCCTACGCCAAGTATACCAAAAGCTGTGCATGTAAGTACATTTTTATCAAATTGGTTAATATTTTGCTTTTTAAATAGGATCTGGCATACCAAAGCAGCAAAATGTTTATACATATTTAATATTCGCATATAAACAATGACTTATTTAATCTAGGGATTACATTCGTTAATGTATGAGTAAATAATAAACATTATAAAGGGTTAAATTCCTTTTGGTTTGTTTTGTTTTTTTTTCTGTTTACAGAACACATTGTGTATCATGGCTGTACTTGTATAAAATGACAAATTATTAAACAACCAAATACCAAAGGAGATTAGGAACAGACACACAGAATCTTTTGATAACTCTATATAATACGAGCACACCAACAACAGAAACAAGCAAACATAAAATAAAACCTGACAAATGATTTCCCAAGTTATTATATGAAATGAAATTCACGTTCAACTTATTAATAATTTAAGTGGATCTTTACGTTATGCGTCATGTACATACATACATCTCATTAGTTGCAGATTTGCAGCTTGTTAAATTCCAATTATCAACTCCTCTTGTCCATGGCAACAAAATCCAACAGAAATCGAAGGCCAAATATAGAAGTGTTTTCAATACTTAAGCTGATGTTGTGCAGTTTTCAAAGCCATCGTTGCAGTTGTAGAAATGGAACAACAACAAAAAATTATACGAAAAACAGTTAAGTCCATTTATCATCTCTCTTTCAGTTGTTATAAATAGTGGTGCATTTTTACAGCAGTCTGTCCGGTCTTAAGCAACAGCACCCATCTGTTTCGTTTGTTTGTTTTGTTTGTGCGAGGTCTGTCAACCATTAAAGGTTGTTTTTTTTTTTTTTGTGTACATTTGTTAGTTGTTACGTTCGAATGAATCCTAAAGATATTTTTAGTTAACTACAACATTGTCAGATTACTGCTGCTACTTCATCTACTTATTACGACTGTTTACTTCTACTGTTTTGTCATAATTGGCATGTGGTTAGAAGCCTTAATTGAACCCCCACATTTAATGACTGTAGCCGTTGCAACATTCACACAAACATTCATACAATCCGTTTAATCAAAGCAAGATGAGTTGTTGCTTACCTTAAAAAGTTCAGATTAAATTCAATCACGAATTAAAGAAAGAAAAAATAAACAAGAAATCATGTTTCATTTGAAAATGCACTCATGGGAGTTGGTTTTAATGAACTTACAAAAAAGCAAACATACAGATCAAGCCAATAAAAGGCACTCCTATTCCAGTTTTTTTTTTTCATTAAAAAAAAATTTAAATGTTTTGGCCTAAATTTTAGTCATAGTCATAGATAAATCCACACCTAAAATCAGAAGTCTGTCGAAATCAGGAGATTATTAATTACACCGGTTGGGTTTCTATTTCAATGCAGAGATATAAATGCTGGACACCGAAAAACACCAAACTATCCATTCTTAGCTTTTAAAGTTTGGTTTTGTCTGTTGTATATCGATAAGAAAGTTTTTTAAATATATATTAATCGATTTTACGAATAGCAGTTGGTAGCAGTGAGATCAATAGTATATATTTCTCGCGTGGAACACAGTCACGGTTGTAATAAATGCTCTCCTGCCTTACATATTTAGAAAGAGGAGCCCAGAGAATGTAAACAAGATGTTTTTTAACTTGAATACTTGTCAAATACAGTTTCAAATTAACTAGCAGATCCCAGCCGTCGAAATTCGAGCGCAAATTCTAGGAAATTTTATTTTTTCATCAAATAAAGACCCTAAAAGTATGCTAATCAATTATAGCCAATTCACAAATCAGCACAAAAAACAAACTCATTTTTATTACAAACACATTAACAAATTTAATAAACACACACATAGCATTGTGTAATTTTATGTATGTATTAGTAGCAACTTTTGCAATTTACTCAAAATAAAGGAAAAAAATTAAAAATCTGGAAATCTGCAAAACGGCTAAAAAGAAATACCTTTCAAATATTATACGTTTGCTCAAAATCGAGATAAAACGGTAGAACAAAACATCAGTCACAAGAAATCGCCTAGCCTATATAGATGTTTTTAAAACCTTTTTAGTTATGCATAAAGCTTAAATTACAGGAGTTGTTTTCTATATTTATAGCCTGGTAACGAGGAGAAAAAGGACACATGAAGTTCGCAGTGCCAAGACTGTTGAGGGAAGCCCGTGACCCTGTTTAGGACTATTACTTTTGTATCATTAATTACAGTATGCATCTGATAATAACACCGAAAAGGTTTTTTAACTGATCTTCCTTCAACGTTGTCTCCAGTACCTCAGAGTAAAAATTTTCCCGTTCTGTCTCGTTCAAAGCTATGTACACAATGTTCAACAGAATTTAGTGAATCGCTTTTTTTTTAAATCGTTTATTTAATTCAATTTTATAAACTTAAACTATAAATAAACAAATAGTATGAACAATAATTTAAAATACACAGTCCCATATTCGAGCTCTCTAGTATAGTATATATAATATTTATTAATAACATTTTTTTAAAAATAATTACAATAATTTATACAATATTTATTAGTATTTTATATATGCAAATAAAAATATCAAAAAAAAAAACATTACTTTCATATTTGGAAAGATAAAAACTAAGTCAAGGGATAAAAAAGAGGAAGTGGAACTCATTCAGTGAGCCACCAAAATTTTTTAACATTTAAGTTTGGGATCATATTTTTATCCATTGAGTAAACGCTAGTGTCAAATCTACGATTTTCAGAAGTCATTTGCCTCCAACTGATAGATATGTGATAAAATATAGGAACGCCAACTTCGTTTTGGATAAATCCTTTACTATCAGGTGGTATATAACCATTATGTAATGTGTTATACAAGTATTCTTCGTTGGTATAATAAGGAGCAATTATTAAGTTATTTTCTTTATATTCGAAGCATTTAATAATGTGGTTTCTAATTAAATAAATTATAAAATTATCAATTCTACTTATTTTTGCTACCTTATGTAGTATTTTATTTGATACAAATTTTGTATAGTCACTATTAGGAGACCTATATAGTGATGTGCATGCCCTCAAACATTTTCGTTCAAAAACTCGCATTTTCTCCATATAAGATGGTGAAATATTAAACCATATTTGGCAACCGTATGTTAAAATAGGTCTGGTTAATGATTGTTATAACAAAATTTTTACATTGTGTTTAATGTATTTAGAAGAGAATAGTTTTTTATACATAAAAAATGCATTTATTGCTTTTATTAGTTGTAAATTAATATGACTATTGAAGTATAAAAATTTATCTAAATAAATTCCAAGATATTTAATGTCATCTTTGTTTGGGATATGTATATTGTTTTTTTATACCCTCCACTCCAGTGTGCAGAGGGTATATATAAGTTTGTCATTCCGTTTGTAATAATTAGAAAAAAAAATCTGGACCCCATAAAATATATATATTTGTGATAACTATAACAAGCGGAGTTGATATAGCGATGTCCGTCTGTCCGTCTGACCATCTGTCCGGCTGTCCGTCTGTCCGTCTGTGGAAATCACGATGACGGCTTCAATCGGGCAACATCCTGAAAAGTTTGCTATTTAAAATCGTCCAAATCGGTTTATCTGGTCCCGAGAATTGAACGATGGAGTAAAAAAAGCCTTGAAAAAATATGATTTGACTATGTTGTTCTTGTCACGATAACGTTCTCAATAGGACAGCTAGGGCGCTTGTTGTTAGTGAGAATGATACACCAACATCACGAGAAGGTTTCTATTTTTTAAATCGTGACAATAGGTTTCATAGGTGCCGAG